>CAKMRK010000684.1:0-474840 GCA_928213465.1 Penicillium sclerotigenum | reverse complement strand
TGACTTTCACGGCCGTGAATCCCCCTTGCCCATTCCCCTTTCCTTCAATCCAACCCAGCTGCACGGGTCCTGTGTGCAGCACCTGAACAAGACTTGCACCTTTACGTGGTGTTCAGGATGAGTAGCCTTTATGGTGAAACCAAGCAAGTCCTCATTATCTAGAACTGTAATATAAAGTCATTAAAATTCAATTGTTGATCTTGTAAAGACATATCGTAATGTGGACATTCAACCGGATGGATATAGAGCACCTTAAGTGATCTTGCAAGGTCCATGCCATCCTGGAGCCTCACCTTGAACGAGTTGTGGGGAAGATTGTGCTATGTCACTCCAGGTTGATACAACATGACATGCCTTGTTTCTGTCTCTGTGCTTTCTGATCCCTCTTATGTAGGGATCCCCCACTGCCGATCGAAGTGGCGACGCCATATGGCATTCTTTTAAAGCAACTGCCGACCCCAGCGACAATGATCCGTCCGCATCATGACGACAAGTCTGACATCCAATTCCGAGTATCTACCCCCCTTGAATACGAAACACATACAGAATGAGTGGCTCGACTTCTATAGATCGTTGTTCGGTATCTCGGGGGCTCGGGGACTCGGAGTGGGCCCTCCCCACCATCCGAAGTATGCGGCATCCTCAGAACTCTCATGGATGATACGGCCTTGTATCACTTGAATTTGGTGTGTGGCGATCCAAGACTGCCGTGCTGAAGATGCCCACGGGTATATTTAAACTAGTTGGATCGTCAAGGACTGTCGTTCACAAGTCCAACTCCACTCGACACGTACACAACCTCTACCTACAAAGACAGATTCCAAATGACCAACACTGAGCCTCACCTTTGCTTCCGGTCGTTTGTCGAGGCCTTGAAGGCTGACAATGATCTGGTTGAGATCGATACTCCAGTCGACCCTAACCTTGAAGCGGCCGCCATTACTCGTCTCGTCTGTGAAACGGACGACAAGGCCCCGCTCTTTAACAACCTCATTGGTGCTGAAAACGGTCTCTTCCGCATCCTGGGTGCCCCTGCATCTCTCAGAAAGTCCCCAAAGGATCGTTATGGCCGACTTGCACGACACTTGGCCCTGCCACCGACCTCGTCCATGCGCGACATTCTCGACAAGATGCTCTCGGCCAGCACCATGGCCCCAATCCCACCCAACATTGTGTCTACCGGTCCTTGCAAAGAGAACATCCTCGAAGAAAGCCAGATTGATCTGACTAAGTTGCCTGCACCCCTGATCCATCAGGCCGATGGAGGAAAGTACATACAGACCTACGGAATGCACATTGTCCAGTCACCCGACGGGTCCTGGACTAACTGGTCTATTGCCCGTGCTATGGTCTCCGATGATAAGCACCTGACCGGTCTAGTAATTGAGCCTCAGCACATCTGGCAGATCCGTCAGATGTGGAAGAAGGAAGGTTGCGACGTCCCGTGGGCTCTGGCATTCGGTGTTCCCCCTGCCGCCATCATGGCCTCGAGCATGCCCATCCCCGATGGTGTGACCGAGGCTGGATATGTCGGTGCCATGACTAGTTCCGCCTTGGACCTGGTCAAGTGCGATACCAACAATCTCTATGTACCCGCCACCTCTGAGATTGTCTTCGAAGGTACCCTTTCCATCACCGACAAGGGCCCCGAGGGTCCTTTCGGTGAGATGCACGGCTATGTCTTCCCCGGAGATACCCACCTATGGCCCAAGTACAAGGTCAACCGCATCACCTACCGCAACAATGCCATCATGCCCATGTCATCTTGCGGTCGACTGACTGATGAGACTGTAAGCCACTCACTTCATTACCCCATGTTTACAGTTCCCTACTAACAGGTATTAGCATACTATGATCGGCTCACTGGCTGCTGCCGAGATCCGCAAGATCTGCCAACAAGCCGGTCTCCCGGTAACCGACGCCTTCGCACCATTCGAGTCCCAAGTGACCTGGGTCGCTCTGAGAATCGACACCGCCGAGCTGCGGGAAATGAAGACCACCCCGAAAGAATTCTCCAAGAAGGTTGGCGACCTGATCTTTAACTGTAAGGCCGGCTACACCATCCACCGGCTGGTGCTCTGTGGTGATGACATTGACGTCTACAATGGCAAGGATGTTATGTGGGCTTTCTCAACTCGCTGCCGTCCTAACCTCGACGAGACCTTCTTCGAGGATGTGTGCGGGTTCCCCCTTATTCCATACATGTCACATGGAAATGGATCACCAGTGCAGGGAGGAAAGGTTGTCTCTGACGCTCTTCTCCCCTGTGAGTACACTACTGGCAAAGATTGGGTGGCTGCCAACTTCGAGAGCTCGTATCCTGAGGAGCTCAAGCGGAAGATTTTGGCCAACTGGACCAAGATGGGATTCCGGGAGGAGTAAATCAAGGTTTTATATTACTTTATACTTTCGAATAAATATCTAGGTAGAGACTGGAATTTGATGTATGTTCGTCTATGTCTTGATAATATGTAAAATTCGCGATACAATCTATTGTTATTTTCTGATAGTTAGAGCAATACATATCTTTCATTTTCAATACATTGTTATTCACCCAGATTTCTGTCAATATATATTTAATATACGGCACCTCGATTTAACGATTACCTGGATATAACGATATTTTTTCCATGTCTATATTATATCGTTATAACCAGGGTTTACTATACCTGAATGCCAGGTGGGTACCCGCCAAGATGGGTGGATTAGGCGGATCTGTCACGGAAAGCCACCGTTTTGGCAAGGATCGGCTAGTCTCAACAGTGTAGCCCATATCACTCAGTACCGAGCTTGGATGCGTGTTTTCATATTGAGAGAGCCTCACATCTCCGAAAAATACAACCCTTTGGTCAAGACAACAACCCCTGTTAATCCCGGTGCCTCGGAGTCCTCGGCAGCATGAGCGCTATCAGTCAAGGCGAAGCAGACCGGGTGCTACACCTCAAGAGTCGAGAGCGGGAGGCCCATGCATGCTACCCATGCAGAAAGCGGAAGGTTAAGTGTGATGGTGTTCAGCCATGTTGTACCTGTCAGAAGCGAAAACACCCAGAGATTTGCACCTATGCTCTTCCGCATTCAAGGCGCAGATCGGCTTCTCGCCAGCGTGTCGCACGCTCGGCTTCGCCCAGATCACCGGCCGTAGCAAGCAATGGACCAGCACGGTATGATGATCGCTCGAAGGATTATATCTATTCTGGTGATAATTCGGTTGTTTCGATCCTACGCCTGCGAGCATCGGGCGCCACTGAATCGGTGGCCCGCGAAGTTGGGTCTGTTCTTGGTCTGCGGAATACCTTCAGCAATTATCCTTTCATGGACTCAACTACCCCACTTGAGAGGTGGAAATTACTGCTGGCTGTAATGCCTCAGAGATCAGAGGTCTTGAAGTAGGTTGCAAATAACTAAAAAGGAATATGAGCTAATTGGTTAGATTCTTCCACTACTATCGTGTCACGGCATATTCATTCAATCCAATACTTGCCGACATAGACCGCTTTGAATCCGACTTGTGCATCTATCTCAATGCCCACGCAGCTGGTGAATTACGCGACCCGGAGAAGATCACTGATCGCTGGGCAACTGACAAGTCTATTGGCTATGTCGGCCTTTTACTGGCAACATTGGCAGCTGGGGCACATTACTCCGATATTGAATATATCAAACGACTTGAACTGTCAACTGACTTTGGTAAGCTTGATTGCACGCCCATCAAGCTTGGCTAATGCTATTCAGCCCGTCGATCATTTCAAGCGCTCCGCTTGGCTAATTTCCTGTTTCGGCCCTCACTAGACATTATACAAGCGCTGCTTATCTTGGGGAACACGTTGCAGAATTCGGGACAGTCTGATGCCGCCTGGGCGTTACTGGGCACGACGATCCGACTAGCTCAGACCATGGGCCTGCATACTGAAGGAAGCACTGTTCACTGGCCCCAGCAGGTGAGAAGGAAGGCCAGAACTCTCTGGTATGAAGAACGACCCACTATAGGCATATCTGCTCGCATAACAGCTCACTTTCTACAGGTCCGCAATTGTCTGGCAGGATAGTTTACTGTGCCTTTGCTATGACCGACCGCCCATTGTCTCCGTGACGGGATGGTCTGTCCCCAATTCGTTTTTCGAGAGACAAGACTTGTCCTTCGGAGAGGTAATGCACTTGCTTTGTCGTATCAGTCTAGATATTATGCGACCGGGAACCCTCAGCGTTGCTGAATTTGATCGACCATTAGAAGGGCTACAGCGGTTGGATGATGTTCACCAACGCAGCCTACCATATCTTCGATCACGGGAAAATTGCACAACACTACAACAAAATCTTGAGCATTTAGCTCTCAGAATGCACACCTCCTTCTGTGTATCGGTCTTCTGCCGACCGGCAATGAAGCAATCCACCCCACAGTCTTTTCTTCCTAACTCTAGTATTCTTCGGACTCGTGCAAAAGGGAGTTTGATCGATGCTTCCAAGGCATTTCTTGATTTTCAGGCTCTGAGTACTGTTCCATTGCGGAGCTGGTCAATGGTGCATACAGTGTTGAGTTCAACCCTGCTTCTCTGCATCTGGGAAGAGACACGCAATGACCCTGAATGTCGCAATCTTCAGCAGAAAGTGATCGACGCCTTCTCATCATCTAATTCGGGAGTTGGCGATGATGGTGCTTCCTTTTCTGAAAGGGATAGTCAGTGGCTATCAGATCGTCATATCCGAGCCTTGGTGACCTTACGAAGCGCCTTGGAACGAGAGCAGGAAACGGGCGCTGTCGAAACGGAGAACTGGGCAGCAATGGCCGCGAATATGATGCCGCAACTTGGCCCTGGGTAAGTTTTTCTATCCATAATGAAGATGAGTGCTCACACCTGAACAGGCCCTTTGGGCCCATGAACATGCCCAACCCATTTGATGTATCACCTGTCACCTATCTGGACTCGATCATGAACCGTAAGCACGTTTTGTCTAGTTTAGACAAATAAAAGCTAACGTATTACAGTTCCGACATTCGATTACACACAGGAAAATGGATTCCTATGAAAAGTCCAAACCTAGTACTCTGCCTACCGCCGTAATGTACAGGCCTGACTTTAATCAATCACATTCTCACACAGCACGCAGTCATGCACCCATTCAGGCTTTACGCAGATTCTTTTATCAAATACGAGCACCATGTCACCCATGGACGGTCGTCTGCGTAACCTTCGGATCTCGGCATCGGGGCCTCGGATGGCTCCATTTGGGGCTCCAAAATCTGTCCGATGTCATTCGCCTATATCTCGGGCCACACGATAATTTCCAGCAAGAAACCCAGTGAGACCTGGATGATCAGCATTTCGCCACAACTTACTATAAAACAAGCCAGGGTTGCCAGGCTCAGCTCATTCATCACACCAGTCTTCACAACCCCACAGGACACAAAGTAAACCATCACCTAACAAGACCAAAACAACACCTCGAACAAGCCTCCAATCCATGCTTTCTCTTCTCTCTGGAACTCACACCCCACCATCCAGCCACGATTCTGCCAGAGATAGCCCAACCGAAGCAACAATGCCGACCATCGATCATGTCCCCCAACAAACCCGCCGCAGACGCATCGTAGTCGCAATGACCGGTGCGACGGGCGCAATTCTCGGAATCAAAGCTCTCATCGCCCTCCGCCGCCTAAACATTGAAACGCATCTAGTCCTGAGCAAATGGGCCGAGGCGACGATCAAATACGAAACCGACTACCACCCATCGAATGTCAAAGCATTGGCAGACCACGTCCACAGCATCAACGACATGGCTGCGCCAATCGCTAGCGGCTCTTTCAAGGCCGATGGTATGATCGTTGTTCCATGCAGTATGAAGACACTCGCTGCTATTCACAGTGGTTTCTGTGATGATTTGATCTCGCGCACTGCGGATGTCATGTTGAAAGAAAGACGGAGGCTTGTCCTCGTTGCGAGGGAAACTCCTCTTAGCAATCTTCATCTGCGCAATATGTTGGAAGTTTCCCGTGTTGGCGCGATTATCTTTCCACCCGTGCCGGCGTACTATATCCGGGCTGCGTCGGTGGATGACTTGGTTAATCAGAGTGTGGGGCGTATGTTAGATCTGTTTGATTTGGATACGGGGGACTTTGAGAGATGGGAAGGATGGCAGACTGAGAAATAAAGGGATAGAGATGGGTTGATTTATGTTGTGTAGCATTTGTTGGCGTTGGTCTTGGTTTGGATAGTCATTATTAAATAAACTTCAACTTTGTATTCAAAGGTTTACAGCGCTTTTTCAGAAGGCAGCAGCTCGGTTATCGGATCATGCGAAAGAACGCAAAAACAATATGAGATTGAATGAGAAGAATGACAGACCTGATCTTTGGTAATGAATATGATGAATCCCAAGTACAACACTGACTCTCCATGTCCCAAGAAACAAATAAGAAAAGACCCAATTCGAAGACGATAATCCAACAACCACAATCGTCATGAGATGAGAGTGTCATCTGCAGAATCCGGTTATGCCAATGAGAATGCCCCATCACCAAAAGAAAATAATGCCCTAGTAGTCTGAGAACGGCCGAACAGAGGTAGTCCCCCTCCCTCTAACAGCATAAGCCGTAGCAAGTGAGCTATAATCCAGCGTATCACTAACAGGGAACTTCCCAGGATAACTCTCGACAGAGTGATACTTGCGGGCGCGATTCATCTGCACCGTTTCAGAATCAACCGTCGTCTCAATGGTCGCCCCAAACGAGACCGGCTGCTGCACCTTGATTCCAGTCGATGGACCGGGGTCACTGAAGTGATCCGCGACACGCGTAGGTGCAGACATAGGCACGGGGAAAGACATGTTCTGGACGAAGTGAGGTTGGGAAGTGCGCACTGGAACTGGAACTAGGTCTGGCTCAGCGCGTTCCTCGTCAGCGGATACAACGTCCGGATTCCGTGGGACAATAATCAGCGGCTGTCGGAAGATGGCTTTTGCCGAGCTGGCGATCTTTGATATGCTGCCTCGTGTGCTGGATCGGAGCTTGCGCACGGTTTCATAGATGGAGGAGGTTTCTCGGTGATGTTCAGTTTCTGGCTGTGATGTGGGACTTTCTTGCTCTGAGGAAGCATCCGAGTCTTGATGTCGTGGCCGGTTTGAGGTAGCGAGCAAGTTGGGGACTGGTTGGGAGGTGGTGCGGATGTTGTTCTCGTGGTTCAGGGCGTCATTTCCTGATGAAAGGTACCACTGCCGCTCTGTTGCTGTTGCTGCTGTGGGACTATAGGCTGAGGGTGGGACATTGCCGAGGACGGTATTGATAATTCTTGTTTCTGTGCGGTTGATGGCTCTGTTGAAGGGTGGAAACTCATGTCGTGTGTTCCAGAATGGTCGTGCGAGGTAGGAGACTGCGTAGAGCAATTGCAGCCAAGAGAGAGAACCGATGAGGCATATTGTTCTTAGGAGGGATATGGGGAAAGCTGCAGATTGTTTTTGATCCATGATGAGTTGGGAAGAGAAGAGGGGAAGAACATTGGCAATTCAGCCGGTAAAGATATGGCTGCCCCAAAAACGCTCAGGAAGTCGACTACCATGTACAATTGAGGAAACTACGAAGTACTCGGTTTGTAATAGGGCAAGAACTAGAAGGTCTCTTTGGTTCAAGAGAAATCACAAAGGCGTAATCATTGTAGCTGAGATGATAACAAGGACGTTGAATATGAACATACAGACGTATTTTTAGATCCTGTTTTGGTCTTTTACATATATACGAATGCGATAAAAAGCTAAACAGTATAGAGGACTTTCCTGTATATAACGGTGGATAAGTACTTGGGTAGTAATAAGGAAAGACTCTAGAAAGGGCCCCAGCTGAAGAAGTTTCTTTGGATTCAAAAAAGGTCAAAGAGGCGAATTGTATTGTAGAACATGGTTTGATCAACAGTATACCAAACACAACGCAAGACTAACATTTGACCTCGGCAGAAAGCGGAAACTCGTTGTAACTCCAGTTATATCTCGTGCTCGACTGCAGAAATAACCTTGTGCGTGGCCGTCAGGCATTCGAGTTCTCGAGGTCTCGTATGCTCTAGACAAATCCACTATATCCGATATTTCGATCCATATCTGATTTGGAATGCCCAAATTGCGTCGTAGTGGTGGATATTTTGTTGATGCTAGAAGCACTGCTGGTATCCTCTTTCAGGGAGGCTTGACCACTCCTCTCGCTTGAATCGGGATTAGGGAGAGGATATCGGCGTAGATAGTACCAAGCTAGGAGGGCGCTACCCATGACACAACCAACCGTCGCAAATATAGCACCGATGAGAATGTAAAAGAAGGGCTGAGATGTCTCGTCGGAACAAGCCATTATTGTAATGATTCTTGATATGGATGTCTTCTGAAAATTTTGCCGAGAATGAAGATAAAGAATAGTCTAAGGATTGACTCTTAAAGGGCTCTATATACGTAGTCACTACGTATATATGACTCTATCTCTGTATGATAGACTGGTTCGTCCCATCGACTTGCTCGTCATGTGGGGAAAAGTGACTACCTAAGTAATTCCAAGCTCTGACACTATTCTAGGTTAAAGGTAGGGACTTGTCTCCCTTAAATCCCATATTAACGAGTATACTTGAAAAAGAAGAATCCGAAAAGGGAAGGAATAAACTCCCGAGGCTCTTTCGGGAACCTTGGAACCTTGGAACCTTAGATCCCGCGGCTCCACTTGCCTAACTCCACCTCTTCAACCTCCTCTCCCTGTGTTCATGTCCAATATAAGGCACGCTGCTCGCTCCATCATGTCTGCTATTGCCTGCAAATATCTTCGTCCGCGAAAGTTTGCGCCTCTCGGTTCTGCCGCGACGTCGACTGCCCCTCCATTGAAGGGAATTGTGTTTGACGTAGATGGGACTTTGTGGTGAGTCACGTTCCTTATATTTTGTACAATTTGTGCGCTGTAGCTCTTTTCCCTGTTGGACGTCTAGATGTCCACTATGTTACATGCGCCCTGGAGAGTTGATATATACATCTTGATGCTATGATTAGAGGCGGGCAGGAAATGAGGGTTAAGGCATCGATTTGAGATTCAGGCAGAAACATACTTTCCTATTCGGGAAAGTATGCCTTCCAGGGTTGTGTTGAACTCAGATGCCCGACTTTAACAACGCTTGCACGAGTTAGCCTGAGTACTTTCTGGATCAGCCCTACATTTGCTTGGTCTGCCCCAGTTTAGACGATAATTGCTACGACCTAGAGTCTGGGACGTAGTAGTTGAGTGGAGGGCGTTTTCGTGCTCTTCTAGTTTGATATCATATTCCAGCCTTTTCATCTTGTTCTTTTGTTGGCATTGGGGAATTTATCATGTTCGGTGATTCCAATAACACCAAGCTCTGATCGTGTTATCAAGTCAACTTATATTGACCGAACCTAGCTAACATTGACTAGTCTGCCACAGCACCACATGTTCAGTGAAATGAGGTATGCTCTACCGCCTGCGAGCTATCAAAAACCAAGCCCCTCTTAAAGCCCCTCTAACAAGTCTCCCACTCTAGAGAAGCACTAGGAATCGATCGCTCTATCGACATCCTCCAGCACATCCGCGAACTCCCAATCGCAGACCAAGCCACAGCTGTATCCAAAGTGCAAGCAGTAGAGCGCCGAGCCATGGCCGACCAGCAGCCGCAGCCCGGCCTGATTCGCCTAATGGACTATCTTGAATCGCGCGGCTTACGACGGGCGCTCTGCACACGAAACTTCGAGTACGTTATAGCAATTAGCGCAACGAGGGCATAAGCATCCGTTTCAATGCTGGTTGTGTAATTTATATATAGCGCTAATATCGATATTCGTATCAGAGCACCAGTCCAGAACCTGATTGACAACCATCTCGACGGTCACATCTTCCTCCCAATCATTACACGGGACACGCCCAATATCCTGCCCAAGCCTGATCCGGCGGGCATTCTGCATATTGCGAGTGAATGGGGTCTTCCTAATGGTGAGAATTTGATCATGGTGGGTGATAGCATTGATGATATGACGGCTGGGCATATGGCTGGCGCTGCGACGGTCTTGCTTTTGAACGAGCGGAATGTGCATTTGAAGGAACATCCGCATACCGATATTTGCATTAAGCAGCTGGATGATCTGGTTGGTATTCTGGAGAAGGGATTTTTGGGGACTAGAGATAATGATGAACATAGCGCGTGATAGGATTATGATGCTATGTCATCTCCTTATGGGATGGATTCAGATAGAGCCTGCCGGTTGGTTGACATGCTAGACAGTCGGGCCGGGCAGCATGGGCATGTACTACGTACAATGTGAGAAACATACTTGCTGAAGTGAGAGACATTAGAATGAAAAGTCATTTAATCGTACGGACGTGCTCAGTTGAGACTGAGTACAATGGTGGACACTGTGCTGGTTTCTATGTACATGGCTTTCGCCGAGATCTGCTCAATTCTCATCCACCCCCTTCTTACCATCCGCGGCCTCTGCCGCCGCCACGCGGTCCGCGTGAGAATCCTCCTCCTCGTTGTGATCCACGGCCTCGGCCGCCGCCTCTTGGTGGAGGAGGACCCCGTGGAAGGGGCGGGTTCGGGGAGCGGGCGCGATTGTTGTTTCCAGAGAAAGTTGATCGGCCACGGGAAGATCCTCTGGATGGTGGATCACCACCATGTCTGTTTCCGATTCCGCTTGCGAACTTGATACTGCCGCGAGTGTTGCCACGAGGGGCAGGGACGGGGCGTCCTCGGCCTCGGGATACGCGGGACATCACGTCATCTTCTTCTGGGGATGGGGACGGAGACCATTCCCTTTTTCTTCCGCGGGACGAAGTTCGGATTGGTGGGTCGGACTCTTGGGGCGGGACGACGGTGTTGAGGTTCGTGATCATGTCGGGATCGATACCCTTCAGGGTAAATGATGACGACTTCGTGGTTGCTGCGCCCAAGGTAGGGGCTGGGCAGTCACCTGCAAGATGTTTCGCACTGCAGCAATTCGCACAGCAGATCGAGACTGTGACTTGGTCGGAGTGAAGATCCCTGATTGGGAACTTCCATAGACAATCGCATTCGGATTCTAGGTGCTCTTTGCCACAGTAGTCACAGGGCACTTCGTGTGCGAAATTGCGTAGCTTTGCGGTGCATTGCGGTTCATCGTGCCCACGTTCGCGGCATCTTTGGCATCGTCGCCAGTCAGGACAAGTACTGCTCTGGTGCTGATTCCATGCACCGCAGTGTTCACACTTTAGATTCGTTAGTCAGCTGAAATAAAGTAAATGGATGCAAAATAGAACATACCTCTTTTGCTGGGCAGACATCTGCCATATGACCCTCACGTTGACATTCGATGCAAGAGACAGGAAGTTTGAGGTCTAGATCATGAATGTTGCGATCAAAATAGACGTACTTCGCAATGATCTCGAGGTCTGTCCTGCTGAGGTCCACCAAAGCAACAGGCGCATTTGGATATTTGCTTGAGAAAAGCCGGAATGCTTCCTCTTTCGATCCAGATCCGGATTGTGTAGATTTGCCTTTCAGATTTGAATTTCCAGTGTTGGAATCATGCTGATAAGCCAGAGTGGCAGGGTCATAGTTGGCATTATCCATTCCCATCTTGTCCCCTATGTTCAGTAGGATAGAGTCATCGGCTTCAGAACCAAGAGAATCTGAATCATCTGTGTCACTCTTGGAGTCAATTTCTCCATCTTCCAGCTCATCTTCATTTTGAGATTGGTCGTTTGTTGCAGGCTTGTCTTCACCATTAGCCGAGACAGATGCACTACGACTGCGCCAATATTTGTCATTCACCGCTTCAAATTGAGTAGGCTTTTTGTCTGTTGGCGCCGATCGTTTTCCCAGTGTGGTGCGTACTGCAGCCTTCCGACCCTGGTTCCAGCTAATTGCAGGCGCGGTGTTGCCTGCGTGTGGGTTTGCGACAGTTGGGTCCGCGTCAGAATCGGAATGTTCACTTGAACTAGATCCAGAACTAGATGTGCTGTCTGGATCCACTGGTAAGGAAGTGGCGCTGAATGCCACACCTTTTGGAACAAAGTCGGCTAGATCTGATTCCTGCTTATGTCTGTTGCGACGCTGTCTCTTAGTCGGGCGGGTACTGTCGTGCGATGCGGAGCGCGAGGTGGAACGCGGGTTCGATCGAGTGCGTGGTGCGCCCACCAGGGCTGTCCGTGAATCAGCTTCGTCGTCTGAGGAATTAGCCATTGAGTTAAAGAATTGGATAAGTTTGGATAAAAGTATTGGAATACAGATCGAGTCAGAGTCTAAGAGAATCAACAGTAGAATTTGGGTCCCCAAAAAATTTCACGGTAGACGACATCGACCGCTCACGCAATTCCAAAATTGGAGTACACGGTATATGTAGGTATATGAGGCGATAAGCTGTCGAGACCCTTGTTTGGGTTCTGATATGTTATTTTAGACTTTTCCTGTACTATAATGAGCTGAAGCTATAGACTGGTCTTATTTTAATGATGCTTTCTAAATAAATCATTATAGAGAGCACTATCTAGCGTCGTTAAAGGTTGTATACAACCGAAACATGTATACAGAGATACTTATCGGAAGCATACAAGCGTAAAAATGTTCAAAAAATACAAGATTGATAGTTCTAAGGCCAAGCTGGCAGGCTAGTTACTCAATATCAGCATGATCTAGACAGACAGACAGCCGTAAGTAGTAGGCCCCTTTATATCCGGGGCTACACGCAACATCATATAGATCTATCAGGATATTAATGATAGTTTGGAGTATGATCCAAGAGACACCAGCTCCAAAGGCCGAGTCATAAAACTTCTTCAAACTGGGCGTTGTCTTATAGGTAAGATCTACCCATGGAGTATAGCAAATTGATGCAATCAACGCCAAGAATGAGGTTGATGCTGTCTTCTTTTGTCCCAAGTGCTGAATATTATTATTGATCTTATAACTTACGGATTATTAGGCTGGATATTCAAAGTACTGTTGACTCTCTACGGACCGCGGCTGGGTGAAGGCTCATAACCCGCAGTCGTCCAATAGGGTTTTTGGATCTATCAAGTTAGGGCATTCTGATTTTTCATATCAACCACGAGTCTCTGGTTACATATATTCATTGAAAGGTTCTCTGTCCAGTTTATACTTTGCCGGCTTTATATATCTTGAAAGACCATTTAAAAAGACCATCCAGACTGTCTGCAAATAACATTGGAGTGTTCTCGCATGTAACACCCCTAATATCATCTTCCAATATTAGGCCAAATAGACCGGACTATTAAAGTCATATATCGTCAAGTACAGAGGCTGCACTAGCGTCTGACTATTCTTGTTGATTATGAACTTGATCTGGCAGATTTGAAGAATTACCTAGGCAGCACCAGCTCTTAGTAAACGAACTAGAGGTCCATCTGCTCTTCTTTACTAATGACAGACAAGGCTACATATAAGCACGGCAATACCAACTGGCTTGGACAGAATAATTCTTCTAGAGTGCTATTGATCCTTTCAAATACCGTCACTGCTGCTGAAATAAAATCCATGCTCCGGATCCCATCGCCATGACTAGACTTCAATGTTTCCCCAAGAAGAACCCGTTACATAAACCTTTGGCACCAACAATGTAGGCCTATCCCCATGTGAGCAGTTGAGGAGGAAAGACCTTCTACGTAGCCTAATAGCCTAGGGTACATGTATGTATCGACGATTTCTGCCAATTGTTTGTGACATAAGTTATATCCATATGCACTTTTTGCTACGATGACGTTAGAAACTTCTTACTATGCAGACACATAGTTCTCAGGTTTAAAGATATCATTGCACAAGAATAGTCAGCCCCTTATATGGCCTCTGTCCTTAACAGTGTAAGAATTAAATGATCTGATCTATTTGGCCCAAGATGATATTAGGGATGTTATACGGAACACTCCAATGTGCTTTTGGGTATTCTTCTCAGACGGTCCAGATGGTCTTTTGGATGGTCTTTTTAGGTGTCTTTTTTAGATTTATATAAATATAGTAAAAAGATAATTATTTTGAAATTATAGTTGAGCAAAGGTGGTCAAGTCCTGTATATTAATTACCCTATTCTTAGGCATCCATAGATGTCTCGGACATATTTGCCCAATAGAGGGAATGTCGAATATTTCAAAGAAATCCCCAGTAAACGAGACAAAAGAGAAGGATAAATATTCATCTATTTATGAATCTTCCCCTTTTCCTGAGGCCTTAATATAAGGTACATACTTGGTTTTAGTCCTTTCGGGCTAGATTCCGCACATGCATACGTTTGTACATCGATGTACGGCCAATTATGCATTTACCTTTTGCTAGTCCAATCTAAGCGGTAGAAAATAGATTAGGGAGACAAAAACTAATCTAATTATAGACCTCTAACGGAAGAAAAAAAAAAAGATAGTTTAAGCAAAAAAAAAAAGGCCTGCCCAGGTGAATCAGAGAGCTCTTCCGCACCCCGTGACCGCAAGCCGATCCGACCGGCAAACTCCAGTCTGAGCCGTGCCACCTCATCCCCACGCTCCTTTTCATTCTTCTTTCCTTCTCTTCCAACATATTCTTTTTCTTTTAGATCCAACCGTCAAGCTGGCATCCAACAATTCAAAGGTGTCTTCCCTGTTGGCCCCCCGTGGGATCTCCTTCCCTCCGGATGTTGACACAGGGCCGCAGCGGTTATCTCCAAGCATGACCTCAAAACAAGGCCGCCGGAGGCGGTCCAGCAGTCTTATCTACCAGGAACCGGCTGAGTCTATTGAGCGTACCAGTGATCAGGCCGCATTGCCAAATCTGAATGCAAACTGGGTGAATGCCAAGGGTGAGTGACAAGAGCTAATCCTGGAGATCACATATCACGAGAAGGTGAAAGACTAATGTGGGAATTCGTTTTGATTGTAGGCGCCTGGACCATCCATTTCGTGTGTATCGCCGCTCTCAAGATTTTCTACGACATCATCCCAGGCGTCTCACAAGAAACTTCATGGACCCTCACCAATATCAGCTACATGTTCGGATCCTTCCTAATGTTCCACTGGGTGCGGGGCATTCCGTTCGAATTCAACGCCGGTGCCTATGATAATCTCAACATGTGGGAGCAGATCGACAACGGCGACCAGTATACACCTGCTAAGAAGTTCTTGCTCTGTGTGCCTATTGTGCTCTTCCTCCTCAGCACTCACTATACCCATTTTGATTTGACCCATTTCACCATCAACTTCCTGGCCACATTGGCGGTGGTCATTCCCAAGTTGCCTTTCGTATGTCATATCTGCTCAGAACCAGACTTACAGAACTCATTTGCTAACTTTTTGACTATAGTCGCATCGGTTGCGAATAGGTCTCTTCTCCGATATACCCGAGGAGTCATAGTGGCTCCCATTTAATCTTTCCTTTTGTTTCTTTCCGTTATCCATGTTGGCATATCCACGGCCTCCTTGATTTCCCAAGCTTTCCCTCCTTTTCTCCATAAAAGGAAAGGCCTTTGCATTGCGAAATTGACTGACGGACCGTTCTTGGCCACTGCGCATCTTGTTTCTGTTTTTTTCTTCGTCGGCAAATATGAAGACGCAGAAGTCATTGTGAAACAGTTCAAATTTCCGTCCTTTCGGTCTGCCCTAGGCAGCTTATCCTTGTCTAGATTTCCAAGTATGCAAGCCCTATCTTTTTACCTTGCAAGCTTCATTTTTTGGGGCTCCCCCCTCTCTTTGAAATCTTGGGCTGTTTACTGTAAGGGATTGACGCCTTTTGTGATCTATGCACTTTGAAGTAAAAAGCCTAGTATGTAGAGCTTCGATCGGTAATTCAAGTCAATCTCTTAGTTGGGGCCCATGCGGGAGCCTATTGCATCATGGCTAGAATTCGATTGGGATCAAATAATTTTCACATTTTAACCTACGTATTGTAGTGGAGGACCCTGCGTCCTCCACTACGCATTAACCTCTCCTGTCCTTTCTTTAAATATCTGAAATTGTTATATAATCTAGGGAGGGCGAGAAGCACAAGTAGTAGTTAGATATACACCCTATGAGGATAAGTCCTGCGATAGTGGGTTCTTACCTGCACCCTATCAAATATATATATATTGAAGAGGGGAACGCTCAAGGCAGTATGCTCCCTGGCATACGGGTCGATTCAGCAGTCGTAATTTAGCTTCTTACCTTCTATGGCCTTGCAAGGGCAACCGGGACAGCAAACCAAAGAGCCGAATTGGAGAGGTGTAGGAGTGTGTATTCTCAATCTATAAAACTACTAACTACTTGTAACCTCCGAAGTACTAACTCTCACCGACTTGCTTACATACTGCCCGCCTACATAAAAGAGAGGATAAACGTACGGAGTAGATATAGTAAGCTTCTGGCATTAGTTCACTCCAGTTCTCTCTTGTTCCACAAAATATAAATATGTATAATCCTACTATCTACATAACGACTATGTAGAAACCAAGAACATACCTCCCACATCTTTTCACTTGTTCTAATCATATCTACCAATAGATATATGTTCCCTTGCTTCTTTCTATGTTATTGAAATGAACTGCCATCTCTATTACCTAACCTGGAGCTTTAAGATTTGAGCTTTTAGGCTTTCAACTAAATCGACCACAGGACTCATCATACAGTAGCCTCGTTAATTTCTTGTCCATTCTTCATCAATCTACGCCCTAGGTCCTTACAGCAAGAAATGCCAAGTTCATTGTCTGTATAGTTTCCACCGCCTTTGTTTCCGCCCTTGAAACAAAGAAGCTCAATCTTTTTATAGAAATGATTCTCAAAACATCTCTTAGTTTGTTGACTACAGTATTATCCTAACATATCTCAGCACCTTCCTTGGATGCTTTTCTTGTACTCTTGAATAATGTCATACATATCAGCATCCAACTGCCTATTGTTCTGCCGGACATATACCTCTCTCAACACGCCATACGCCGCCGCGACTCCTTATCGATAAGCCCGTTACTGCCAGCTCGAAATGTATCTTTTCAGCTGGCTTTTCAAAAACTCCCCTCTGCCCATGGCGATCATGGAAGAGGTACAAGAGGTACCATATCGGTCACCCATACCCCTTCAGTGGGAGCTGGCTCGACAGGCAGAAATTTTCCTCGAAGATAGCTTATGTATGTTCTCTTTTCCCGTGCTTTAACATGTGCAGGCAAATCTCAAAGAGTCGCTGCTAATAATCTCCGCTTTCTCAACTAGGGCCCCAAGCATATAACCTTCTCTTCAATGTCCTTGCATCAGGCACTATCTCATCAACAAAAGCGGTGATTCCACTGCCGCAGCATTTGGCTGTAGCAGCTACGATGCTTGTGCACCCAAAAACAACAACGCGCGCCGAGTCGGAGTACGAAAAAGAAGCACCCAATGCAGCGTTGCGAGTCCTGCGATTGACAAATTCCCTTGTTGGCCCCATGGATGCAAAGTTTAATCTCGCTTTCGGTTTCACTCACTTTGAATCTTCGCGACAGGGAAGACGGCGCGGGGAAAGCCCGATGGTTGTTGAGAATGACAATCCTGATACCCGGCCTCTCAATACGAAATTCAACCAAGCTTCTTCTGTGTGGAGCAGCGCAGAGGACTTCTGGCATGCCGTTGGCTGGGCATTTAATTGTTCAGTACTGCACCCGGCACGTTGGGAGCGCTGGCAGATATGGCTCCAGTTTATGTGCAACGTATTGGAAGATGATTGGAAAGAGCGTGAAAAAAAGTACCAAGAGGCAAAACAAAACGAAAGGGATACCTCGGTTTGGTCAGAGAGGTCTGAGATGTCGGGAAGATCGGAGAGGGAGGGCTCGCAGGGCGCTGAACCGGCCAAGAAAGGAAATCGTAGGGGTAGGAAACCTAAGGTGAAGGTAGTAGAGGTACATGATGACCTTGGAATCTTTCGAGAAAGCTTGATCTTCCGTTATATCGCCTCGAACACCACAGCTGGGCGGAACCGCAGAATCCTGCGGGCAATCTTTGCCAATGGCAAATCGAATCTCGGCGAGTTCAAGGAGGTATTCAAGGATGAACTGAGAATTCCTGTCCCTAAACAAGACTCGCCTAACAACAAAAAGAGAGCGGGTGATATCGATATCGACAAGGATGACTACGGTGATTACCTGAACAATTCAGACGAGGATTTCGAAGCGGACCGAAGCTCAACCTCGGCATCTCCCCCAGCTAAGGGATCGAATGCCAACAAGCCAAGACGTAGCAAGCGAACACGACGAGGAACGCGAAATGGAATGGATGAAGCCGCAGACCCCGTCAAGATAGCCAAAGCAAACCAAACATCCACCCGTGAAAGCAGCAATTTATCCCCACTAGGCGGCTACATCTCCCTCGCCCTCCGCCAACAACTCCTCAGCATCCTCTCCAGCGTCTCAGAGAAACTGCCCCGAGACTTCATGCCTTTAGACGACCTCTACAACATGTTCGTCGAGAACATCCGCGACCTCTCCCTACCGATCTTCCAACACTTCATCAGCCCCTCTAATCTCCCACACTTCCTACCTGAAGCACACTCCACTCTCTGCGAACTCCTCCTCTTCGTCCTCCGCGAGAGCTCCGCCCCCAGCTCAAATGATAACTACCTTACCCAGGCCAAGCTAGAGAAATGCTTCCTCCCCTACGCGGCGGCTACCCCGAGCGTCGGCAATAACGCCAAGGTCTCCCTTCTGCTTGAAGCGCTGATGACACTCCTGCATAAGAGCAAGATGCTTTCTGTAACACCGTCGCTGGCGGAAGCTGTTTGGTCCGGAATTGCGCGTCGTGAGCAGGCTAGTCGTGATCAGGACTCGGATGAATGGGCTTACTTGCAGGAAAGTGGGTTTAGGATGAAGTTTATGGTCGAGCATATCTTACCATGAAGCCTTTCTGTGGGATCGGGGAAGACCGGTGTTGTGGCAATAATGATGTTTATGATGGCAATGATACTTGATGATTGGGTTCCGGGGCATCAATGGGTGTTTATGGAGCGTTTGAATGCCCTTTGCTTCTATTCAGTCTGAATATAATGCATAGACGACTCCTCTTCACAGTTTATGCTTTTTACCATCTTCCACATACATCTAAAAAGACATGACCAACAAGACCGTACAAGCGGGCGACTATCCTTGTGATACATACTTAGTGGACTATGGACGGAGAGCCTGTGTTATCTATTAAATATCAATTCTTTTCACTTACGGTGAAAGGACTATCCTACGGATATGTCTTCAGCTTATAAAACTCGGTATTGTTTGGAATATGTTTTCTAGAATATGTTTATCATAGGATCCTATCTACAACCACAACGACCCGGAGTGGGAATCACAACACAAATAACAGAATAATCCACCAACGCAAAAGTATTATAATAGGTCTTCCTAAAAGAAGAAATAGGATGAAAAAAATGGTAAGAAAATAGAAAGGGCAAGGAATCAAAGAAACAAGAACCCTAAGTTGAATAGGTATAGTTGTCAAAACAACAGTTTACTGCGGCGGCCGGGGCCCAATAATCTGGCGCCTAGCACCGCCAACACCAAGGCCAACACCACCACGGTTCTGATTATCACCACCCATATAGCCATACTGATGAACATCCCAAGACTGGCCGGGTCCCGAGCCCTGCGTCAAATCTTGGCCGCCACGCTCGGCTGCAGCCGCCGTTTGTTTCTGGTTCTGTGCCCACTCCTCCTGGCGCGTGCGTTCACGCTCCATCTCTCGTTCCAGAAGAGACTTGGATGCCCAGCCGCCCTCCTTGGTCTTTTGCTGTGAGGCTGCGCGGCGGCTGTTCTCGGCGTCGACTTCGGAGGTCGAGGTGTAGTCTTGGAATCGGTGCGCGGCTGGGGCTGGTGATGTGGGTGCTGGGTTCGAGGAGAGGAAACGATCCACACGGCTTTCGTTACCCCGGCTGGCGTTGTAGGCTACTGGATCTGGAAGTGGTCGGGGCGGGAGAGGTAGATCCCTGGGAGGTAGTGCCGGTGTTGCAGAGGAAGATGATGGCTTTGGCACCGGGAGGGGGCGAGGGGGCTGGGGTGGTGCTTGCTCCTCGGTGGGTTCGGGTTCCTCTGCCTCGGAAGTAGCGTGCATATCCTGCGTGTTCTGCCACTCTGTACGGAGGAGTCGGCGTTCTTGCTCCAGAGAAGAGAGGTCGTAGCTAGGTTTGGGGGGCACGGGATGAGGGCGACTTTGACTGCGAGACTGAGGCTGGTCGCCAGTCTTTCCTGGTTGGATTTGGCGTTCAGTTTGGTACTGGCGCTCCCGGTCTTTTGCCAGCTGTAACTCGCGCTCCAGCTCTTTGATGCGGCGGCTTTGGGCTGTTTCCTCGACTGCGACGGCGACATCACTGGCCTGGGAGTTGGAGGCCTGGTACTGGCTCAGGAACTGACCATTGAGGCGGTTATCATTCAGAGTTCGCCTCTGTTGTCGCTCCTGCTCAAACCGGTCCTCGGCTTCCTTTTCTTCCGCAATACGTCGCTGCTCTTCCGCTTCCCATTCACGCTTTTCATCGTCCCAGCGCTTCTTTTCTGCTTCCACCTTGAGACGTTCTTGTTCCCTTGCACGAGCAGTCTCTTCTTCCCATTGGCGCTCCTCTTCTGCCTTGGCACGAGCCTCCTCTTCTGCAACCTGTCGCTGGCGTGCCCGCTCTGCCTCTTCCTTCTCTGCCTTCTGTTGACGAATCCGTTCATCTTCTTCACGCCTGCGCTTCTCTTTCTCTGCAAGGCTTGGTACAGCAGGCCCGGGAGTGGTGATCTGCCGGCGAGCACCAAATGCAACCCCTTGATTCCCTTGGCTAGCTCCCCCAATGTAGCCATATTGGTGAATATTCCAAGCCGGCGTAGTATCCTGCTCATCTCCCTTCTTGGCCCAAGTACTGTATGACCCAGAAGGTTTCGCATCCCCGACGTTGCTGGAGGTATATGCTCCGGTACTCGAGGAACCCGTCGCATCTGGGCTGATAGCACCGCGCTTACTCTGTGGGCCAACAGTTCGGGGGAACTTGTTGGGTGCTAGGGTATTGGCCCGCCGGCTGAACGCAGCCAGACACTGGAGAACCTGAGCCGGATCCTTTGCTTCGTAGAGATCGACGGTCAGGAAGACGTCATGCGGGGGAAGGTTAAGCGGTGGCAATTGGCATGCACGCAAAAAATGCGAAATATTCTCCATCTGTACAAATGGCGCGGACAACTGCTTATACTTCACGCCCGGCGACACAACGAGGTTTACCAGCCTTGTAATTAAAGGAGTTAGCTAGGGGTTCATACATATGTACTATCAAAGGTACTTGAAAAACACAGAGACAACTTACTTGCAAAGAGCAACCCCATCCTTTAAGCCTTCGAGCAAGTCTGACGCTGCCAGTTTCTCATGCAGCACTTCTTCAATCCAGTTGCGCACCTCCGCGGCTGCCTGCGGGGTATAGCGGGATAGGCGCATATTGCGCAAGTCCCTGTCCAACGAAGTCACCGAAGCCATCAGAAGTGTTAAATCGATGCTCGAATGTGTTTAGATGTAGTTGAACTGTTGTTACCACTTGGATGGTACGTATCCCTTTTCGGGTGCCTGATCGGCCCTAACGGTGGCGTGTGTTGGGTAGCAGAAGGAGGGCGTTCCGTGATGCAATTGGAAATGAAAAAAAGAAGAAAATGCTTCAATTACTAGAAGTGCAGAAATTTTCTAGAAAAGTGGTAGAATAAAAAAAAAGGGGAGAAAAAGGCTGAGAAATGGAGAGAAGAGTGGAATGTCGGGGCTGTGTTTATCCCCCGATGACGTTCCTGATCGTCCGCCTCGATCTTTTTTTTTTGCCTCTTTCTATTCTACACACTCAACAATGGTTAACAGCTTGTGGTTCAAATGGAAGAAGCTTCGCCTCCCTTGGCGGAAGTCCTTCTTGGTCGGTCAGTATCTGCTTTTTGTTTTTCTTGTGGTGTCTCAGTAGCGCTAACCTGTCTTAGGTGAGGATCTCGCCGGCAATACCTTCTGGGAGTTCAAAGATGTGATGAATGCAGCTCGGTTCCGACGCATTGTTCGATTCGATCCAAAAACACATTTTAGTGATGTTCAAGTGACACGTAAGTTCCGTCGGAAGATGCAGGCTCGGACTTGGACCACATGTGTACTATTGCGGGACAAAAGGGAATGGGACGATTGAATCATAACTAACACGTTACTTCAACACAGCGCAATGGCACCAATGGCTGCGACACGTTCGAGAACACCCCCCGAGCATCCAGGAGCAGCAGCAGGATCTTGTCCGGCAGGCGCAAATCAAACAACTCGCTCGACTTGCCGATGAACGCTGGGCCAGCAAAGCCTCCTTCCTCGATAAGCCCAAGACTCAACAACAACCACCAGCAACCCAAATCAATGAGGCAACTCTCAATCAGCCCGCCAACGCTGCTCCTGCACAACAAGCGCCGGCTTCAACCACATCCCCCAAGGCGAAGCCCGCACCCGCAGAACCGAGGACACAAAAGGAGGAGAACCCATGGACTAAGGCGAAAAAAGCCAACCCAGGCGAGGAGTGGCAGCCTGAAGCATGGTCTCCTAGTTCCAAGCGGTGAAATATGATATTGGCTTTTTTGGTCATTTCTTCGCAATGCTATATAAGCTTGACTTTCAGAGATATGTGCCAGAAGGTAGAAACGGCCGTCGCCCTGTACCATTGGTCAATTCAACGACAGAAACATCCATGGATCTCGCAAGGAACCCCAGGTCAGATGGTATTGAGGCTATCTCATGCTGAAGGATCTTTGAACCTTACCTGCGCTCCTTGTTGTATGAGGCTAGAGGTTAGTATGCACTGTGTTCAACCTCATAGGTCATAACAGGCATGACCCAAGCTATCTCGGGGGTACCAAAATTAATCATAGCCATATTGATTGGCACTTGTATACTATGTATGCTTCTTCGGCATCCAGTGTTTCCCCCCTCAATCTTACATACCAGCCACTAAAGGTCTTCTTGGTCCTTGCTATTAAACTAATAGTAAATCTAGTGGCTATACAGGCACATGGAGAGAGTTTTTTTAATATTTTCAATTTTCATACTCTAACATATAAAACATCCCCCTTTTTTTTGGCTTTTTAGTATTTTCCATGCTGCAGCCCAAGTATCATTCCAAGACAAGCAAAGACATTGCAATAAAATGAAAAAAAGCAGATGCATGTTGTTTCCATGCATATAAATCTTCCATCCCCTTTTTTTGTGTTTTTCAAATTTTCTCACTTGTTGCAGCATAGGCACATCTCAAGCTTGTAAGAAAAGCAAGGACATTGCACCCTTTTTTTTGAGTTTGGTGGTTTTTCATCGTTTTCGCATCATGAGCAATCTTTCAGCTCGGAACAAGTCATTGCAAACATCAAAGCTCAAGAACAACTCCAAAGAACAGCGGAGCGTAGCAAAAGGGTATCTTGGACTCCAGACTCCGGAAAAGAAATATCGGCAAACTCGTCAATCAACAAGAAAATAGAAAATGTGTGACAATGGTCAAATTAAATGTAGACCATACTGTTCCGGCATGCGCTCGCTATATCCAAGGTAGATCCTTTGAATGTATCTTCGTTTTGGACCATTTGATTGTTCTCATAGTAGTAGGCCAACAGATACTTCCGGGCACGATCACAGAACTTATCAGCCAAGAAGGCAGGAGTGCTATAACTGATCGAGCGAGTAGCCCGGCCCATCAGGTAGCAGATGTTGTGAGTAAGTTCTTGCAGCACATCAGCTGGCTTACGATCCGGATTGGCTTTCGAGTTGGTAAAAATCTCGTCGTGAATGACAATGTAGTGGGCTGGACGAGCGGAACCCTGAAGGGGAGCCTGGGCTTGCAGATAGAAGTCCCAGTACATAGGACGGGTTACTCCGCGGTCAACGACGCATCCGTTGATGGGGTTGGATGTTCGATCTTGGTCCTTCGCATTGGTAGGGTAGAAGCGCACATTGTGGCGCTTTCCACAGACAACGATAGTAATGTTGGGCATAGCCCCACGGTATACTGCTTTGGCAGCAGCTTGAACCTTTGGAAGTTCCTCTGTAAGGACCATATTGAATTGACCGTCGCTAACACCGTCGCGGTATACGAGAATGTTCTGAGGCAAACTGCCATTGTTACTTTTTTGCCACAAGGCCAGCCGGGTAAGCATCATTTCCTTGAGGAATTCAATGTGCTCTTGACGGCGTGTTTGGGCTTTGACCTCACCGGGCCATTGTCCCATGCGATAATCAGTAGAGGCAACGATGGCAGCAACACTAGGGAAGATTTCGGGATCTGTGCTCGACGGATGAGTGACATCCAAGCCAACAACCATAGTATTCTTTGCCGCACCAATGAAGCGTGCGTTCGCCGGCTGCAGGAGTTGATTGCATCCTCCCATCTTGAGATTGACCTTCATGGCGTTGTTGCTCAAATACTGCTCATTGGCACCCTTGAACTTATCGGCTAGCATGCAGTGCGTAAGAACGCCAGCCTTAAGATCTCCGGCATACTTGACGTAATCGAAGATTTTTCCTTCTGTGCTAGGAAGTAAAACAACCACGAAGGGAAACTCTCTCATGATCTTTTTGAATGCCTCCCTGATCATGTCTCGATTTTCTTTGTCGTCCGGACCGAGACGGACTTGGAGATATGGTTTAGAGGGCGCCGGAAGCGACAGGCCATGGTCACGCAATTTCCTGTAAAATGAGTCCATATCATGATCTGGACTTTCTTTGTCTTCAGCACCGCGCTTCCGAAGCCAAATACAGGTCCATTTGCTGATGCTAGCGCACTGGGAGAATCTAGTGCCGATCAAATTCCACGAGCCATTCCGAGGGCTAGTAGTCTTCTTGCCGCCATAAAGCAGATTCGGTGGATTCAAAATACGTCCGGGTACAGTGATCATTTCTTTGCCGGGCTTGATGCCTACCGACTTGGTATGTCCTTCAGAAATTCCCAAGATGTCCAACCCCTCCGTCATAATAGAAGCATAGTTCTGAGGAGGCCGCCGGCAACTGAACTTGATCATGTTCTGTCGTTGGATGGAGGCTGGCTCTGGCCTGAAGGGTTGTCCGGGGAGGACTCCGCAAACCTCCGCAGGAAGGTAAATCGGACGATCATGGCTTCCAACGTTCACGATTGGCATATTGCCAGCATATTGGAGCTTCTTATTGTAAGCTGTGGTTTGTTGTTAGCATAATGCACCTCGATTATCGATTAATAGGTAGCAAACATACTTTTAAAGAAGTATTCGGTAACAGTCACGTATTTTCCCTTCTTCTCATCTCCCATCCAGAACTCCACATGGTCAGCAGAAGATGCAAGACGTAAAACCCGTGGGGGATTGGGGCCATTGCATCCATCCCTAGGATCGGCAACTCCGAAGATCGTTCTGACAGGTTTTTCCTTCACCCCAAAACCGTTCTCTCGAGCCTCCAGGTGTAAGGCGTGGACTCTCACACCCTTCAGATACCGGTGCAAAAGAGGCCGGTCATTTCCGTAAATTTGGACAAAGGCAAGGATTATATCAGACAACAGACCTGGATTGAAGAATGCACCATGACTGACATTCAAATTGAGGAAGATTCGTCCGGCACCAAGACGGACACTTGAGTAGTAACCACGAGCGGCTTCAGCACCACCCTTCATATCCATTGACTGCTTTCGCCTGTCCATCCGGAAGAATTTATTTCGTCCTTTGCCGATGATGGCGACGCCGGAATCTTTGTAGGGATAAGCACTCATCAGGATGTTCAGTACTCGGATAGAGGGCAATTCATTCGGAAGTTCATCTGGGTGATTGACATCCTCAAGGCACGCCATCATGTCAGCTGGGGAATAAGCGCTTTCATGGGTCAAAGTGACCTCCCAAGGGCCGGTGTAGGCTTTCGATTTCACACTTCCATGACCACCCCCATGTCCACTTCCATTGCTCATGGAACAAATGAATGGCTCTCGATTCTCGGGGAGCGCCTCGGTTGTAACAATCTCAGTAGCCCCATCAGTGGCAACGCCGATTCCTTTGTTGAAGAGAGGGTACTTGCGGAACATGCTCTGAAGAATGAACATTTGCTGCCCTTTCCTCGCCTCCGGCTTGATTCTCAGCCGATAGGAATGGAACTTGATGTTCGGCTTGAACTCCATGAGGAAGAAGTTGGCACGAAGCACAATCGAACGACCTTGAGTACCGTAGCCAGGACGCCGAGCCAAAGAGCCGGATACTGGGCGAGCCTTCGCTGACTCTGCAACATACCGGTCCTCCAAGGCCTGCACTCGGACACTGGGCGCTTCAACCGGGTCTGTCAACATTCTGTGCGTATGTTAGATATAATTTCCTCCAGTTGTAAACTAAGTAAAACTTACCCGGAGGACGGGTCGGGCCCGCCACGTCCCCCACGGCTACTGCCACGGTCACTCCCCCGGTCACTCCCCCGGCCCCGATCACCGCTATAACCGCGGTCACTGCCACGGCTACTAGAACCTCCATAGGAGCCACCACGATCACCACCACGGCCGCCTCGAATGGGCAAATCACCGTGCGCACGACCAGACATTTTAGCGAATGTCGGTTAAAGACAAGAAGGTAGTCGGAAAAATAGAAGATAATGTAGTAATCGCGCGAACTTTGCGCGCGTTCGAGAAGGTAAGGTAGACAATGACGAGGACTCGAAACCCCAGTTGATTGGGTATTTCAGGAGAGGTTCGAAAACGGTAGGAATAAATAAAGGACAAATTTCAGAACCGGACAAGCGCGATCTTGTCCACCGCAGTTTTCCTTTTTCAAAAAGGAAGAAAAAAACAGCTGTTGCTTCGTTGGTCTGGAGTTAGATGTTAGTACCAATAAAACATTAGGATTTGAGATGCATGAATATAGTGATGTGAAGACGGACCGATGCAGCAGAGCAACGGGCAATGTAGGGCACGTAATGCGATAAGTCAAGTAGCCCAACCCACAGCCAAGAGCAATGCAAATGAGAACAACAATGCAATGGCAATGGAGATGGTGATGCAATGAAGATGCAGAATAGAACGCAGTGATAGAATATCTCCTGCAGGTAGGAATGTTAAAAGAGATGGATGATGGTGTAAGGAAAAGTCTTTGAGGGAAGGGAAATGGAAATCAAGCTAGACCAGGAAGAAGCAAATGTGCCGCTGGAAATGAGAGTATCAGAATGGACTAAGAGGGGTATACAGAATACCTGGTCTCAATGAAATGACAATTGGAGAAATGGTGTGTTGCAGGTTAGGGCTTGGGATAAAGATATGTAGCAATTAATGGACAACAAGTGAGATACCGTGAAAGCAGCAAGTGAGAGGTGCAAATGAAAGAAAGTGAGGGGAAATGAAGGATAAGTGAAAAATTGGTGAATACCGAAGTCAGGTAAATGATGAGAATGAAAGATGCAGAAAGTGCTCAATCTGCCAATATCAAGGTATTCGCATGCAATTAAAGGGTATAAGGGGCAATTCAGTGTAAGGAAGTAGACTGCATACTCACCAAAGCTGATTGTATGTATCGTGAGGAGGGAAGGAGAAAGAAGAAGAAGAAGAAATTGCTTGGGATGTTATTTATAGTCGACACCGTAGTATGAAGCGCGCGTTGGTAGACTTCAATGTCATAGATATGTAGGACTTGGGGTACATAGACTTAGTATGGGGGACTCAGCATGGAAAAAAAAAGTTGGCCACAGAAATTCACAGTAGTATTGATATTAGTAGGGTCTGAAAATGTTGATATTAGTAGGATCAAAGAAAGAAGGGATGAAGCTTTCCAGTTGAGTGACGAAAGATGTATACCTCAAAAATTCTCAAAGCACAAAAGAAAAAAAGAAGAATCTGAAGTGGAAGCTGGATAGTCACAAAGTATTATGAGATTAGATGTCCATAGAAGAGTCTAGATATTAGAATAGAATAGGATAGTCTAACATTTTAGGGGTGTAATCACCCAGGCCTGAAGACAAAACCATAAACTCCAAAGCAAACCAGATATTCCCAATGATATAACCCTAAAACACCGGCTGAAAGAAATAGAAAAAAAAAAACGCAGAAGTAAAAATCAAGATCAAGAATCAAAAACAAAAACAAAAACAAGCTTAACAGAGAACAGCTTCGAGAGCTTCGACGTCACCACCAGCACTGCGCACAGCCCTCAACGCGGCTTCGCTCAGCTTACGACGTCTATCGCGGGCTTCTTGCTCGCGGCGAGCCTTGGTCTTGGAACTGCCAGAGGGAGCAACTCCGGTCAGGATCTTTTTGCTGTCGTGAGCGGTAAAGTTGACAAACGATACGCTGACAGACTTGCTTGATCCTCGGGATGAGGAGCCAGATGCCTTGGCGGGCTTGGGGGCATTCATGCTTTGGCCGGAGAGCTTGCGGCTGTGAGTGCGGCGATGGGTGGGTTTGGAAATGGATCCATTACGGATATCCCCGGGAGATGTACCGGCCTTGGGGGAGAGAGAAGGTGAACGGGAGACGTTGTGGACTTGGGAGGTGGTAAAGGAGGTGTCGAATCTTTGAGGGGTGGCGGGGATCATATTAGATGATGAGAATGAGTGGTCCGCCGATATGTCATAGGAGGAGGGATTGAATTGGATCATTAATCCTCCTTGCATCATATCATTTTGGCTTCCAACACTTTGCGTGGTGCGGACAGGCGTGGGAGATGTGAGGTAAGAGGCCTGTTGTTGAGCGACCCGAGAAGGCATGGGGGACCACCATTGAGAATCATGGCCTTGAAGGTCTGGAGTGAAAGAGAGAGATGAGGCATGAAGAGGGTCGGATTGCCAAGAGGAAAGTGATTGAGGGTCAGATGAGTGAGATGAGGAGAACATATCATCTGCGGAAGAAGGGCTGGAGTTGGTCAAGGCGGAGGAGCTTGGGTGAGCAATGTAGTGCTGTTGCTGCCGTACCGACATTGCTATATTCGGCGATGGCATTGAAACGGAGGGAGACTGGTGATATAGTCTTGCGTCGTACTGAGGCATCTTTGATGAGTCTCCGGGTTGGTTCATGACTTGTTCAGTAGGCATGTTTTCATGCTGAATGAGGACATCCGACGGAGGAGGCGACAGCGGTAGACGATCTTCGGAACTGTGAAGACTGAAGTTCTGGATTTGCTGGGCCCAAGCCTCGGGATATGCCATTCTTGCTTTGGATAGATTGGAAGAGCGCATTAAGCTGGGGGAGAAACTTTGCTTGTGTAAATGAGAGCGACGCTCATTCGGGCTGCGGTGGCGGATAGATTTGGGAGTGATGAGAGCACTCTGGGTAGTTTTCCGTCTAGGAGTAGCGGGAGGGGTGGACGGCGAGGTAGACAGGCCGTGGCTTGCTGTAGGGCGAGAGGGAACTTCAAAGTTGTTCAAGTTGACATCTAAGATTGCAGAGGGATGGACAGTGTCATGAAAAGCAAAATGATCGGCAGCGGCCCCGTCATTCTGCAGGGACCACTCATTGCTCCAGGGTTGCGGTGATTGATGGCGTTTGGGAGTGGAGACAGTGGGTGGAAGATCGCCACAGTCACTCGATAGCGAGTCAAGCAGGAAAAGCTGATCAAAATCGGACAATGCCGAGTCTTTTCCATCAGCGGCACTAGTCTCCATGTTGACGTATTGGTTGAACAAGTCATTTAACGAATGGTCGTATGGTTGGGCGAACATCTTGTCGGGTTTCCGTTTGCGGCAACAAAGTAAAAGCACGGGACGATTGTGTAGTCAGCGACTGAGTATCCAAAAACTTTGGATATGATTGGACAACCAAAGATATAGTCTTGGGATAGAGCTTTAGAAGGTTTGGGAATAGTTCGGGGGATCGACCCGGATATCCGAGAAGTGCAAAGGATGCAAATAAGGAAGGCGTGTTTGAATGTTTGATAAATTGTCAATCAAAGAAAACACTGCAGATGATGCAAAGAAAGCAAAGCAAACAAACAGATGCAAGCCCTATTTGAATGGCTGTCAGGGACACCAGCCTCGGAATTTCTGGACACATTCCAAGTGCTCTAAAGATGGACAAGGAATGTGCTATAGAGGGCCCCGTTGGCTCTTGGCCGGCCCCACCAACCACCCAAAAGAATGATTCAAGACTCTCTAAGCCAATAGTAGCTGTGGAAATATGAATGGCTGGCCGAGCTGTCAATCTTCGTCAACTCCCGAAGAGGTTTCGTTCCGGATAGCCACCCGCAGGAATGCAACCTTTCTAACCCTCTTTCACTAAGCCAGAAGCAGTGGAACAAATATGAATAAATATCAAATGAGCCGATGAAGTGGATCTGGGGAGGACTTAGGCATGTTGACCCAATACCTTTAATTAGAGATCGGCTGTACAAGTTATGCCGATCTCTAATTAAAGGCACAGCTGTTAGGAAAGGAAATGGGTCGGAACGCTCTCCGAGCCGTTCAGGATTGTCCGAGGAACCAGGACGAGCCATATAGCTGAAACAGAAGGATGATCGCCCATCAAGTTCCAAGGTTGGTACTTACCGTGTAAGCGTCATGATACCTGTTATCCCATCATCAACCGCCCGAAGAAGACTCGACTTGGGTGACAGTATGATCGGCCGCCCACTCTAGCTCCATACTTCTTTCATTTGCTTCATCATGGTTAGCCAATCGATTCAATTGGGGTGGGGGTGATATTGGCGATTGGTCAATGTCTTGTTGGTGATAAGACGGCCCGGAATGTGGGTTGGGACGTAGAGGCTGGGCGGAATGTCACCCTCCTCCTCCCTCCTCCCCGAACAATGCACAGAAGAATTTTAGGTATTCGAGAAGGACAAAGGCCAGATTTTCTTGGGCAGTATGTATGTGTACCCTGGTCTGCTCGGAAGTTTATGAAAACCTTGACCTGCAGGAGATCGCTGTTCTATATTTGGACTGCATGAAGTTGATCAAGATAAGGCCATGTTTGAATGCAGTAAAGAACAAGCCTTTTTCTCGGCGTGAGATAAGGTAACGCCTCCTTTCCCTTTTGAAAAAAAAAAAATCCAAGTGCCATCTAGCCGTCAAAGTGTAGTTATTAGCCAATTGTGTTTAGGTGGTCTTTGAATTCGGCAATGGTTTGTAATGCGCTGGTGGCATATCAACATGTGTTGCTTCCTTTGGACTCTGTTGTTTTTGGGTTGACAAAGCGGCGAGTGCCCAAACAATTAACATAGATTCAATGAAATTTTAACCTGGATTGAGAGTAACGTAGTAGATTTGAGACCAAGATTTGGTATAGCTGAAGTTCCAAGGCGCTCTGGGTCACCCTGATAGGCCGGAAACCTGTCAGGCAGTTTTGCCTGTTTCTTCAAACGGAGTTTAAGGCGCTCGTGCAGAATGCAGCCAGACCGCCGACCTAAACAAAATTCTGAAAAGAGAGACAAAAACGAAAAAGGGGTATTGGAAGAGATAAAAAAACAATACACCACGGTGAGATGGAGATGTTAGCGATGCAGCAATAGCGGGTGGCCCTATTCAACAATATTTGTTAGTGTATGCAATCAGCAAGGACTTGATAATAAGTTGATACCCCTAGGAGATATGCCAATGTGCCATTCAATATCATATGGCTAGAAGTAAAGATCGCGATGAAAAATCCTGAGCGTGACATTATAAAAAGCACCTCCCGGCTGAGGCGTAGTACTCTCGGTAGTCTGGTACGGAGTACGGAGTACTCCCGAGGCTATTCTTCAAGGCCGGTATTGTGTAATCCGTACCGCGTGCTTAGTCATGGGATATTTTAATTAACTAACTAACTAACTAGGGATTAATTAAATATTCATAATAATAGGCTATAGACAATCAAATTCTTTGTTCGAATAGCCTAGAAAATAGTGCAGATGACTATATCGTGACAAAGAAACCCTTGAAAGAGCCCAATAGGCAAAATCCGAAAAAGGTCAAGTTCGGGCTGAGTCAGATGACGAGAAATTGGGGCGACCCTCACACCCTTTTCTTTCTCTCTCTCTCCTTTTCTTTAGGCCACTTCAAACCGTGTCCTTGGATTCATTACTCTTCTATCACTGTTACTGCTCATCTGCGGTGACCTCTTTTTTTCTCTCGCACTTGCCTCATCTGCATTTTGTAGTGTCCCAAGGTCGCCTTTACTCCAAAGTCGACGTGACTCAACTCGGATCTTGCCCCTCCGTCACACCCCGGTCACACCCCGCGAAACGTGGGCTACTCTTGTCTTATCTCCTTTGATCTCTGCTCTTCTGCTCTTGTCGCATATTTCTTCTTGCAATAAGCCCTTTTTTTTCGCGACACCCGTTGCGACCCTTGCTGCTCTCGCGACATTCCGACGCCGCTTTCATTGCGTCACACGAACACCACAACTTCTCTCCTCGCCACCACCTTGTACCCTACATGCATCTCGACAAAACCTTTGGCCTCTGTGTTATCCGTGACCGACATCAATTTATTTCAAATCACCACAACAACCAGTCTCGACTGTCCTGTTCGGCACACCAGATCGGCAAGAAAGCACCCTTCTACATTTAATCAGAAAGTGTCTATCGGAAAATCATGTCTTCCAACATTTGTGCTGGGGGCAAGTTCCCTTGATCTTTTACACGATTCCCGTGTGCCTTCACTATGCACTTTTCACCGTGCTTTGCAGGCTTTCGATGCCCTTGCTATTTTCTTGATTCACTTTCGACTCACTGATTGCACCTTTTCCAACTTCATTCTTCCACAAACCCTACCTCTCCTGCCTAGGAGTGCTCGGTTACGATCTCAGAGCCCTCTAAATCTCGATATTTTGGGCAGTTCGACAAATCACACAAAATAAACTGTCCCGTTCAAAGCATGGACAAACCAATCACTGAGCAAATGAGCGACTCGACCCTCCATCGAGGCTCATGGGGCTCTATCTCGTCTACCTTCTCCAATCTCGAGATGTCTTTCTCCCACGACAGCTGCTATGGCTCGGATGAAGTTTCGGTCACATCGAATGGTTGCGCCCCAGCTCAGTCAGGTGCATCGACTTCCACTACCAACCTGACGTTGCGTCCTTTCTTGAAATCGATCCTTAAAAACTCAACCATTACATTTGACTCTGATGAAGAGTCCGATTTAGAATCGGGCTATAGCTCGGATGAACTTGATTCTGAGTATGATGCACTCTCCGATGAATCTGACGAAGAAGATGACGGCGATGATTCGGACTTCTCAGTCTGGGATGAAACAGATGGGGACACCCCTGAGACGCATGAAGATCACACAGAGTCGTTTGACGATGCCTTCATCTCCTTTGAGGAGAATTCCGTGCGCTTTGACCCGCAGGTGGAGTACATTGACAGCATGGAAGTATCTGACGATGAAACTCCTGATCACCAAATGACCTGCCATGAAATGATGATGCTTGCTCGGGACTCCCAAGGTACCCAAACACTTTTGGATCAGCTCGACAAAATGGACATCGCCGAGTCCGACAAAAATGAAGATTGCCACGCAGAGTTTGTTCGCAAATCTACCAACAAACCAGAAGAGTTTTCGCGTGATGCCGTGGACTTGGACTGCAGTCTCTTTGTCGCTTACATGAATGGAATCCATGGGATTGCTACCCCAAAGTATGAGACATACCTTCGAGTTCAGGTTGACCACATTCGGTTGGGCAAGGAGACCGAATTCGTGGATCCAGAGGGTGCGCCCTCATTGTACCTCGACCTAGTCTCCAACCATGTCACTGGCACCTTCTGCAACCTTCTCGCTGAAGACGAGCTCAACGAGTTGATCAGACTCCGCGCAGAAGAGCAACCTGGCAACCAAACCAATTCCAGTTCGTCGACTCTAGACTTAGAACACCACCAAGCCCTCTTGAACAAGATCGAGAAATTCCTGCTGGACAGATTAGCGAGTGGTCGTGTCGACATTGGTCCTGATGAGCTGAGCTTCTTCGCTGGTGGCATTGCGCACGACCTCGGAACCAAAACCTTACCTGCACAGGTCTAGGATCTGCCTGCACATCACGACTTTACGATTATGACAAACCCGTTTTCTTTCGGGTCCGCCGACTATCTGGCGACAATAGGACGGCTCTTTAGCCAGGAAAAGCATTCAAATTTCTCACAAGTTGCTCCGGACTGGGATTTGACCACTGTCATGTATTTTCCCGAACTAGCACTTAATATTCAAAAACAGTTTCAAAACTTCTAATCCTCCCTATCTGATGATTTAGATGTAGCTTAGCCTGTTTTCCCTACCATCGTCGGCTTGTATGACTCTGGCCATGAACGCCCGACCAATCACTCTACTTCGCCCCCTTCCCCCTAAAACCCACCTTCTGCCCAAGTATAGAAAAAAAAGCAGGCCACCCCTTACTCGAAATAGCTCCCCCTTGAAAGCATAAACCCTCCGATATTATTATATCGGCCCATGTAACGACTGTTCAACCTCCCATTCCAAGTCCCAGGGAGTTGCCATCCAAGGTCACACTGTGCACATATATACTCAAACACCTACATTGTACTTAAGTACTCCGTGCTTATATTGTAGCTAGATATTCGTAGTACTGTTGTGGAGTACATATATATATCGCATCATTGAAACTGAACCACCAGCCCTGAGTCCTATGAATCCCAGGCATAGTAAAGAATTAATACAAAAGTAGACAACAAGCACGTAGGTAAATATTATAGTAGAACTTGAATGTTCTATTAATCAAAGTATACTCGATATTTCTTGTTAATATTAATCGTATAATAACTGAAGCCCTTCTACCTAACATGTATAGACCTCTACTATAATTAACTAGTTTCCACCTATGTAGGGGAGAGGGAGGGGGGTTGAGAGAAATAGATGTTGTGGTACCGTCTTAACATTTATTGCTGAGTGTGAATTATCGTTGACTGGGGCGCACTAACACAGGGGTTAGTTATACCACGCCATTCTCTTTTCAGAAATCGCCTGACACTCGTCTAACACGCTCGATAAGCCGGGAAATCCCCTTCGTCATCTCCTAGCTAGCAAAGGGCCCAGACACTAGTGGGCGTTCCGGCCCGGGGAATTTCTCGTTTCCTTGTAGGGTGGGGATGAGCTGATGTATTTTTGGACGAGGGGCGCGCGGCCGGCGCACTGGTGCTAGTACATACTGGTGATTGTACTCCGTGTACTCCATACTCCGTACTCCGTAGGCTCTTGTGAAGAAGTAGTGCGGGATACGGGTTGATAGGTACGGCTCAATAATGCCGATTTACTACTAAACCATCATATAGGAGGCTTGGTTTCTTTCCTATTTTTGTTTTGTCCTCCGTTTCTTCATAGGGTGGGACTTCATGCAGTGGGTAATTATCCACTTAGCTCCATTGAGGTCAGCGGGGGTTATTGTCAGTAGTTCCATTTGAGGGGGTGAAAATGCAGCTAGGTGCTAGTTTGGTAGTTAAATAACTGCGATGAAATGACAGATTGAGTGATGCCAAGCTCTACAGGTTACATGTTCCATGCGTGTACATATGTTGTAGTACCTAGTACCTAGGGAGTTAGTGCTATACCAGGTATGGAGTATGAGTATATCGTTCTATCTTCATGCAGTGAAGATCACCCCAGGGTTTCGGAGTTTGGCACACGTCATTAAAACAGAAGCAATCTGTACACTTGGATCCATCTACCATGCACTAGTACTTTGGAGAAAAATGCGACTGTTTGGGAGTGAGACATCATATAAACATGACTCATGCATATTAAAAGTTGAAGTGTCGACTCGCCGTCTTTAATTGAATTGTCGATCCTAACGGCGTAGAGAATAGTCGGCACGGGGGAAAACCTTGGAAAGGTAAAAGATATACTAAGGCGTAGCATACAGAGTAGGGGGCTTTTGTTTAGGCTTTTAGAAAGATGCAGGTGAATATGACCTGACCGAAAATGATTTCTCTTTTATCTGTCATTTTTCTCGTCCTTGGTACTGGGTGTCGATCATTGACGATCACGTCTTTCCTCATTCGGAAGATATTCTGCAGCATATCGTGCGGGTCGATGATCAAGGAGCCAATAACAAAACAAAACACATGGATAGCTGTGCATACTCCGTACAATATACTCCATACTTCGTACTGTGTGATCCATGTTGTATGGCTCTCTAGCGTGAAGAGTAGTTCCATGGAGAACTAGACAGACGAGGAAATAGAAGGACAAAATCGCGGAGATATTCGGCTCGATCACCGCAGGATCCTTAGCCTGATTGAGGTCCCTGTACACGCTAGTCTGTGGGGCCCTCACGGATTGTCATGAAGGGTTCGACAGCTAGCAGGGCGGCTTTCTTTCCGTATGGGGTATATTGGCTCCAACAATGGAGTTCGGGGATGAGATACATACGTACGTCGGTGCCAAGGCCAGGGATTGCTAGGGGAACTAATTTTTTTCTGATGGCGATTTACGAATTGCGATGGGGTTGTCAGGGATGGATATGCAGGCAGGGCCTGTGGGGAAGCTTATTCGATGAATCAGCGAGGATGACGATATTTCAACAATGGCTACAACGTGTAGTGTTTCGTTGTGCAATACGGGTGACTCCCGCGCAAGATGGGCTGAATGGACGAGGTCCTAGGATGTTGATGCTGTACGTAGTAAGCTGCTTCTAGGGCTGAGGGGTGGGACAGATCCGGGTATATGCATAAGGATGGGATCTGATATATCACTGGATCTATACAACATAGAGGAGCCCTGTAAAGTACAATAATAATTTGTGCGCTGTGCGTTGGTTCATTGCTTTTTCCAAGATCTCAGTAGGAAACTCCCAATCTTCTTGCATGAGTCGGGTCTGATTGTGATAATAATATCCATGGTGATTGTTAGTTACTGCTAGTGCGCGCTATTGACTGGAGCATTTGGCCATGGTCGGCATAACCCTATTGTTTATTGGCACATAGGCCCACTTGGCCCGAAGTCCTGTCATCTCCGAATGTTATATGCTCGGGTGGGTACGGAGTAATCCATACATTCCGTACATTTTGGACTTCGTCTTATCATGTTTTCAGCTACAACATACAATATATAATGAGATGGCGTTCTCAGCATGTGGGCTTCTCATTCGCTCATCTAAGGTAGGAGGACCTCTAAAAAACGAACATAGTGGTCTTCCACGGGTGGGGGTTCGGCAAAGGAATTGATTGGATGATCCAGAGTTGACGGACAATACGGAGTAGTTCAGATCAGGTACAACCACCCGTGGACCTGGGCAGGTGCGTGTTACATCCAAGGATCGGGGGCCACCTACGGAGTACAATATAAACAGATGCTGATTGGGGGAATTGATATACATTCCGGATATTTGTCTCAGATGCTAAAGTGCTCCAAGGATAGAAATTGTGCAATATGTAAACATAAAGTTTCCAGAAACTCGAAAATGGGGACCGAGCATGGCGTTTCTACGCCACAGGCTTATCCTCGTGTGCCCCTGGGACCTATGGAACGGCTGAGGAACGTGTGGAAAAATGATGTTATGCGCTAAGAGATGCACTACCGAATATGCCCCATAGTATTAGCGGGCCATACTTAAATGAGATATTCAGGTATCAGCATATTTACAACTAGTTTCCGATACACACTCTTGACCCATTCAGCCTATGCGTATCTGGACAAACTTGTTTTTTTTAGGAATGAATAAATGAATAAATGAATAGATGAATAGATGAATGGAATGAATCGAGGCAAAAATCAATAATTGTACTAGAAAGGAATGGCGTTAAAGCTAACTGAATTTCCCCCGCCCGAATCCATGGAACGTCATGCAGTGATTGGCTGCCCACAACCAATGAGACCTGAAATGAGGAGCGGGGCACTTTAGCGTGCCGATCGTTGGAACATTGTTCTGTTTTTTCCCCTTGGGGGGCGATTGCGATGGTTCTTTTTGACTTTTTAGTCCCAATAAGGGGGGGAAGACCGTCTTTGAAAAGCTCTTCAATAAGATATATATACTACAGTAACTGACTGTGAGTTACCTAGGCACTCTGTATATCTTATATGTGAATAGGTTATGGTGTTTACAATAAAGGAATAACCTAAATAAGGTACAGGGGTCTTTACAATGCAACCCCAAAAAGAAAAGTGTAATCAGGTAAGATTGTAAGATTTGTATCCGTATGTTGTATACAATTGCACCTGCTCCATAAATTATTCGGTAGTTGACCCCGAATGTTCCCAAGTCTCCACTTGACTCGGATGGAATAATTAATTACTCCTGACTCTCTCGCTCCTGGCCTTCACGGGTAGTCCTCTCTTATCCTTTTGCTTCCTTCTACTTTCCCTACACCAATGCGGTAAGAGCACTGATCGCATCTCTGATTGAAACGAGTAAGTTGGAAATCCACCCTTCTAGTGTCACGGGGCTTCTCGGGGCGAGGTTGCGCATGCAGTCGTACAAGCCCCCAGTTTCACCCAAGTCAGATTTCACCCGCAGAATCGTGTCAGACTGACGTTCCTGGAAGCACAGGATGATTTAGAATTCGATTTCTACTCAGCGCCTTCCCGTCCAAATCGAGGCGAAGGAATACAGAAAAAAAAAGAGGCAACCAAAGCTCTTTGAGTCCTCGAGCCCTCGACCTGAATATACGCGGGGGTACACAATGCAATCCACCAAAGCACCCGAATTCCTGGATACTGGGGCTGCATCCCGTTCGCGCAGCCCCAGTGTTGTTTCTAGCGATTCGCAGTTTTCTCGAGTCAATCTGATATCTCCACCGTCGGTGACGCCGTCCCCAGCGTTCATTTCGCCATCTGCAGCTTCGCAGATCATCTCTGCCGACCAGGAATTCAACGCGGCCGATTTTGTCGCTGAGGATGAGGAAACCGGGGCCAGCGCCACGGCGCTGGTGACCCCGGCCGCGTTATCGCTCCTGAATGGATTCCTCGATAACCTCTTGTTTAATATCCTCGCTGCGTCAAAGTCGACCCAGCTTGCATGCATTCGACCCGCCATAGCCGAGGTCTTGAAGCCCCGCTTGGCCAAGGAAGTTGTGGCCTCAGCTGAAGAAGAGTTGAGCGAATACATGGGCGGAGCGGACGATGAGCAAACGGAGTTCCGCGGCGGCCAGCAGCCCGGTGGCGATTTTGATCTAGTACGCTCGTGGAAGTTAACCCGTCTACGATGCATGGTCTACACCCGACTTGGCGACATGGAAGAGGATGACGAAGACGAGTTTATCGCACAAGATAGCCTTGGAGAGACTGACGGAGCACCGCGCAGATTTACTAGTCATGTTGACAATATTACACCTGCAGCTTCTATTTTCCTGACCTCGATCATCGAATACATTGGCGAGCGCGCTCTCGTCATTGCCGGCGAGACATCAAGGTCTCGTTTGTCGGCGCAGCTCAACAGTGGCGGTGATGAGTTCAGTGGATCTGGAGACGAGCGGAAAAGAATCGACCGGCTCGTGGTGGAAGATCTCGATATGGAGAAGCTGGCCCTGAATGCAACCCTGGGTCGCCTGTGGCGCACGTGGAGGCAGCGCAGACGCGGAACCACTCTTTCTCGAACCCTATCCCGTGAATCATTCCGTCCACGTGGATACTCCCTGGCAAACAGCCGAAAGAGCAGCATTGTGACAATTGAGGAACCAGCGACGCCCAACGAGCCTCTCCCTGTGGTGGTGCCCCCGCCTTTCGATCCCGCCGCTGTTCCCTTGCCGATGAACGATTACGACGTTCAAGAAATTGAGGTTCCAGGCTATATTGGCGATCTAGATGGAGAAATCCAGACAATGGAGGCTGTTGTTGCTCACAAGGTGCGACCGCGCAGTCTGATGGTATTTTCATCGCCCTCCCTTGTGTCAAAATCTCTAGGTTCGGCAAACAGCTCGCCTGTGAGTGTGTCAGCTATTGAACCCGGCAAATCAATTCGCCATGTTCGTACGAGGTCTCTACCTAATGAGCCACCCTCACCCGACGCCGCTAAGGAGGAGGAAGAGTCGTCAACAGATTACCCATCACCCACCGCATCGGAGAAAAAGCAACTCGAGACTATGTATGAGGATGATGAATCGGCAGAATATGTGGATGCAGCTGAGACTACCCCTGGCATTTCTGTCGCGGTAGAACATGAAGAGACACCGTCGTCAGAACCTGCAGCAGAAGTTTCCGAAAATACGAGAATGTCGATCTTGCACGAAGAAGAGGAGACGCCTCCTGCAGTCAGCGAGACGGTTGCATCCTTGCGTGCTGTCGCACAATATGAAGACGATATGACGGATCAATCCAATAGTGCTCGCATCTCCCTCGTATCCTTGGACGATCTGTCTAATCAGAAAGACCCAGAAGTTATTGAGGGGACTGGGTTATGTGAAAAGCCTAAATTGACTTCGACGATACACCGACCAAAACGACAATCCTCCAGGGATGGCAGTCTACTGAATGCAACGTCGATCTCTGACCAGACTAGTGACTCTAAAATGCAAGCCTTTGCGGAGAGCCAGCCTCCAATGCAAGGGGTTGAGACCACGCCGGCTCCACCCGCACCCCCCATCGAGGCTGTCACATCTTGTATCAATCACGATGCGACCGATAATCAGAATAACATAACCATGACCGCCACCCCGCGGACTCAGCCATCGGAGGAATACACGGAAACGGCAAAATCTTCAAACCCTCTCCCCGCCGATAGCACTCGCCCAACTTCTAGTTCAGGTAACTCGCAGCGATCGAAAACTCGCCCTAGACCTGCTCCGTTGGAGGTCACAACCGGCAACCGAAGCCCCTCTGCCTCCGCATCGGAGGTTGAACGAGCCGCTGTTCAGCGCATGTCTCGGCTATCGATGTCTTCATCTATCCTTCCTCCAACCCGTCGGTCAGGGAGCTTCGGCAGTGCGCGCGAGAACATGCGTCCAGTGACTGCTGGCTCTACCACCTCGCAGGTGTCCAGCAAGTTGAAGGGTATTATGAGTCGGCCACATGGTGAATCTGGTTCACCCCGTATGCGCAGCTCGTCTGAAACTAGTCGCGTATCTGGTGGAAGCGTAGACTCGGTAGACAACGAAATTGCCGATTTGGACAAGTTGATCAACAGTGATGAGACTATCCATTACACCCTTACTCCCCGAAGTGTGAGGGAGATGACCTTCCCTGACCTGCCGAGCCGATCAGTTCCTCGATCAGAAACGGCAGGCGTCTCCGACCTGGCTGATTTCTTGAATACCGCCGCACCAACAGGCGAAGACAAAAACCGTTCTCGCGCCTCGGTTTCCTCAAAAACAACTGGAGAGCTGTCTCCAATCTCCCACACCAGATCCATCGAGTCACCCAAGCACATCCCACTTACCACGCGCTTGACCAACGTGTCATCAACATCGAAGTCTAGCAAAATTGGACAGGTGCGCGATGCGCGAATTGCGCCTTCGGATTCGACACGCGACTTTGCGGAATATATGAGATCGACTGGCCCTGCTAGTGGGCCATCTGAGTCTAAGGCCTCTATCTCTGTCGAGAGCCTGCGGCCAGTTCGTCCTCCATCAACTCTCTCCTCTGCCTCCCGTGGTAACAGACCTAAGCTTCAAGCTCGGTCGGCTGAGACAAGGGGATCTCAGACTTCGGACCTTATCGACTTCATTCGCGAGGGACCTCCTATGCCTGGAGGTGCTCATCGGATTCCTCGGGCAGTTGCGCCTTTCCGCGATACCATCGATTCGGATGATCTTCAGATGGATACCACCACCTCCAGCTCTTTCGTCAGCACCGGTGATGGATCTACGCTCAATAAATCCTTGACATCCCTTGGTTCGCGGTCTGGCTTGCTGGATTCAAACCGAAACAAGGCTGCAGCATCGGGAAGCACCACAAACTTCGACGAGCCCCAGCCTGTTCGGAAGCAACGCCGTGCTCCTGATCCCTACGCCATTGACGACGATGATGATGACGCGTTTCTAGAAGAGCTTCTGGAAAAGGAAGCAAACCCAAAGCCCAGGCGCGAGGAGGAGAGCTTGATGGATTTCCTGCGCAATGCTCCTCCCCCTCCCCCCTCCGAACAACCCCCACAGCCATTTGCAATTAGTGCTCCTGCATCAAATGGTGTCTCCGGCGCATCGGGCATGAAGGCCCGCCTGCTCCGCACCTCTCAAAATTCCTTGCGCACACAAAACACCCCCATGAATGTCCAGTCCAACTACTCTGCCAAAGTAGGTCAGGGTCGCAACAATGGAACCATGCTTTCTCTCTCAAACCGCCAGACCGGCACCGGCGATTTGGCGGACTTCTTCCGAAACACTGGGCCTCCTCCAGCCCCTGCGCGATCTTCATCAACACCCATGGGACCTAAGCCGAAGGACAGTGGCTTCTCCCGTTTCTTCACGCGCCGAAAGAAGGTCGAGGCCTAATGGGTTCAAAGTATCCTGACGACATTCTCGACTAATATCTTGCTTTGCTGAGCGTTCCAATTCATCTAACGATCTACATATCATGTCCATAGCTTTGGTCTTTCTTGTTTGTGCAACGGCACACTGCCATCTTTATCATTCCCTTTTTCTCCATTCAAATAGAGTCATGTCCTCTTTTCATTATTGTTTACTATGGCTACGACCAGGTGGCTTTTTCTTACCTTCTCTTGCGCTGTTGTGCGCTACTTTATTTTCAACCTCTCTATGTGAGACTGAATGATTAATACGGACTTCGGATTTTCTATTTTGTCTCTTTGCTGGGACGTCGCTTTGATTTCGTGGATTTGGAGATACCATGCCTATATTTGGGCTATTTTTCAGTGTCCTGATATTCAGAAACTATTTCATTATTCTGTGAACACCATAACTCCAATACGCAGTAAAAACCCAACTTAGATAAATACTAAACAATCAGAGCCCAGCAATATTTGGTGTGTGAAACGGGAAATCCTTCCTCAGTTCAAGCATAGTTCTTAGACCGTAACACCGGAACAAAGTTAATCCCGCACTCCCCTTACCAGGTGTCATCAACAGCAAGCATCCATGTTTACAACCGCCAATTCCACACCGTAACAATGGGCACCTCACCAATTACGCTGAGGGCCATCCTTGGCTTTCTCTTTGTCTTCGCTCAGCTTGCCAGTGCCCTAAAGTTCGACCTCGTCGCCACCTCCGGCGGCGGCAAGAACGAGCGATGCATTCGGAACTTCGTCTCCAGGGACCAGCTCGTCGTTGTCACTGCCATTGTTGGTGGTACGAAGGGTGATGGTCAAAGGGTCAATATTCATGTATGTGGAATGATTTCTAGATGTGGATGGGATTCCGTCCTGCGTCTGCTGGGACTTGGGATACCAACCCGCCAAAGTGTTAATTGTGGACTGCGACTGATTCTTCTTTTTCTGTGTATAGATCAAGGACGCTATGGGCAATGATCACGGTCGCCCTAAGGATGTCGTTGGTGAGATGCGTCAGCTGTTCACTTCGCCCGCGGACACGGCTTTCGACGTCTGCTTCGAGAACCAACTTGTCGGCCACAGTAAGTGGTAGTCCCCTCGAGCAACACGAACAACTTACCGGGGGCAAGCTGGAGTTAAAGAGAATATTATATGATACTAAAACAACATCACCAAATCAGACACCATCCAGAACCCCTCCCGCCACATCGAACTTGACGTCGACATTGGCCCCGACGCCCGCGACTGGAACAGCATTCAGTCGCAGGAGAAGCTTAAGCCCGTCGAAACAGACCTCCGCCGCATCGAGGAGATGGTTGCCGAAATTGTTACCGAGATGGAATACCTGCGTGCGCGTGAGCAGCGCCTGCGTGATACCAATGAGAGCACCAACGAGCGCGTGAAGTGGTTCGCTTTCGGGACCATGGGTATGCTTGTCGGGCTTGGTGCTTGGCAGGTTGTTTACCTGAGGGCATACTTCAGGTATGTCGAATTGCGGTTGTGATGGAAGGTGGAATTGATTACTGACTCTTTGGTTCTTGCAGATCTAAGCATCTTATCTAGATTTATTAGTCCATGGAATGGTTGCATCATTTGATGGTTCTTTTTTTTGGTTTTGCAGCGGTTGCATTGCAAATCCTTTTGCTCTAATGTCGAGTGGCATTCTGTTCAACAGTCATGATCTCAATGATATAAAATGTACACCATGTTTTCTGCAGCCTGGCGCTAATAATATTCTCTGTTCTCTCATGTGATACCTTGCGGATGGTTGGTCAGCTCAGCTATACTTTACAGGGGCTCCTTTTCGCCTAGTGAGATATTATCCGAGTATTCATGGATGGATTAATATCTAACTGTCTGGTAAATCACTGCCTACATAGTACTTTGTAGGTACCTTAGTAGGTAGCCCTGGGAGCTTTCGATGTCTATATGAGGTCCGTGCATACATCACTTCTAGAAGATGATAGCCTGGCACAGCTTCGCGATGGCGTAAAGAGTAGCGTGAATGCTTGAATGGAATTATTTACATGTAATGTGACATACTGAATGATCAAAATGATCATTTCTGGCTGTATTTTGAGTTCCTCTTGTTTAACTAGAATGTCGAATGTATCACTTAATGCCCTGATAACTGAGTAGCTTCTTTCTTAGAATAAGCTCAGCAGTGGGTGGTCAAGTCATGTTAGGTAGATGGTTGAGTTATTCTTCTGTTGGTCTAGGCTCGTGGTTGTATTTTATCTCACATCTAATAATTGGTATCATTATGATATATCTCAATATATAGTGACGTAGTAAAAGTATTAACACCCTCTTAAGACCCACCTATCACACCGCCCGTATGTCGGCTCTACCGCCTAAGAAACGCTCACCCAAGTCATGCTATCAAGCGCCCAAAATATCTGAAGCACCTATTAAAAATCAGCTCTGGAATTTTGAGATTATTTTCTATTTAGAAGGATAGTTTTTAGCATGATCGGTAGGCCATAATAGCTACCTTAGGTGGATAATTTGGATAATTTGTCTAGCAGAATCTTATATAAGCACATGATATGGGCCTAAGGGTGCTAACACTTTTACTACGTCACTATAGTAGCTAGGGTTCAATCAATAGCATTAGGAGATCAAAATAAAAGAAGTAAAGGGACCAATGTTGGCCAAGTGTTTGTTAAGTTTAACTGAAAGACAAAGATATTAGACGGACCCCCTACAGCATAGTGGTTTAAGTCCATGGATGGTGTTACATGGAACCAATCACGGTGCGGTGGTTGTTCGAGTCGTGATAGGGAGATCAATTGGGTTGCGAGCTGCCTTGGTTCGAATCCTGGAGTGACAATACCTAAAGGGGGTTCCGTCAAACACCCTTTTTTTTTTTTTTTGCTTCCTAGGTACTCACTTCTTAGTTATTTTTACCACCATCGATCGACATCTTGCAGAGGCATTCCGAGTTCGATGAAACTAAAACAACGGACAGACCAAGACAGTAAATAAAATGCGACCCAATTCCAAGTCTAAAAAGGCCTTAATAGACACATAGAATCCGAAGAACTGCATTGTGTCGAGAAGTGTGTAATCCACGGCCTCTCAGTGGAATGTTTACCATTGCAAACAGAACAAACACCGGGGATTGCTGGAGCTTTTCGGTTCCCCGGGCTATTACACCGGATGATGTCAAAGCCGAGCATCAATCGCCAACTCCTCATCCCTAGGGGAAAGAAAGTCCCAAGTCTCTTTCCATAGGATACTGTACAACAAAATGTCCGTCCCACGCATACTCCATCGCCTTGCGCGACCAGTGCCATCGTCTCTAAGCACAATCACAAGACTAAACCGCCAATTCGGCGCAACAGCTCTACGCCTCAAAGATGGCGGCGACGAAGCTGCCCCGGAGGTAAAGGCGCACCGCGCAAACCAGGCCAACAAGTCCCCAAACCAATTCGTGCCCAACACAACCTCCACCATGACAAAGGACTTCATCAATGTCGGCCAGAAGCCCCCGCCACCGGAGATGCTGAACTCAGTCGACCCCAACTACAGACCGTCTGATCCATACCCCGGAAGGATTGAGCATTTCACCGGTGGTCGTCAGCATAATGGGGCGCAGAAGCCCGAGCTTGGCGTTGGCGAGATGGAGGGTATTACATTCAAGGTTGAACCTTTGAAGAGAGTTGGGGAGGAACTTGCCACGAAGAGGGCACGCCTGCTATGTTCGTACCCACTCCCATGCATGGTTGCAACTTGGGCCCCAAAGCTAAAGCCGAGGATCTGGCGCATTGATACATCAAGAATCATTCAAGCTAACGAACTCTACCCCAGACCAAAGCCGCAAGCGCGGAATCTTGGAGTCAGATTTGCTCCTCTCGACCTTCGCAGATGTCTACCTAGGCAAGATGAACTACGATCAGCTCGTCGAGTACGACGGCTTCCTCGATGAGAATGACTGGGACATCTACTACTGGGCGACGCAGGACCCGCCAGAGGAGATCTCTCCCTCCGCTCCCAAGGAGGATACCACCACTGAGAATTGGAAGGAGACAGGTGCCAAGAGCGGTGAATGGGCGCAGACCATTGGCGCTTTCAGGGCGGCTTACCGGCCTGTTCCGTCGCGCTGGCAGGGCTCTGAGGTTCTCACATTGCTTAGAGAGCATGTTCGTGATAAGAGTGCTACTGGCTTTGAGAAGGCCAAGAATAAGAAGACTGGTGGTGGTGGCTTGGGGAGAATGCCTGATGTTCAGGTATTTAACTCGTAGTGGCCTGTGGAAGAGATTGAACTCGGGAAGTTTGTCAATTTCAAAACTGTACTATAGTTGTCATAGTGGTCATATTGTCATATTGCCCATAGTAGAAGGCGTGTATTAAGAATGTTGTATATTTGATGGCACTGGGATCAATGAATTTAGAGTTCAAAGATTGGAATTGGAAGAAAAAAAATTGTTAATTTGAAATATGACAGACAAAAGTTGAATTCAAATCGACATTCAATTCTCTATCTCCGATATACCTCTTAGTTGAGGCCCAGAGCTCTGTATAGATGTAAGTCATGTGATCTATTCGCTTAGTATTAGGGCTCCACGGAACCACACAAGGAGAGCAGCGAAGCGGCTTAGGGCTTGAGCGGGCACGTCTGCCTCCCATCTCGATTTTACCTCACCCCCCCAGAGTCAACGACAATCTCCGCCCATCCCTCTCTCTCCTTCATTGTCTCATTCCCATCATGGCTGAGCAGCTGGTTCTTCGCGGCACCCTTGAGGGCCACAATGGCTGGGTTACTTCCCTTGCCACCTCCCTGGAGAAGTAAGAACGACCTATCCCGATCGGGGGAATTGAATTTTTGAAGGGACAAAATTCTGACTTGAATGTTTGATGATAGCCCCAACATGCTGCTGTCCGCTTCCCGCGACAAGACCCTGATCATCTGGAACCTTACCCGTGATGAGCAGGCCTACGGTTACCCCAAGCGCAGCCTCGAGGGTCACTCGCACATCGTCTCTGACTGTGTACGTTTTTCTTCTCCCGAATGAACCAGATCCACAAGCCATTGGATGCGACAGATGGATTTGGATGGCGCATTTCAAAAAACAAAGTGAAAAGATGGAATGGTTTTGGCTGACCGATGGTCTTGTCTGCGTTATAGGTGATCTCCTCCGACGGTGCCTACGCTCTGTCCGCCTCGTGGGATAAGTCTCTCCGTCTCTGGGAGCTCTCCACCGGTAACACCACCCGCACTTTCGTCGGCCACACCAACGATGTTCTGTCCGTCTCGTTCTCCGCCGACAACCGTCAGATCGTCTCCGGTTCCCGTGACCGCTCCATCAAGCTGTGGAACACCCTCGGTGACTGCAAGTTCACCATCACCGACAAGGGCCACACCGAGTGGGTTTCCTGCGTCCGCTTCAGCCCCAACCCCCAGAACCCCGTCATTGTCTCCGCTGGCTGGGACAAGCTCGTCAAGGTACGCTATCGACTCCGAACTTCCCTGCAGAATTTCCTTCCCGCCTTGCTTTGCCCGCGTGATGTTTGCATAAACGTATTTGCTACTTCAGAGCCCTTCGGGGCCATGAGACAATTTTTCACCTATTTTGCCTGATGGGCACAGCAACAATTTTTTTGTTTTTTATTGAACGAGAGAAGGATTGGAAAAAAAAATTTTCCTTGACACTTGACATTCTCTATGAGGGTATCGACGCTAACATTTGATCCGCGTTTAGGTTTGGGAGCTCGCTTCCTGCCGTCTCCAGACCGACCACATCGGTCACACCGGATACATCAACACCGTCACCATCTCCCCCGACGGATCCCTCTGCGCCTCCGGTGGCAAGGACGGTACCACCATGCTCTGGGACCTTAACGAGTCCAAGCACCTCTACTCCCTCTCCGCTGGCGATGAGATCCACGCTCTCGTCTTCTCCCCCAACCGCTACTGGCTGTGCGCTGCCACCAGCAGCTCCATCACCATCTTCGACCTCGAGAAGAAGAGCAAGGTTGATGAGCTCAAGCCTGAGTTCGTTGAGAAGGGCAAGAAGAGCCGTGACCCCGAGTGCATCAGCTTGGCCTGGTCCGCTGACGGCCAGACCCTGTTCGCCGGTTACACCGACAACAAGATCCGTGCCTGGGGTGTTATGTCGCGCGCATAGATTTGAGTTGTTGTATCGGAGCTTGAGGAGCCTCTTTTTGATCTATTGACAAGGGAATTGAAAAAAAGTTCAAAAGATATGGCCAGAAGAGCATTGGTTTGGGATGTATGAGCCACGAGCAATGAAGCACTTCTCGCCGGGACTAAGTCGTCCCCGGCCTGGAGGTTTTCTGACATGTCTAGCCTACTTGATCCGCATGGAAAATGTATGGATCTTGTACAAGACATGTGATGTTCTAATACCAGTTAAGGCATCAAAATGTTTCCTATTTTTTCTTACTGAGAATCTCTTGTAAAATGATCGTACCCGTATGCCTTTTATGTTATATATCTGCCTTTGATGTACTTATTTATCCATTCTTCCACTTGCGTTACCTATGTAGGTAGGGTAATGTTACGATAGCCATTAGATGGACGTATTCGGGCAGTGCCAAATGATATACAAGAATGGTTTGAGATTTCTATTTGTGACGTTCGTCATAATGTACATCAGGCTGATTCGAAGGCCTTCACAGATCTACCCATTATTTCTTTCCAAGTCTCGTCAAGGCCTCCTTGGCCATCGTACTTCCTTCCTCATATCCAATCCCATCGGCCAACGCCTTGGCCTCAGTATACCGCTGCTTAGCGACCTCTGGCTTCTTTTGTAGCTCAGCCAGCTCGCCCAGGTTATATGTCGCAACCACACAAGTAATGTCACACTCCTCGTCACGTACCGGAGGTTGAATGTTCGCCGCAACCTCAATAGCCTTCTCCGCCCACTTCTGGGCAGCCTCAAGAGTCTGCGCTGCTGTCACAGGTTGCTGTGGCTGGGACTTGGCGGGCAGCTGGACCTGGCCGACCAGAGCGGTAGCGACATCGTTCAGCAGAACCACCTGTTTACAAGATATGGAAGTTCCTTCAGCGGCGCGGATCAAATCTAACGCGCGCATATACAGCGGCATGGCCAGCTCATACCGCTCTTTGGCGGTATATGTAGCGGCAAGCTCAGCCAACGCCGTCGCGATCTCAGTAAGGTTCAGCCATGCCTCGCCGTCTGAGCCCTCGTCAGTGCTAGAGCTGCCAACAGGAAGTCCCAGCCTCTGGCGCCGGTGCATTTCCTTTAGACAGATCTCCACAGCAGCGACCTGCGCGGCCTCGGCTTTCTTCTCGTCCTGTATATACTCGCTAGAATAAAGCTCGCCAAGCTTCATCGCAATACCGACGACCTTTTTGAGCGCTTTATCTCGCTGCCGAGCCTCGTATTGCGCCATTGCTTTCAGATCCTCCTCGCTTTCCTGGATCGCCTCGGTGTTAACCTGGACATTGGCCGGGGTCTTCTGCACCTGCGCCTGCGCTTGCTTCACTTTCTCAGCAGCCGCAGCAGCGTTCCCTGCTGTGACTTCCTCGACCCAGGCTAGCGTCTCGTTCTTCGTTCGCTCCAAGACATCAATAGCTGGCTTCACAAGTCCAGCCTTCTCCAGCATCATAGCAACCTGCAGCTTGATTCCAAGCATCTCATCCGAGTATGGGTGTATGCCCATCTCAAATGCTATATGCAGCGCCTCTCTGTACGCCTTCATCGCCTTGGCTGGATTGAGATCAATCTCGGTGTAATAGACAGCCGTGCGGAGTGCGTCGGCCACCGGCGGCGGGAATTTGTGGTACTGTGGCCCGACGCGTGTCACTTCCACGTAGGAGATGTAGGCAAAAATGAAGGCTCCGCCGACAACTGAGAAGATTGCTAGTGGCATGAGGATGGGGTTCTTGCGCCAGATTCCTTTAGATGCTTCGCGGTATTTGCGACTGATTTTCTGCATGATCGTGAGGTGCCGCGTGCCGGAGATGAAGGGGCTTGCAAGTGGTCGGGCATTGTTGATTCGGGAATGGAGGGTTGGTCGGGTGGTGCTGTTAATGTATATTGAGCGGGCGAGACTTTTTGGTTGTGGTTGTAGAAGTTTTCCGGCATGTGCGCTTGTGCGCCATGATGCTACGCGAAACATTGGGAGTGTCTGAGTGGGGTGTTCGATTGAGATTTCAAGTATTGATTTTGATTGAGCGGGTGATTGTCGGATAAAGCCTGGGGAATAGATGTAGAGAATGGAGAGGGAGAGGAAGAAGGCGAGGGAGAGGGTCTAAGGTGAGTTGATGGAGAGCCCGCCCTTGGTTTTCAGGTGGTCCAAGCTCCGCTCCGCCATATGACGTCGCCCGCTGGTGTATGCACTCTCCTTTCCGCCATCCCGTCTGGAAGATACACTCAGTCGAACCATAATTGATAGCGGAGACATCGCTATAGAATCGATCTAGTGATTCACACTGATAATGTGCGGGCGATACGCTTTGGGCGTGGTATGTTACGGCCCCTGGGTCTAGACTGTCCACCCGCTGACGATCCTAAGCGCTTGGCGTACATCCAGCAACGCATGCAAGAGCAAGGCATGCAAGTGGACGAAGCACCAGACGATGATACAGTCAGAGAGACATACAACTTTGCACCAGGCAACTTCGGCGCTGTCTATCGCGCTGAGATCACCGAGAAAGGGAGCTACAATGCTCAGCAAGATGCTGATAGCGAGCACCAAACCCAAGATCTAGAAAAGGGAAAAGTCAGCACGGTTATTAAATACAAGCTCCAGAGTATGAAATGGGGTCTCATCCCATTCTGGACGAAGCGTCAGCCGGATTACGGATCCACGATGCGCACCATTAACTGTCGCGATGACTCGTTAATCGAAGATTCGGGGATGTGGACTACCATGAAGCGACGAAAGAGGTGCATTGTCGTCTGTCAGGGCTTTTATGAGTGGCTGAAGAAGGGGCCTGGAGGCAAAGAAAAGGTTCCACACTTTGTCAAGCGCAAAGACGGGGAGCTGATGTGCTTCGCTGGACTGTGGGACTGTGTTTCCTATGAGGGCATGTTTAGGCCTTTTTAATGTTAAGCATCAATTGCGCTGACGATCACTTTGCACAGGTTCTGTCGAAAAGCTCTACACGTACACGGTGATCACGACCTCTTCTAATTCCTACCTGAAGTTCCTGCATGAACGTATGCCCGTCATTCTGGACTCTGGGAGTGAGGCAATGAACAAATGGCTGGATCCCAGCCAAAAGACCTGGTCAAAGGATCTCCAGTCGATTCTCAAACCATATGAGGGCGAACTGGAGTGCTATCCTGTTCCCAAGGAGGTTGGCAAAGTCGGAAATAATTCCCCGAACTTTATTGTTCCTGTCGATAGCAAGGAAAACAAGAGCAATATCGCAAACTTCTTTGCTAATACAAAAATGAAGGAAAATCTAGATGTCTCTCCAAAGAAGGAGAGTGCGTCGCCGAAAGTGAAGACTGTTAAAGACGACGACCGCCCTACTAAGGATTCAGAATGGAGCGAGGACAATGCCCCAAAACCGGTACCAACTGTCAAAAGGGAGCATAGTCCAGAAGCTGCTGGAGCGGTGGACGAAAGCAAGAAGCGAAAGGTCAATTTAGAGCTAACGGAGATATCGCAGCAAAAGAAAAAGTTGCGCAGTGCTACCCATAATATCCCAATGAAGAAGTCCAGCGGGACGAAGGCAGCAGATGGCTCGCAGCGAATTACTAGTTTCTTCAAGAAGTGATGATACATCCAATAAAGCAAATGAACCGTTCTATTTGGTCGGCCATTTTTTGACCAATATATATTTTCCCTTTGTCATAGCAAAGATGATCACGTAAATGAATTATATTTGCCAGGCGACAACACTCGTATTTAATCCGCCGGACGAGTTCAGCTCCATAAAGTAGGAAACTCAATTGATCTGCAAGATATGATGAGTTGAGAACAGTCCAAGTGTGAGAATGTTGTGGTAAAAGAAATAACGGGGTAGAAAAGTTCAACAGCTACCAAATGCGGATTTGGAAGGAAAAGAGTAGAGGCGTGAGTGGATTGCTAGGTGTCGGTATATATTTTACATAGGATTCCATGGGCGATGTGCCCTATTTTTGAAGATATCACTTCTCAAGCTCTCGTAGCTTCTGAACCAGCTTCTCTCTGAGGAAAGGACTCAATCCGAAACTGTACAAATCGATCAACATCCAATACTAGTATAACAGAGCATCAAAGAAGGAGGTTCTTACATTCCATCTCGGGTCAGAATACGATAGGTACCTGCTAAGTATCAGCTTGGCCCGTTGGGTCTCATATAGTCGGAAAACATACCACTTGGTTGATAATTGCCATTGTCTCCAACGAACTGGCCATTGGCATCTACCTCGAGACTTCCAAACATATCCTCAGGCCTGAATGGCATTAGTATAAGTCTCATTTGGAATAAAACGTGCTTGTGGAACACAGGTAAGCCCTTACCAAGCAATCCGACCATAGTCAGGCGGCCGCCTGCCGTCAGAGACATGAATCCAACCCCCACGTCCACCAGAGCCCGCGCCACCTTGACCACTGGCACCACTGGTCGAGTCATATCCACGACGTCTCCCGCGCTGCCCGGTTAGTAACACGCCGCCTGAGTTCAGGTTTGCCCCGGCCACAGACACCATGACCTGCGCTTGGGACTTGGCATCGGGATCTTCATGTGCGTATTCTGAGCACACTTCTTGTACTATATTCAGGAATTTTGGGTTTTCTTTGAAGGAGTCTGTTGTCGGTGGCAGTTGAGTCGTGAGTCCGATAGCCAGGTCTGGGTTGGCTGGCTCGGAAGGTAATAGTGACAAGATGTGGGTTCCAGTTGCTGGTCCAGCATTTGGGAACACGTACTATCAAGAATTTAGCTTCAATGAGGGCTCTGTAAGGTGCGACAATCGCATACTATGTACGGAGACCCTTCCAATGTCGATACACCACGGAATTGACTCCGTCTGACAAGAACCTGGGCCTGTCGGCCAAATGCTTTTGCTGCAAACATCGAGATATGAAGATATCAAGGTACTTGACAATGAATAATGGAGCAACTAGCCTGGGAGGTAACAGGTTACATACGATCAAATTCGAGAGAGCTAGATCATAGCTTGATGGAAATGGTAGGCGGTTTCAAAGGCGGTGAATAAGTGCCCGAAGAAAAGTCATTAAGCCAGATTAATCAGGCAACAAATGCTCCCGGAATTAACTTTCCCCGGGGCTGTGGACATCAATATATATTAGTCATCCTCCTTCATAAGGTCCGGTTTGGAAGCTTGCCTAGGGAAGAGTTCGGATGTATTCTATACAAGAAATGGCATGTTATTCTTCAGTTATCAGTACGGAGTTGCACCCCAAAAAGCTATCTACATGGAAGTATGATACATGGAAGCCGCAAATCACTTTCTGCATCCTCTGGTAGGCGCAGTCAAGGAAGATGTTCACAAGCTGAGCAGTTCATAGAACCAAAAACAGAGCTTCTGCAATCGTACAAAAAGAAGATATGACAGTCTCTCAATCCGAGGTGAGGGCATTGCGACTTTCTGAGAGCAAATGGTAAGGGTGAGCAGCAAGCCAAAACGCTGCCTCACACAACTGATCGAGCACCCTTTGGCAATGAGCCTCACTAAGAAGGTTACTTGGTGCGAAGAGTTGGACTACCATCCTGTTTCCGCGGGGGAGAGTACATATGTGCAGGAATTTTCGCTCGAACGAGCCACCAAACACTCGGGTCGTGCACCGAACCTCAGACAGAGAAAACTCGGGTTTAAGGTCCAAGTTTTGATGCTGAATCAGACATCCCAACTGAGTTCCCTCTGGCCATTGGGTGCAGTTCTGTCGGATTTCCTCTAAGCCCAGGGTCTCGTGGTCCAAAGCATCAATTTGCTGGGCTTGCACAGTCTGAAGGAGGTCCAATACTGTCCACTTTGGTTGACATTGAACGCGAATAGGCACAGTGTTCGCACATACACCTAGGATATTTTCGACACCTGCAAGACTCATGTTGCGCCCACTGACTACCTGGCCAAAGACCAAGTCTGTGTCATTAGTCAGTTGCATCAGGAGTAGCGCCGCCGCCGCTTTCATCAGAGTTGCAATGGTGATTGTGGTGGGCGGGCTGGGAAGTGCTACCTCCTTGGTCAATTCTATTAGGGAATACTCAGTCTCACTGGCTTTACCCAAGGACAGCTGGCGCAGGCTCGTCGGAGGAGGGGAGCCCTTGAGAGTTTCCGCCCAGAAGCGGCGTGCCTTGGAGGTGCCCTGCACATTGAGATGCCGAACGTAAGTCGAAAAATTTGTCACAGGCTCAAGTGACCTGGCTTCGTAAATGGCAGCCAGATCCGTGTACAACAAAGGCATACAATATCCGTCATATTGTGCGTGGGAGAGCCGAAGAGCGAGGATGTGGTAGTTGGGATCTTCCCCACTAAAGAGGGTGAATTTGGTGAGGAGCTGTCCCAGTGGTACGCCACGGTCTGAGTCCGCACGACATACTGTTTCGCACAAAGTGGACAAGTCATTCTTGCTGTCACTCGGGAGCTCCAAGAAAGGCACATCGACCTGCTTCAAAATAACCTGGAGTATGTCGGGTCCGTGGGCGACATATACAGTGCGGTAGATCTCATGCCGTTCAAGTACAGTCTTGCAGGCTTCCCGAAGACGCGTTTTGTCAAGGGGACCATGCATAGTAACCAGGAAGTAGGTGAACGGCCAGTTGCGGATACTATCCTCCTGGAATTCAGTTGTTGGAAGCACATCAACAATATTGTCTGCGGTAAAGGCGGTCTTCGGGGCAATGGATTTGTGAATGAATTCCTCAGCATTTTGGATGCCTAGAAGTCCGCAAGGTTGTGTCGTACTGGGTGCCGCACTGGAACTGACATCGGCCGGCTCGGGCTGATTTTCGGGCTGATTTTCGGGGACAGCCAGGCCCTCCAAAAGTGGCTGTAGCAGAATATCCTTCACGGTCAGGTGTAGACCCTCTGCTCGAGCGGCTGAAACGAGCTTCATAGCGTATGCAGAATCACCGCCGAGCATGAAGAAATTGTCGTCGAGACCAACTTGAGCAAGAGACAGATTCAAGACATGTGCCACGAGCCTCTGAATTTTTCTTTCTCCCTCGTTACGTGGCTGCCTTTTCTTTTCGGATTCTCCTGCCATGTCCTTCTGGCGCATTTCGAGCGCCATCTCACGAAGTTTGGCCCGGTCGATCTTGTTTGTTTTGCCTGTAGGGAAGTCCTCCAGTGGAATGTACACCTGGGGCACCATGTACTGAGGGAGAGAGCCCCGAAGGCGGGATTTCAGGCTCGGAATCATGGAAGGAAGATCTGCCATGAAGATAGAGACTTCCGTCGCCCGTGTCTTATGTGATTTGAAGAAGGCCGTCAAGGTCGGGTGGCCAGAGGGCTGGTTGAAGTACACGACGTCGACCAGCACGTCGATAGACCGACCCAAGTATGATCGCAGGTGGTGTTCAATCTCCCCCAACTCCAGACGCTGTCCGTTTATCTTCACCTGGAAGCCCTTACGACCCGCGAAGTAAATGGTACCTTCGGGGCCGTACCGAACCAGGTCACCTGTCTTGTAAAAGCCCCCGTCCACACTGACGGGGAAGCGTGAACGCCACTGTGGCTGCTGGATGAACGCTTCGGCCGTCTTTTGGGGGTTCCTTAAATACCCTCTCCCCACCAATGGCCCCTCAATTACCAGCTCGCCAACGGTGCCCACGGGAGCTAGTCGATTGTGATCGTTTCGGTCAACAATCCACAGAAGACACTGCATGGCATACCCAATGTCACGCGGGTCGTTCAGGCGACTGACATGTGGCTGTACGGTGGCGTAGATGGAGCATTCACACGGCCCATACGAATTGATCAAAGTGGAATGATCCGCCCACCTGTCCAGCTCCTGCTCGGACATAGGCTCGCCTATGAGTACTACTGTCTGCAATTTGGGGACCTGCTCAGGCTCCATGAGGCGCGAGACAGATGAAGTGACAAAGGTTGTGTTGATCGCCAGGCGGTTAGCCACGCCGGCGAGGTCGTTCAAGCGCTCATCCTCCGAAGGGACACATATGCAGCCGCCGAAGCAAAGTGTCGTCAAGAGCTCAGATATACTCACATCAAATGCATATGATGAGAACTGCAGCACCCTGGAGGAATTGCTGAGCGAGAAAAGTTGACCGTGGGCTTTGGCGCTGGTGCAAAATGATGAATGCTCGAGAACCACTCCCTTGGGCTTGCCTGTGGAACCAGAAGTAAAGACGGCGTAGAGTGCGTTCGATGGTAGGACCGATGGAGCTAGACACTTAAACTTAGTCCCAGGGCTGCTCATGTTGTCTCCAATTACGGTGACAGACGAGACCAGCTGTTTGCTGACATCAAACAGGGGCTCAGACGAGACTAAAATAGTTGCCTGAACATCCTCGCAGATATCACGCAGTCGATTCAGAGGAAAGGAGGAATCGAGCAGGACAAATGCTGCCCCGGCCTTGATTACCGCCAGCATGGCCACCACTGCCCATTTCGACTTTTCGAAGTGGATGGGAATCAACTTTTCTGGACCGGCGCCATAGTGAGCCAGATGCGCGGCCCACTCAGACGCGAGGTGGTCGAGCTCCCCATAAGTGAAATCACCATCCCAGGCGCACACAGCGGGTGCCAGGGGCTGTGCCTTGGTTTGTTGGTCAATCAGGTGGTGCGCGCACTGCTCTACTCTTTGGGGTGCTGTTGCATTCAACCTCTGTACCTGTATGTAGTTTCGTTCACTGAATAGGTCAAGCTGCGAGGGGGTGGAGTCTGTGTGCTCAGAGATGGTGCTCAGTGCCTTCTGTAGGGTGCTTGCAAAGCTCGCAGCTTGTTCGTCCGAGCAGACATCGGTCCAGTAGGATAGGGAGACGCGAATGGAGGCGCTTGAGACGTAGATGTTGGCTGAAAGGTTGTACTATGGGTGAACATGCTTGTCAATAAAAGAGCTAAGATTGAAGATGATATAAGGGTGTATTGGATGATTCTTACTTCCGTTGGGTCGACTTCCCAAACATTTTTCAATTGGAGTGATGAGGCATCAGTCACTCCGTCCGAGGATGGTCTTCGCACCGAGATGAGAGTGTTAAAGAGGGGACCAGACTGTTTCAAGGAGCCAAGTATTTCACTCAATGGCGCATGCTGGTGGGCATGACTGTCAACAAACCCAGCTAGGAGGGACTGCAGTTCTTCTCTCAGTGTCTTGTCTTCCCCAAGGACCATCCGGCAGATCATCATGTTGATATAGGGGCCGACCGCGTCTTCTATGTCATGCAGGGCAACGTCCCGACCGGCAGAGAGGTAGCCAAAACTGACATCGTCTGTTTCTGCAAAGCAGCGTAGGGTCAAGCCCCAAGCTAGCTGGAACATATTTGACATGGTGATGCTTTCGTATGCGCAAAATTGTTGCAGCTCCACCACGTTCTCGATTTCAAAATCGAATCTCTGGATTTCTCGGTGGGCTTCTCCCTTTTGAAGCTGGAAGTTCATATTGGGAAGAAGACATGGAATGGCATCTTGGAGGTAATTGGTCCAGTAGTCAACAGACCGACCATGGTCTCGGTCCTGGAGGTAGGAGATATATTTTCCATAATGAGGGCCCTGTCCCTTAGGGAGATTCCCATCATATGCTTTCACCAAGTCACGCATGATAATCGAAATCGATTGTGCGTCGATCAAAGAATGATTGATGACGAGGCTCAGGTACACCGCGTCCCTCGTATTGCAGGCAATGAACTTGTGTTGAGGTTCCTCAGGTTTGAATTCGACTTGTCCACGATCGCGAAGTTCTGCCAGCGGGTCACCCTGTAGCAGGGGAAAGGTCTCCATCTTTGGGGTAGCTTCTTTGAGGACCACTTGATCAAAAGCGCCATGATTCACGCGGCTCTCAACCATAATAGTACGCAAAATAGCGTGTCGATCGACGACCTGCTGCCAAGCGTTTTGGAAACGGCTAAGTACCACTTTGGGCTCGAAAGATTCCGTGAAGGGGGCCGTCCAGATGGATTGAACTTGGTAAAGCCGCTTATCTCTTTCATGGGATAGGAGAATACCCTGCTGCATGGGGGAGCAAGGAATCACCTCATGTAGTCTCTCATAGCTAATGGAGGGCAATGCAAGGTCACCGAGGGTGAATCCGGCCTTAGCGTCGCTCAGTTTGGAAGCAGCATCTTGCAGAGAGTGCTTAAACTGCGTCACCCACAGGTTAAGTTTGGTGGAAGGGATGAACTTTTCATGGTAACGGAAGGTGAAATGTAGTTGACCTTGGGCCATTGTTATCATCACGTCGAGCATCGCCAATGGGGGGAAAGCGTCGACGGCCATGCTATTCTCGATCAAATGCTCCTGTTCCACGGCTTCTCCCTGCCACTGCTCCAAGGGGTTACCAGCGTCAAAGCGTAGTAGTACGGTCAGAAGAGCCTCGGAGTTTCGGTCGCTTGAAAAGAGGTGATCGGAGCCATTGCGTGCATCCTTAGCCCGTCGGATGAACTCGACGATGTCGTCATTGTCCGTGCTATCCACCGTGAATTGCACTGGGATTATCGTATCCAGCCACCCCACAGTGTTGGAAGTGTCCAGGTCAGGCGATCCGCGACCAGGTAACTCGAGGAAAACCGCTGGCGCTGGTGTCTTGATGATATGCTTCATGTATGAGTGGCGCAACGCGGCATGGAATATGTCGATTGGTAGAGTACGGTAGGCGACGTTGGCCTTGCCCACCAGAGTTTCTGTTAGCTGCTCGTCGAGAGCAAGATGGGTCTGCAAGATGACATCTTGAGAGGTGACATCATGGGGCTTTGTGACAAGTGGTGGGAATTCCTTTGCGCGAATTTGTCCCTGTTGGGACTTACACCAGTCTCGGAAGGATAATGGTGTCTCCTGAATCGCGAGGTCCCCTTCCAGCGCCATGTCCAAATCCTTACAGATGACGGCCCACGACTGCTTGTCCATCAAAAGGCAATGTATGACAAACAGGATATGGCGCTCACCAGAGTCACACTCCGTAATGGCAGATGTGAAGACAGGTCCGTTTTCAATGTGGAGGTTCGCTTGCATTTCTGCGAAAAGGCGCGGGATCTCCGTGATGTCGGATATCAGGTCTGCACGGAATCCGAACACCCCTGAGCTGTGGTCTTGGGGATGCTGGCACCACTGACCAGAATCCCCTCTTTGAAAGCTGGTACGTAGAATCGGATGGCGCTTCACCACATCTGAAATCGCGTACCGCACAGTATCGACATCGACCTGGGTTTTCAACCGGAGGACAAGCCTTCGGCTTACATTGTTGTACCCATGCGGAATGGCCTGTAAGAAGGCCTGCTGTGCAGATGAAAGGTCAAATGCATCAAGTGCCTCTGGTTTGGCTTCGGTAACGTTGGCAGGCATGGATTTCGCGAGTTCTTCGATAGTCCTGTACCGGAAAATATCCTGTATCGTCAAAGGAACGTTTTGCTTGCGACAAAGCACAATCGCCCGCATCCCAATGATGGAGTCGCCTCCCAATTGAAAGAAGCTGTCGTCGATCCCGATTGTGGATGGGTCCTGGTCCAGAGCCTTCGCAAAGACGCTATGCAACACGCGTTCGATCGGGGTCCTCGGAGTCCGACGCTTCTTCTGAAGATACAGGTAATCATTGAACTCCTGCCTGGTCTTCTCACTCCCCAATTGGCGTAGGGATTTGCGGCTCGTTTTGCGGCTGATAGTCAGCGGCACCTGGCTGAGCGGCACATAGAAGTCAGGCAGCATGTAGCGCGGCAAGATATTTGAAAGCGAAGTACTGGCTGCCTGCGCCTTGATACGAAAGCTGTCACATGGTGGCGCCAGGAAAGAAGCATCCGATGGTTGCGAGTCTGTTCGAGATCGCAGCAGGATGAAGGCCACCAGACTCGGTTGATCTTCGCCCTTAAGGATCACTGTCTCAGCCACGATTGTCTCTACATCGTTTTCAAATTGCTGCCCAACGTGATATTCTACTTCACCAAGCTCCACACGTTGGCCACGGATCTTCACCTGCGTGCCCTTCCGGCCGATGTAATTGCAGCCCCCATCTGGACGATATCGCATCATGTCCCCGGTCCGATAGAAGTGCTTAGAGGCTAATGGTAATTTAAAGCCATTCCGCCATGAAGGAGGCGAAATAAAATTGCGGGTAGTTTGTTCGTGCTGCTTGAAGTAGCCTTGTGCCAGACACGGCCCCTCCAGCAGCATTTCGCCCACAGCGCCCACTGGGACAAGCTGTTCGGGATCTTCCGGGTCGACCAGCCAGCAACGAGCATTTGGGGGGGTACCAATGTTTGCAGGGTTGGCTAATGATGACAATGGCTTGCTAACAGCGCAGATGCCAGCCCATTCTGTTAGGCCATATGCCTGGACTAGCTGGACTCGAGTAGCCCATAGCTGAATGAGGTTCCGAGGGAGTGGCTCACCCGCGATGGCCAAAGTGTGAATGCTCGGGATATCCTTGGGGTTTATTGTTTTGATCAGCGACGGCGTGAGGATGGCCCAGGTGACTTGTAACCGGTTTATAGTCCCGATGAGGTCGCCAGTCCGTTCAGTCTCCGACGGGATGCACAGTGCACCACCTCTTGTCAAGGTGCAAAAGAAATCGATTAAGGCCATTCCAAAACTGCATGACGCGAACTGAAGAACCCTGCTGTGGCTTTGGATCTGGAGTGCTGTGCCGTGTGAATTGGCCACACTCGCCAAGCCGGTATGATCCACCAAGCACCCTTTGGGGTTGCCTGTGCTGCCGGACGTGTAAAGAATGTATGCTGGTGCGCTTCTGAGCACAGGTGGAATGGACATGTTGCCCGGTGCGGGAAGTTTGGTGACAGCCGAGTCAGACAGAATGATCACTCGGTCCACAACGCTGCCCAAAAGCTCGGCAGTTTGGCTAGATCCCAGAAGAAGACTAGCCTTCAATTCTTGTACTATACTCTGGAGCCGACTGACTGGATTCGATGGATCGAGTGGCACATAGCAACCGCCGGCCTTTAGGACAGCCAAAGCTGCCACGACAAACCACTTGGACTTCTCAAAGCATACGGGAACGAAGACGCCGGCTCCGACACCATGGGCAACCAAATGAGCGGCAACACGATCCGACACCATATCCAGACCATGGTAGGTAAATTCACCATCCCATGAACAAACAGCTACCGCCTCTGGGGCATCCGCACATCGCTCTTGGAAGTGTTCATGGATCATCTTGTTCGATTCATATATGTCTGCACCATTCCAGCGGGCGAGATCTTCGTGGTTGCGAGTACTAATCAGACTAGTATCGCTAACTGTCTTTGTACCAGGCTGTAGCAGGCAGAGAATAGCCTGTTCCACTGTGCTGCCTACATCAAGCGCCTGCTTCTCCGAGAGAACAGTGTTCTTGTACCGTAGGATAAGGGTCACGGTGTTGGGATGAAGTTCGATTCGCAATTCCACGGAATAGGGAGAACTTTGGACATCCATGTGCCATGAGGGAAGCTCCGATGTTGCCCCTTCCAGATGATGTGCTGAATAGGTAATGTCCGAAAGTTTGCATGGTCGAAGAATTGCAATGGATAAACCAACATTGAACATTTCAGCACTCCGGGGAGGCATCAATATCGCTCGAGCACCAACCCCACTGGCAAGATCTCGCAACCTTGTCTCGGTTGTGACCGATGTTTCGAAGCATGATGTCTCTTGATAGACACTTCCAACCTCTTTTGTGGATGTGGAGTTGTTCTTCAGGGATTCTGCGGTAAGACTAATCCCAAAGCTGACCAGATCAACCTCACAGAACTTGTGAAGGACCAGTGACCAGGCACCCTTGATGAGCGGCAGCAATTCCACGATGTCTTTGCCTTGGAGCCCCGAGTCAAGCTGCGCATTTCCAAGACTGACTTCCGCATGGCTATTAGGATGATTTCCTTCCGTTGGCTCGACGAGAATGGGAAAGAAACATGGTTCGGACAATGACATATCTTTGTCGCGTTGTTTGACAACAGAATATCTGCTGGGATTACTGGACGTTTTGTTCGTGGTGGGAGGTAATGGATGTGCCCTTGTGGTGTATACTTGTATCAATAATTATAGGAAATGGGTATAATAACATCAAAGTAATCTCCGCTGTCAGTACGGCGACAGCTATTTGATATATATATGCACCGGGTATATGGAGTGAATAAATGATCCTTGCGTATGAGGAATGCCGGCCCTTACTTGGCTCAACGCATGTGTCACCTTATTTGAATAATGTCCTAAACAATAAATGCCATATGTATGGGCTAAAAGATGCACCAGCTAGCGTGATCAACCCGACGCCATATGTAAAGCCAACCTGATACCCTCGATACAAAAGTTTCACCTTCGGTGCTGGTATAATACGACGACGTGGTACATAGAATTCTCCTTACGCACGCCTCTGATAGCTGCTGCTCCTTGGCTGCTTCAGACAATCAACCTAGTTAAACGCCAACATATGATACATATTGTCCTCAGCTCCGGTGAGATGCTGTAGGAGGTCCACCTAAGAGATCGTCATCACATTAAGAAAAAAACAACTGCAGTTAAACCTATATCCTGAAGAGCAAGTGCAACTATACTCGGTAGATTTCCATTCTGAGGCCATACAATATCTAGGCTGCAGTATTGATCGTTAGGTTAGGTATTCCCATATGGTATCACTCATTGAAAATGTTCATGGCGGCCTTGCAGAGGTGGCCTTACAGAGGAGGTCAAATGTGGCTAGTGAGGCTGGCTGAGGCTGGCTGCCAAGTTAGCAATAAGCATACAGGGTGCCCACATGTGCCGCCTTTTGGTTGAGCTGAGGAATGAGTAAATATCACATAAGGACTGTTCTAACTTTCCATGTAGGTAGCATTCCGAAGGAGGATCGATGACCCCATATCGATTTCCGGTGTTACAGTGGACATATTTTTCAACTCCTTGCGGCAATTACTTGTGCAACATATGGTTCATGACATGATAGGTGCTTAGGACCTTGAACGTGGCTGGCTGAAAGAAGACCTTGGTCTGAATGTAGACCAAGCGCAGACACGTGGGGACCTGTGATGTATTCTATTTACCAAGCAAGTCTGTTTTAGTTATAATCCCGGCATCCCGGCTACTTTCACTAAGAAAGGTCAATAGCGGTCAAGTTGCATTTCCATCCAAACGCTGCAACTGTAAAGGATGCATATTTCCTTCCTCCCTACAGAGCACCCGGAAAGGATCATTGAGTGACTCTCCACCACTGGGAATGAGATTTATGGGTATTTTGGTAACAACATCCAATTAGAACAAGGCAGCATGACGCAAATCTGTATTTTATGATGTATTTTCATGAGGTTGCTGCAATTTTCCTATAGTAATAGGATCATTGGTGAATTAATGCATATAACAAAAGCAACTCTACACCCCACCTAGTACCGAGTACATACCACTCCACCGAGGATCTCCGATGTAGCTTCTCTGTTGATCATTGTTGATCATTCAGGCCAGATCATTTTCTGGGCCCAGAATTGTCCAAAAATTTACAAATACATAGATATATCTAGATGTATCAGATTAGACTCCAGGTCTATTGGTACAAGTGCTGTGCTGCTTCCATTTGCCTCCCGAAGGGTCCAGGGGGACTGACCTCCGAAATCAGTACACCGCCTTCATATTTTGCTTGTGCTGCCGATCAGCTGATACAATACTTTACCATACAAAATATTAAACTATCATCATTAAAGATAGCCTAAGCCTGATATAGGACTGCCTGAGAGTCCCTCTTAACAGATCTCTTTTTTAGATTTATTCATATTTATTTTAGACTGGAGGGTACCCATATGAGGCAGTCCCGATCTTGGGGTCCAATGGTGATTAATAATAGAGTTCGGCATCTCGGGACCTCCCGCCTCGGTTTCCGGCTGGGCGGGTTTTCTTATTTTTACATTCGCCAAAATAAACGTCCTTGGGTATTTGTGAGGAACGGTAGATGTGTTCGATATTGCAATGTAGAAGCTTAAGTGAAGATTTATCATCGTAGGGAGGTATAGGCTATATTTACATGGAAAACAGTCTAAGTTGATTCAACCCATTTGATGTGCGGCCAGAGGATCCCCTGCATAGCTGTAAAAGTCTATCTGCAGCCCTACGCCTACACACAATGCCTGCACAGAGGCTTCATGAATGATCTACTGTACAAGTCCCTTAGAGTGCCCGTTGGCCTCCGGTAACCGGGCATCGCCATATGCCAACAAAGCCTTGCGGGACAATCCTGAGGCTAGACGGCGTAGTCGATCGCGGTGTAGCTTGCCCGAAGTTGTTGATGGGATTCGGTTGACAGTCACAATGACGTCTGGAACCATAAATGTAGGAAGAACTTCTTCCAGGGCAGAAAGAACAGTGGCTGCCTTTTCTCGGCTCTCGATTGTCGAGGAAGCAAAGATCTCATCATTTTCCTTTTGCATATTGTGCTGTGGGGACTCCGTATAGACAAAGCCAACCAACATAGCGCCGTTATGGCTGACATCATCTGACGGAATGATAACATCGACAGCCACTCGACTCGCTGTAGGGTACTGTGTTGCGAGATGTCTTTCGACGTCCGTGAGGTCCATACGCTGCCCTCGGATCTTTACTTCGGTTACATCCTTTCGGCGGATATACTCAAGTGTTCCGTTTGGAGAGTAGCGAACAAGGTCCCCTGTTTTCAAGCACCGATAGCCATGTGATGCTGTAGGTCGGATCTGCATGAGCCAGGAAGGGGCCGGGATGTAATTTTGGGCTGTACGAGCAGGATCATTCAGATAACCCCGTCCTAGACTGGGGCCTTCTAGCAGCAGCTCACCTACTCCACCAGGCGGTACCAGATCTTCGACGTTGTTGGTATCCACGATCCAAGAATTCCATGTATGAGTCGGCACTCCAATCTCCCGGTAGTTTGAGTTTGGTTTAGTCAGATCGGCAAGCAAGGAGAATGCTGCAGTCTCCGCCAATCCATACATGCATTTCAGTTGAACTCGTCCTTGCCACTTTTCCAGATCGAGGGGGCTCAGCGCCTCGCCAGCTAAAACCACAACTTGGAGTGAGGGGACCTGGTTGGGGTCCAGCAGACGAGACGCAGATGGGGTGAGGGTGATGAAATTGGCGTTCAACTTCTGGATGGCGTCCACTACATCATTCCCAGGACCCAACTCTGGAGCTATACATAAACAAGCTCCATGGATCATGGCCCCAAGGTACTCAGCAACGCAAGCACCAAATGCATGGGAGCCAACTTGCAAGACCCGAGATGAGGATGATAACGTGAGTTGAGTGGCTGTTGGTTGCCCCCAGGCAGTGCATACTGCGGCATGGTCTATCACGACGACTCTAGGATCCCCGCTGGACCCAGAGGTAAAAAGACCATGGCATGCATCCGATGGTTGTACGGGAATGGACTGAAGATGTGTGTCATTTTCCTCATCATCAGCTGACAGTGGTTTGTCTCCCACCACCAAAACAGGCGAACCTAGTGATCTCACGCGATCAGCTTGACGGCCTGATGCCAAAACAAGCGGGGCTTCAATCTTTTCACAAATCTGTTTCACATACTCGTCCGCGAACGAGATGTCCATAAGAAGAAAAGCGCCCCCTGCCCTCAGGATACCGAGGATAGCGACTGAAACCCATACGGATCTCTCCATCAAAACAGGTACTAATTGGTCAGGCTGTATCACGTTGAGCTTTGTGAGCTGTGTTGCAAGGCGGGAGGAGAACTGGTCAAGCTCATAGTAGGTCAAATGGCCATCCCAAGCAGCAATAGCTGGTTCCGATGGGCGAGATTGGCATTGCGCGACAATCAGATCGTGCACACAGGCGTGCACTAATGGAGGAGGTGGTTGGACTCCTCTCTCCATTAGGTCGGCCAAGCCTTGAGGACTGACAGACCTGAGGTCGCCAACAATAGTACCCCGAGAGCGCCGATTAAGCGCAGTCCGGAAAGAATGGCCCAGCTGGTGCAGCATCATGCGCGTCGTTTCGACGGAAATTGCAGAAGGATCCACCAGGGCCTCCACATCTACACCGTTTGTTCGGATCTCACAATTGATCACAAGAGGTAGTTTGCGCCCAGCGATGATTTGTGAGGCACCATGGTGCTTTTGTTGCCCTTGGCTGACGTTGAGTATGTTCATGAACTGACACCCTGCTGCTATCTCTCCACCGAAGTCGGCCAATTCTTGCGTTGAGGATACACCGAACGTAGACCGGTCCATAATCTTGGTTTCAGTGTTGTTGAGCGCGTCCATCGCTAGTTGTTGAGGGTCAACTAACAGACGTAAAGGCAAAACTGGTGTGTTGGAAAAATCGCTGCATTTCAATTCAAGACCGAGACCGAAAAAAACATCATCGTTCCCAGTGTACCGGGACAGAACGAGACCCCATGCTAGGGCCAATGTCGCCGCAGCCGAGACAGGATCAAGCTCGCCACACGCCAAATCAATATTTTCTGTGAGGATTTCGTGAGTCGACTGCTTGTATAGTGAAGAGACCACAGGAAATATCGTTGCCGAAAAGTCCTTGAATTCACGTCTCCAAAACTGTTCGCTCCGATCGATGATACTCTCAGTTGATGTGAGATGACTTCCGTTGACAGTCATATTGAAAGCCAGGTGAGAAATAAGTGAGCTTTCTACCACAGGGCTCACTCACTGGGAAGCTAATAAAATGAGTTGAGTATTCAGGTAGACAAAATGAAGTGGTCAAGTGTTTGACCCTGTAAAGCTCAGGGACAGGAGCTACAGGTCGGGCCAGATTCATCAGATGATCGACGGAGTAAGTGCATTCCACAGGGTCACAAAGCAACCTTGGAGGATTGATCTGCTGTATGACAACATTCATGCAGCTCTTCCTCGAAAGGTAACCCGGGCCTACATAACTCAAGACAACCAAAAAAAGACTTGAGAAGCTAAAAAACATAATGAAATGAGGTGATACGGAATAATATGATCTCTCACAAATAAAACGAATGAAATAATCAAAATACAATACAATATAACAAGTGTGTTCATGAGGAGTTCAGTATTAAGTCTGTCAATATCAAATATAAAATACAGAACCTGATCTGCATATGGGCAGCAACAGAAGAAGATCTTCGACCTCAATGTGTGGCAAGGGAAGTATTGATGATGCAGCCCTGCATGAAGGGGGAAGATCGAAATACAATGTCAAACCGTAAATTAAGCCAATCAAGGATGAAGATCGAATAAATAGATTCACTATGATCTGTTATGGTGCCTAATAGAGAATATAGCCGGTAATCGCCATGCTCGACCCAATATTGGGGCTATTGGCTAGTAGAAAGATTCCATCTTTGAGACTTCCGATTTACCTAAAACAGGCAGGAAAAAACGAAGGATTATAGGGAAGCTGTCTAATGTATACTGTGCACAAATGTTTCCAGCTAGCAGCTCCAGTACTTTTATTAAACACATATATATTATCCAGCAACCGTCCATGGAGTCATTTTTCAAGGCTTCGTGGGATACGAGTGGTTGGGTTGAGGCTACAGATAATACGAATTATGCATTTTGCCTTGTAAATATATACTGTACTGATATCGTATTGTTATGATCATTTGTTAGGCGCAAAGATGGAAGGATATATATATATATATATATATATGAATAATCTATAACCTGAATCTACTCCCAATGTTGTCTCATGATATACATAGGAGCGAGTTATCACGGTTCAAAGCGTAATTATCAAGAACTGACTCATAGAAGCCTTTTTTTTATACCTTGTCTGACTATTTGAGTAGAAGCAGGTTTATCCTCGTGTTCACTTAATTCCTAAATCCAGTACTTACAAAGTAGCGCCACCTGGACATTTCTCGGAATCCCGTAAAGAAATATACAGATTCACGGGCCCGCTGTCCCGAGATCTTGGTGACCTTGAAAGGGCGCTACTTAGTTCTACGGCCCGGCCCGTGACAGTGGCTACCGAACTTCTCAATTGCTTTTAGTAAATTCTACCTGTCATCGGTAGGAAATATCAACCCGAAGTGCTATAGTATAAGAGGGGCTAGTAGTCCAGTGATGATCCATCATAAACTAAGCCATAAACCTAGTGTTATACATATATTGAACCTGGTTGGATAAGGAGGAACGCTCGTGGGATCTACGTTGCACAGCAGAATCTATTTATAATCATACTTCCAGCGAGCGCATTACTGAGTCTTCATTATTATTATTGGTCCTTGGTGGTGGGAACGCATCCCTGGTGGCGCGGTCTCAGCGGCATCCCGCGATCTCTATGTTGTAGTTGCCCCGGGCACTGACTTGAAAATGAGTGATGAACCTATGGGCCCCTAAATCGTCAGCTTATGCATCTTGGCATAAGGGATGCCACCCTCAGCTGAGATGGGCCGCTTGATCAACACCTTTACTACCTATTGAGAGAACCACTAGTCCTGTTTACTGTTACCCCATAACTCAGCTAAAAAAAATGCAACAGCAATAAAAGGTAGGGCATGAATGCAACACTCGCGCAGGGGCGATCAGCAAGGGGCTAAGATTTGTTATTATATTTTATACTCTTTCTGCATTAGCCCCTTTCTCTTCCATTTCCAAAATATCTGACCGCCGAGAGAGTTTTAAGGTAGACTTTCTTTGTTTTTGATCGCTCTCTTCCAAAGGCGAGAGTGAGGCGCGAGATCTAGGCGAGCAGATCTCATGATCATCCGAGTGTGAATCGACCCTGACCTCTCTTGCGAGCTATCATAATGCCGCCAGCTGGAGAGGCGATTGGACTTGCGGCAACGCAACAAAGCTGGTCATCAAGGTCAGGCTTTCAAGCTTTGAATGGATCATCTAGTTCCGCCGATAGGAGCTCAAAGGAGCCCACCCCGGAAGAAGTTGACGAAAATGAAAGTGTGAGAAAGCAGCAGGTCGCTGAGCTGGCCCGCAGTTTCTCTATCCAATCAGGTCAACAAAAGCCCCATTTCCTACATAATGATGCTCAGGAATCCGCTCTTGATCCTCTTAGCCCCAACTTCAACGCCAAGCTATGGGCAAAGGCATTTTACGATGCACGACACTCTGCAGAGGGTAGCACCTCGCGCCGTGTTGCGGGATTTGCGGCTAGGGACCTGGATGTTGGTGGGTACGGTCTGGGAGTCGACTATCAGATGAGTGTGGGAAATGCACCCATCAAGTTGCTCAAGGCAGCCAGTGATTTTGTTCGAAAGCATGCAGCGAACGGACAGAAAGTCAAGATCCTCCGGGATGTCAATGCACTGGTGCTCCCTGGCGAGCAGTTGTGTGTATTGGGTCCACCCGGATCAGGCTGTTCGACCTTCTTGAAGACAATCAGTGGCAATACGTACGGGCTCAACGTCGGGCGGAATTCCCAGTTGAACTATCATGGAATTACTGCGAAGCAAATGGATAACGAATTTCGCGGAGAGGCTGTTTATACCGCAGAGCTGGACCACCACTTCCCCACACTCACTGTGGGAGATACGCTCTATTTCGCAGCCCTCGCTCGTGCACCTCGTACAATCCCAAGTGGCATGAGTCGCGAGGTCTACGCCCGCCACCAACGCGACGTCATCATGGCCATGTTCGGAATCAGCCACACAATCAATACCAAAGTTGGCAACGACTTTGTGCGTGGTGTGAGTGGAGGTGAGAGGAAACGGGTGACCATTGCAGAGGCGGCATTGAGCTACGCGCCGCTGCAATGCTGGGACAACAGCACCCGCGGCTTGGATAGTGCTAATGCTGTGGAGTTTTGCAAAACTTTGCGGATGCAGAGTGATGTGTTCGGTATCGCCTCGTGTGTTGCCATCTATCAGGCGCCACAGGCCGCTTACGAGGTAAGATATACAAGGTGATTGCTTTTCTTCGATTCATATTAATCAACTCTAGTGCTTTGACAAAGTTACTGTTTTCTATGAAGGTAGACAGATCTACTTCGGCTTAGCTTCGGAGGCAAAACAGTACTTCGAAAACCTTGGATTTGAATGCCCGGAAGCCCAAACAACTCCTGATTTCTTGACTTCGATGACCAGTCCCGTCGAGCGGATCGTCCGACCAGGGGTGAAAACTGCAGTGCCCCAGACCCCAGATGAGTTCGCTGAATGCTGGAAGAATAGCAAAGAGCACAAAGAGCTCCTGTTGAAGATCGAAGAATTCAATACTCAGCATCCGTGTCATGGCGATGATTCGAAGCAATTTGCCCTTTCGCTAAAGAACGACAAGTCACGGTGGCAGCGCGAGAAGTCCCCATACACGATCTCATATGGGGCTCAGATTCGATTGTGCCTATGGCGAGGCATGTTACAAACCAAAACTGAGATTGGTGTTCCCATCTCCATGCTCATAATCAATGCCGTGCAAATCTTGATTGTCTCCAGTCTATACTACAATATGCCAAACAACACTTCTTCGTTCTTTCTTCGCGGCTCCTTTATCTTCATCATGATCCTCCTGAACACCTTCAATACCATGCTGGAAATCATGACCCTCTACGCAAAACGTGACATTGTGGAGAAACACAGTCGGTACGCGTTTTATCATCCCAGTGCTGAGGCACTTGCGGCCATCATCACCGACATGCCCTATAAAATCAGCCTCTCTATTTGCATGAATGTGACCGGCTATTTCATGGCCAATCTTCGACGCGAGCCTGGTCCATTCTTCTTTTACTTGCTGGTCTCATTCACTTGTATGATGTGTCTCTCGATGGCATTCCGGCTGTTAGGCTCTATCACCAAGACTATGGCCCAGGCCATGGTTCCAGCATCAGTACTCGTACTTGGAGTAACTTTATATACAGGGTTCGCCATATCTGTGCCCTACATGCGCGGCTGGGCATCCTGGATTCGATGGATCAACCCTGTGTTTTACGCATTCGAAGCATTGATGACGAACGAATTCCATGGACGAGAGTTCCCCTGCACTGAGTTCGTGCCATCTGGACCTGGTTATGAGCATATTCCTTCATCCCAACAAATCTGCACAGCACACGGGGCAGTTGCTGGTTCCGGCACAGTTAGCGGCACAGCATTCTACCAAAACGCCTATTCTTATTCACATGGACACCGCTGGCGAAATGAGGGCATTGTTATCGCGTTCACGGTTCTGTTTGCTGTTATCCACCTCTGGCTATCTGATATTATCAGTGCCGAGCGCTCCAAAGGTGAGGTGCTGGTATTCCAACGGAACAAGCTGCTTAAAACGAAGCCGAAGTCTCAGAACATCGATGAGGAGCATTTCGGATCAGAGCTAGTGACATATGGAGCGTCGAGTGAGTCTGACTCGACAGTCAATGTCGAGAAGCAACAATCTGTGTTCCATTGGGAGAATGTTTGCTACGATGTCCAAATCAAAGGCGAAACTAGACGAATCCTGGACAATGTTGATGGATGGATTCAGCCAGGAACATTGACTGCACTCATGGTAAGTGTTGGATCCCTACCTATGTCAACCGCAGCGAGAGCACCTGAGAAGCCCATCGTCAACCAAAACCCATGGCCTATAATGAATGAATGAATGAATGAATGAATGCTAACCACGGGGAATTATATCAGGGAGTTTCTGGAGCGGGCAAAACTACGCTTCTGGACGTTCTCGCCAACCGCGTCACGACAGGTGTCATCACAGGGGACATGCTTGTAAATGGCCGAACGCGTGACGAGTCATTCCAACGGCAAACAGGCTATGCCCAGCAGCAAGATCTCCATCTGCACACCTCCACTGTGCGTGAAGCACTGGTGTTCAGTGCCCTACTCCGCCAGCCGCCGACTTACACACGCAAAGAGAAGCTGGATTACGTGGACCAGGTTATCGGCTTGCTGAGTATGGAGGAGTATGCCGACGCAGTTGTTGGCATACCCGGGGAGGGACTCAACGTCGAACAGCGCAAGCGTTTGACAATCGGAGTTGAGCTTGTCGCACGTCCCAAGTTGCTTATCTTCCTTGACGAACCCACGTCGGGCCTGGATAGTCAGACTTCATGGTCTATTTGCAATCTGATGGAGAAACTAACTCGCAACGGACAAGCCATTCTCTGTACGATCCACCAACCATCAGCGATGCTTTTCCAGCGTTTTGATCGATTGCTCCTCCTGGCAAAAGGCGGTAGGACAGTTTATTTTGGAGAGATCGGTCAGAACTCAAAGGTTCTCATGGACTACTTCACCCGCAATGGTGGAGAGGCCTGTCCACCGACAGCTAATCCTGCGGAGCATATGTTGAAAATTATTGGAGCTGCCCCGGGAGCACACACTGAGATCGACTGGCACGCCACTTGGCGTGAAAGCCCGGAATATGAGGCTGTTGGAAAGGAGCTTGCCAAGCTGCGCGAACTCGGCAATGACGATTCACGTGTGGTAAATGCACACGATCCCTCCAGTTATCAGGAGTTCTCCGCGCCTATGACCACGCAATTCATGGTGGTCGGGCGTCGTGTGTTCCAACAGTACTGGCGTTCGCCTGGGTATATCTACTCCAAAGCGCAGCTTTCCATCTTCTCGGTAGGTCATAATGCCACATTCCATGCCCTATCCAAAATAGATCCAAAGCTAACTTGACTGCCCTATCGCAGGCATTGTTCATTGGATTTTCCTTCTTCATGGGGGAAAGCACTTACCAAGGGCTGCAAAATCAGATGTTCGGTGTTTTCATTGTCTTGCTCGTCCTCATGCAGCTGATATTCCAGACGCTTCCCGCTTTCGTGACGCAGCGGACACTGTATGAAGCCCGCGAGCGTCAGTCAAAAACGTACGCTTGGCAAGCCTTCCTTTTAACCAACATGTTTGTTGAGGTGGCGTGGTACATGGTAAGTGTAACCTAGCAGCTGTTCTCCTCTCGCAACATATCTTCTCCATTGTTACCTTTCCTTCACCCAATACTGACATGCAATGCTGTACCCTTAGTTCCTCTCCATCTTCACCTTCCTGTGCTGGTACTACCCTCTTGGCTGCTATCGGAACGCTGAGGTGACCGACTCAGTGCATTCTCGCAGCACTCTCATCTTCCTGCTCATCTGGGTCACTTTTATCTGGGCCAGCACGTTTGGACACATGCTAATTTCGGGTCTCGATGCTGTCGAAGTTGCCTCCTCTATTTCCACGTTCCTCATTTTCATCTGTTATTCTTTCTGCGGTTTGCTCGTTCCCCCATCTGCAATGCCACATTTCTGGAAGTGGGTCTACCGCGCCAACCCATTCACATACCTCGCCACTGGATTCCTCTCAACTAGTCTTGCCCGGGCCCCAATGCACTGTGCTGACAATGAATACCTGACATTCCTTGCGCCACAAAATCAGAGCTGCGCTCAGTACATGCGCGGCTATATCAATGACAACGGCGGTGCCCTCATCAACCCTGACGCAATTGGCGAAGACTGCCGGTACTGCCAATTTACTGAAACAAATCAGTTCCTTGCAAATCTCGGGGCTGATTACTCGCAGCGGTGGATGGCCTTTGGAGTGCTGTGGGCGTATGTGGCATTCAACATTTTCATGGCGGTTTTCCTTTATTGGCTTCTCCGGGTGCCAAAGAAGAGCAAGAAGCAGTGAAGTGCACTGCATCTGTATGTGTGAGTGTGTGTCCGGGTGTCGATTGAGATGGGAAGATTGAGAGTTGGCAGGATGGCCTCCCGGTGCCACACTCATGTAAAAACGTTGTCTTTCGGGTCAATTGGTGGAATATGTGGGTTGTTGGTTGTAATAGAACTCTGCAGACGAACGAGAATAATTACTAAACCTCGGATGTCCAGGGTGCGAAAGGATCACATCTTGTATTTGATAGAAAAGCGTGTTCTTGTGCCACTATAAATTGAATGGTTTTTCATAGCTCTCATAGTAGAAACTCCTTGATTTCCCTAAACAGCCAATTGAGATTCTACTAACAAGTGCATTGGGCCAGCTAGCTTGAATGATATCTGGTGAATGAATTAAGGACTATGATTCATTTGGAAATGGGCCATCGGAAAGATATGACGACGAAGGCAAACAGTGTAAACTCACGTGACCGTATCTTTCTTTTGACGGAGCTGTCTGTTGGGAATGTTCTCTGGGAAAACTACTCGTGCTTTCTAATTGCAGTGTTCATGGGAAAGGGGGAGCTTCGGATGCGTCATGATACTTGATCGGTACAATCCTTTGACAGTTCTTCCCTTGTGCACCCGCCAAATTCGCACTTGCGCCGGTGAGAACTGAGCTGCATTCAAAGAGACCCAGCTTCCTTGCGTTCCGTGCTTTGATACTTCTTGTGATACCCAATTTTTCAGACGGATTTGACTATATCTAATTTTCAATTATTCTTGACATCCTGCTCTGGCCCTTCCTTTCATTTTACCATGGCGACTCCCTCAGCCAAACCCGGCGCAACGCCAACTCATCTCTCCTCTCCCCATCCATCCTCGGCTCCTCTCTCTCGATCCCTCGCCCATAAATCACCTTCAATGAGAACACCGACAGGTTCAGGGCCTGCCCATGCACACCACACAAGTGTCTCATTCCATCAATACACTACTCCTCTCGCTGTCCCTAGTGGGGTCGACGACACTGTCAATTTCAGCTCGCCTTCGGCTCTCTTGGCGCTTGGTGGGTATACTGGTATTAGTCCTTCTCCTGCGGCACATGATGGTCTTGTTGGTACGGGCATGAACGATAGCGACATCCAGAACCTTGGGATGCAGGGAATCAAACTAGGAGTTGCGCGCGACAACGACGAAGAGCAGAGACATCGCGTCGAGGAGGTCGTTCAGCTTCTAAGGGCCCGAGTCTCTGGTAGAGGAGTATCACGTGAAAGTGTGGAACGGCTGAGTCGACTCGAAGATTTCGAATCCATTTGGCAGGACGATAATCTCAACATCGCTGGTAACTTCGTCGATCTCGAGATCGATTTCTACCCTGGCCAAGATGTTGTCAAAGACGTCAGTCTGCGATATGCCACGCCTGAATACACAGAAGGTGTGCGACGCGAGGAAGCTACAGCGGTCTTAAAACGTACCCTCGCCCAGTCTCCGGAGGACGCCGAATGCGGGAAATGGAGGTCACTCCAAGAGTTCCATGAAAATATACAATGGCTTGCAAAACTTGACAAACTCAGTCAAGAGGTTAATTGCTTTGAAGCCTTGGAGAATCTCGAAGAGAACTTCAGGCGGATCTGGGTGGAAGAAAGCAAGAATGGGAAGCACGGCGGCGAGTTTCAGCATCTTTGCGCAGGTGTTATCGGACGTCCCACCATGCATAAAGGGACTCGAATCGGGCTCTGCTTGGAATATTGGGTTGAGCAAGCGAAAGTCCTGGATGTGAAGCAGAGCCTACGATCTCCGGATGCTATGGATATTGACCCGCAACATGATCAAGGCTCAAAGGGCGAGTTGGATGATCAAGGCAGATCATGGACTGTTATGATTGAATGCGAAGAAGGGTACCCATCACTCCGCATTTCGAAGGAATGGGTTGGGAGTGAAGTTTTTACTGCAGGTGAAAGCACTGAATTGCTTCCATCAAATGGTGCCGCTGGGTCTGTGAACTGGCTTGATCCTCCACAGACCACGCGGTTGAACCATGGCAACCATGACCCCATGGCGTTGGACTCTAGCATGCTGGAATCATCGCCACCCAACCGCCGGTTCGTCGGTAAACTTGAGCCTGCACTCGACGTTCCTATTCTTGCAGCCTCTGAGATTTATCGTCAGCTCGGTATGCAGCTACCACAGGAGTTCAAGATGATTACATACGATGCGTTGTTAGTGTCGGAATCTTCGCCGTTGACGTCACCGGTTTCATCCCCTCAGATTGGCCGTAGAAAGCGCCGGATGTTAGTCCATGCTGTTGACACAAAGGGCGAGCAATATACGAAACAACATAACTACACCTTCCAATCCTTTGAATCCATTACTGGTTGCACCATCCGTGACCTGCCCTTTTCACACCCCCGACAGCTCGCCGATATCCTTCCGGTATGTGTTTTTTTCTCGTGCGATATTGTCTTCAACTAACCCGATTTAGATCCTGCGGCAGTATGCCCTGCTAGCCAATTTGATTCGCAAGACGTTCCATCTTCCTTCTAACGATCAGGCCGACGGAACCGAGTCTTCAAATGCAACACCCAAAAATACCCGCGCTTCTCCTGTCCAAACCCCAGACCTCTTCGCCGGCCACGACGGGCCCATAATCTTGAACAACGATGATCCTAACGAGGAGAGGTTAAATCTGCTGCTTGGTCTGAGTAGCTCAAATGATAGCAAGAATGACTCTGGGGTGGAAATTCCAACACCCCCCAGCGGAGGAAAGAGTCCCAATCAACTGTCCGTGGACGACGTCAAAGTCGACGTGACATTGCGTATTCAACTCGGCCAAGCGCCTGCTCTCATGCTACTCATTACAGATCAGAGGAACTACGACAAGAGTCCCGAAACCACTCGATCTATTCAAACCCCCAGACAAATCACAATTTGCTTTGAAGTTGGGTTGAACGGCCAGATCTCAGTTGTGGATACTGCTGGGTTAGTGGATGGTGAACCTGGTGGTGACACTGAAATGCAGGGTATGGATAACCTTGACTCAGGGCTCCAAGATGTACAAAAGAAGATTGCCAGGGTGCTCGAGGTCTCGCAAGACTTGAGTATCTTGGTTGAGTGGGTATTGCGTTGGATGCAACAGCGTGCAGGCAATGGGTGAGATCCAGTGGCACTGAGATACAGTATTCTTGTATTCCCGGACCAAGGCAATTCCTAGTCTTGCAATTTCTCATGACTCATGCTTGAAATAGATATGCAAACCGCTAAGATGCAGTTGTACCTTGGTCACAATGTGCACTGTGTTAGTGCAAGACTTCCTAGCTGAATTAGCAGTCGGCTCAGGGTATTTCGTCATCCAAGTGGCTTCAGAGCTCTGCCACATGACTCATATAACGCATGGCTACTGGTTGGCTACGATGTCACCAGTTTCTACTCGATTGCGAGCTGAATATCTAAATCCTAGATAATCTCCAGCAAATAGTGGATCACACAATGTGTCTGATGATATATACATCAACATCATCATTGATTTATGAGACAAGTTGGAGCTTCCACAAAATCACCAAGTTTTTTTAGCTTTGTATACGGTAGATGAAATCACCGAGTGGAGCGAGCCTCAACCCCACCACTACTGGAAGCAGCATGGTATGTTGCACATGGAAGTCTCGCGGACGAGGTTCTTGACACTCTCTTCTTACCCTGTGGGAGTCGCCAAATCTTTTCTTGGCAGCGCAGAAAGGGCCTGCTGAACGGCAGAAAGAATAAGCTAGCCGTGTTAGCAATGCGCACCGAAATGTACACTTCTTAGATGTACTCACAAGGGTGCAGACCACCTCTCATTTCCAAGGAAGGGTGGTAAAAACAGCCATCTATTTCTTTGAGTTCCATGTATTCACTGTTCGAGCCACCGAACAAAGCCTGGTACACTTCCCCTAGTTGGGTATCATATACTTGGAGGAAACCATGGGGAGATGCAGTCGCTAGCCAAAATGGTATCGATCTGGCCAGCGCTAGTCATGTGGCAAGGTAATGATCCTGGCCTGGTCAATTTCACCTGCATCAAAGTGAACACTGTCGCATATGCCTGGCTAGACTACCCTCCATTTCATCGCCTAGAACCGAGATAGGGACGATGAAGTATCGATTCGCAAATATGCTGCCGAGCGCAGTGGGCACAACTCTTGCTGTTGGCGGTATCGGAAACGCATCGAATCTCGATCGGTGAGCGAGTCCCATTGGGCTAAGTACCCCAATCCCGATTAGCCACTCGCAGGCAACACATACACCAAGTGGTCTTCTGAACAATAGGCACGGCAAGCTGCTTGCGGCGGTTGCCAGGCGAACCTGTGACACGGTCGGGAGGCATAACGTCGGCGGATCGTCACAACTGTGAACCAGGGTCAGCTCGGTACCATTTCGGGCTCGTCTCGATAACTGACCAACTTTTTACAAGTAGTGCACGACTCGATACCGAATCGTGATGGAAATGATGATGTTGCGAGTGGTATCGAAGACACTGAAAGTTGCAAAAGAGAAGAAAAGGCTGAGGCTTATGAGATATGAATATATATATAAAAAGATTTAAGCGCGTGATTGCTATTGAATATAACGATGCCCAAGATGACTAGAAAAATATGAGTGTGGGAGACAAGAAGGTCTTTTATATTTCGTAGGTAGATTAGCAGATTCCTGGGATTAAGAGAGCATAGCACGCAGATGTTGTTTGATATTTGCCAGTAGCGTATTTTCTTTGAATACAAACATGATCTTGAGGTTATTTTGCTTAGTTATTATGTGTGAACTACATGTGAACTACATGTGAACTACACTCCAACTTGTATGTTTTAATGCAACACGATATTTCTTTGCTCTCCTTTTACCCCAAACATACACTGAAAGGATCTTTCTAAAATAACGCAGATCTCTTATATTGCATCTAGGTACCTATGCAAGTGTACCTAAGTAAAATGTGGGCAGTCTGTTTCAGAGTCGATCAGATAAGTCTAGGCCCTAAAGATGACACGGGGTTCGGGTTTGAATGGCTAGTTTATACTTCCGGCCAATATAGGCTGCTACTTAAAAGAATGACACTAAACTCCGTACATCAGGTGCAAATAGCGCAGGTTACACTAGATCGACATTGGTTAGATGGTTCGTGTGAATACCCAGATGTGCCTTGATGGATCAGTCCTGTTGTATCGCGTTTTAATAAAGTTAGGCAGTCAATAAGAGCCTATACTGATCACTTATACAATGCTGTACTAAGGCGATATGTTGGCTGCCTTTGTTTTCCTCAAATTGACCGACCGCCCAGAGATATGGTATAATTTAGAGCTGTACAGTAAATGAGGCATGAGATCTCAATTTACCGGGTCAACGCATTTGCCAGGTGCAAGGGATATCATGCCAGTGGTATTTATTGGCTTATGAGGCATTATTCGAATTTTGGTCAAATTTACGTGGAAAAGTGAGGGTTTGCCGCCGACCATTCATGTGATTAACCATAAGTGGACGCCTTTTGAGGCTTTTAGGATGGCTTCCTATATATATATATATATGGAGCTATCTAGGTCATAGTCCGCGACTACTGCTTGGCAATCAAGAAACCCACTTTTCTGTCATTTTATCTAACATGTATTTTCATTTTTTTCATATGTAATATATGTAAATATATGGATTTCGGGAAGTGAGTTCTTTAGGAACTCAATAACTAAACGTGCTTACAGGCTGGGTAGGAAGTCCGATGCAAGTATAAAGTCTTGGCATGAGAGCCACTCTATTCCAAACCGCCTGGTGATCTGTATCAGAAACGGTATTTCGTTGATGATCAAACTGGCCTATGGAGTATCCATATGCCAAGACTACCCCTGGTTCCGCTTTCAAACATTCCGATGAGGCATTTAGCAACATAGTTTCCTATAAAACGCTCAAAACATGTTTATAGGATAAGAAACTCGGTTATTCTAGGTAAGATATGGAACACCTGACCTGAGTTAAATCGACTCAGCAAATAAGGAGAAAGCAATTACGTGAATATCAGTTGAATGTGCGATATTCTAGTCAGAGCGGTTTGTCACTGGCGCTAAGAGCCAATAAGAAGGGTGCGATAAGAAAGGGGAATGTCGATCTATATTGGAGATTTGATATTTGATATTTGATATTTCATATTTCATATTTCATTTTATTTCTCTCATGTTGTATGTATGAATGATATTGATTTTCTTTGCATCACATATCTTCCTTGCATTTTACATATGTTGTATTCACCAGAGGACTACAATTATATACTGCATACTGCATACATACTGGTACACAGTACTACGCACAGCCCTCGGATTTGCCCGGTGACTAAGCCCGAATCTGGATGTCTCAGCATCCATGCCTACGTGCTATTAATACATCTGCTGTTAGAGACAAACTCATCAGACAGTTTTTAAATATGGCTCTAAGCTAGAACATGACTCTAATGTTGTAGGTGGTTTGGGGAACTAAAATTATAAAACCAAAACCTGGAGAAATCAGGGCAGGGCTGAAGATCGGAACCTCAGCCACTCAGTCATCTTGGATTCCTGAAACTTCCGATATTTGCCAGTCTTCCATTTGCCGGAGAAAATACGGGGGAAGAAGATCTTGTCGCCACTTTTATTATTATTCCTTGGAGAAACTCTGACCTAAAATCTCCCGAGATGCATTCTCTGTGTACCCATATAAGAAGAATATTAAACTTCGGTCTCGAGTACTCTTACCTAAGAAAACACCTTGAAAATCATCCACGGACTTGTGACTCTTACAGTACATAATTGAAATCACACATATGAGTAACCGAAATGGCTTGTCAACCTGTAATACTGCCTTGATTCTTATCCATGGCCGGTGTCGGGGTGGTCCCGGCAGGGCGGGTCTGATTGGCGTGACTGATGAATCGACAGGGGTTTCGAGAACGTTTTGCCACGGTCCACCCCACTGGCTCAATTATGACTTGATCGATTTCTGTCGGGGGTATGGCTGGCTTCTCCAGTCAATATGGAGTTTGTGCGGACCTTGTATTACAGAGGTATAGTGGATGTACTTTATACCGGACCGACTCGCGTGATTTAAGTAGATATGTACTCTGTGGGTACCTGTCCATCCTGCTGCAGGAACACACGGTATAACACAAAGATATACTCCGTAGAAATGGCGTGTATAAAAGGTCTATGTTCTAGATACGAAGTGCTTAGCAAACTAAGGATGTTCTAGACATCTGACCATGCGATAACGAATTGCACTATTGTTATTTGGTGATAGCTCCGAGGACTCTCTCAGGAACGGCGGAGTACTTAGCCGTTCGCGTTGTACTCCACACGGTTTTGATAGCTATTCTCGCGACGCGCGCGTGATTAAAATTGTAAGATAAAAACTTTTATATTACCCATTTAGCGGGCCAAAAGGGTTGATCTAGACTTCACATTGCTTTTTCGTCTCGAATCCATTTTCCCCATGACCTTGTGGGATTTGCACCTGGTATGCGCTCGGACCAGGGGTCCTGGCGCCGGTTGCTAAGAAGCGTGACCAATGTATCACCCACTATCTGTTTAGCAGGAATATTTTACATTTGAGGCTGGGAAGATGTGTATCTCAGTGGGATGAATACCCAGATAAGACGTGGAAGTGTCCTATCTCGGAGAGAATGCCACAGGATAAGGACACCAGATCTGTGAATGGCCATGCGCTATATTCGGCCCTGCATATTTAACATCCCCTGTAATCCATGTCTCTATATATCTTATCGGTCCAACGGGAGAAGATGGATGGCTCATATTATCGCAATTTCATAGACTTTCATTACAACGTCAGACCGCTGATTGGGCGCTAGTTAGGGCTATCGTCAGTCAAAGCACACACGGAGACTTGACTGGTTCGGCTAACGGGAGCGGTTTGGTATCTCAAAGATGCGGAGGTGAAAGTCCGGAGAAGAGCTACATTGTACGGGAGTACGGAGCAAACGGATAGAAGGTACGGAGTAGTGTTAGTTGCATCTAGATTCTAATATAACAAATCAAACCGGTAGAATAGTAGATCCCTTGGCGAGCACCGGCGAAGAGTGTCTGGATGATGCGACGATGATGACGGAAGTTAGTAACCAGTGGCGTTGAATTCGGTAAGTTGGAACTTCACTTTCACAGGCTGTAGCGTTCCCCTCGGATGTGAAAGAAAAGAAAAAAAAAAAAAACCAGGTCCTTCAGACATATGTAGTGAATGTTCTATTTTGATATTGAGGCATTAAAAATGTTCTTTGTGAGTACTAAAATAGAGTGAGGCCTTTTTTTTTTTTGTTTCCCTAACGACAACCGGTTTCAGGAGAGGGATTGCCGACTACGCGCCCAAAATGTATGAGGTACTTTATCGGTACCCCGTATTGGGCCAGAACTTTACAGTCACAATACAACACTTAGCCTATTTAGGGAGTGGCTGAGCCGCGCCTTCCTGATTTTGCCAAGAAATAAAAAATCAAAAAAGGAAAATTCCCAAAAAAGAAAGTCAGTGACTAAATTTAAATTCTTTTTTTTCAAAGGTTATCATCCCTCCCTTGCCCCTCCACATCTTTAAAACTCATTCTCTCCTCTGGATTTTCTCATCCAAATTCAATTTGCTTTTCCATTCTTGAGGTCCCTTCGGTGTTCTCTCTCCTTCGGGACTCTTATCAAAAGTTGCTTGATTGCTTGAAACCCGGTTCTAAGCCTAACACACATACACATATTCATTATGGTACGAGTCATCTCTTCTCCTTGTGTGGAACTGAGTCTGACCTCTTCTTCTTTACAGGCGTCCGAATCTGCAACTGTCGTCTCCAACACGGGGAATGTGCGTTTGATTCTTTGATTTTGGATTTCCACAATGGCCTTCGAGCCAGAGAGGAATGACATATACTGACTTGCCATGGGGAAACAGCTCATGAAGTACATGAACCTTGACCAGCGTGGTCGCGTTCAAGCTGAATACGTTTGGATTGATTCCACCGGTGGTACTCGCTCCAAGACAAAGGTATGACTCATCTCAAACCTGATTCCCAGGTTCTTATCTCCTGAACTACACATTGTGGACTTGGGGCGTGGTTGCTGCATGTTCTTATCTGGAATCCCCTCTTGGGCTTCGATAAGCCCTGTGCACGGAGATTCTTGATTTAGCATGCGACGCAGCCACCCGCCATCACGTGAGATAGCGCTCCTCCCGAACAACTCACTAACTTGAATCGTTCACAGACTCTGTTCAAGCCCGTCACAAGTGTTGATGAGCTCCCCGAGTGGAACTTCGATGGTTCCTCCACCAACCAAGCCCCCGGTGACAACTCCGATGTCTACCTTCGCCCCGTCGCTTACTACCCTGACCCCTTCCGCCAGGGTGACAACATCCTTGTCCTCTGCGAGACCTGGGATGCCGATGGAAGCCCCAACAAGTTCAACTACCGTCACGAGGCCAACCGTCTGATGGAGACCAACGCCCACGAGGGCTTCTGGTTCGGTCTGGAGCAGGAGTACACTCTCCTCGGTACTGATGGGTGGCCTTACGGCTGGCCCCGTGGCGGTTTCCCCGGTGCCCAGGGTCCCTACTACTGCGGTGTTGGTACCGGCAAGGTCTACTGCCGTGATATTGTCGAGGCTCACTACCGTGCCTGCTTGTACGCCGGTATTAACATCTCCGGTATCAACGCTGAGGTCATGCCTTCCCAGTGGGAGTACCAGGTCGGCCCCTGCCCCGGCATCGATAGTAAGTTTTGCAAATACTTTGACGAGGGAATATCTCAAGACTAACCTCTTTTTCAGTGGGTGATCACCTCTGGATGTCCCGTTTCCTTCTCCACCGTGTCGCTGAGGAGTTCGGTGTCCGTATCTCCTTCGACCCCAAGCCTATCAAGGGTGAGTGGAACGGTGCTGGTCTTCACTCCAACGTTTCCACCAACGCCACCCGTGCCGAAGGTGGTATGAAGGTTATTGAGGCTGCCATGAAGAAGTTCGAGGCCCGCCACGTTGAGCACATCGCCGTCTATGGTGAGGGTAACGAGGAGCGTCTCACTGGTCGCCACGAGACCGGTAGCATCGACAAGTTCTCTTACGGTGTTGCTGACCGTGGTGGCTCCATCCGTATCCCCCGCCAGTGCGCCAAGGACGGCAAGGGTTACTTTGAGGATCGTCGCCCCGCGTCGAACGCTGACCCCTACCAGATCACTGGTATCATCGTTGAGACTATGTGTGGTGGCCTCTAGATGGATAGGAATCATTTGGTCTTAGCGCTCCGATACCCTCGGCGTCAACCTGGGAGTCGGACCAGAGCGGCCTGACTGCGTGAGGGAGTCCCCATAGATGTTCTGTGATCTGCCTTTTTCTCTCTTCCTCTTCCTGTCTTTCTTCTCATGTTCTGTCCTTTTCTTTCTCCCGGTTCAGTGCCCGCTTATTGCGTTACTGCTGGCCCTCCCTCGTTGTACCAGCCGCACTTTTTTTTTTCTGTTTCTCTCGACTACCCCTCACAGGGTAATGTGACACGTACTATAGCATAGAATATTCAAGGATGGAAAAAACACACCATCGTTTATCGAGAGATATCATATTGATATCGTTCCTCTGGAGAATCGACAATTAATACCAAGTTCAACTTTCGCACTGACCTCGTCTTGGAGTAATCTTTGTGGGCCAACGCCAACATTGCTTGGCAATTGAGCTCTTGTACTTTCTTTATGTTAGTCCTATTGGTCCTATCTAGATCGGAGTATCTCGCCAGATCGTCTTGGTGCCACATGGGAAGGATCTTGAACTCAATCTAGTATCACATTCCAGCATCCAATGGAAGTCTGCCATCTTTTTTATAGAGCATGGAGTGTATGACAGTCTCACATAGTCGAATATGATCCACCTCTCAGACACATGAATCAAGAATACTTCGCTTTATTGACTAGTTTTGCCCCATGAAGCAGGGTTTTCTCCAAAAGCAATCTATGTCCAAAATGAGATCGTATTCTTTTCTAGCCTTCTATCATTCTATAATTCTATAGAAGTCCCACACAACAACCCAAGCAGCAAAATTAGAGAAATGTAGCAGCACTTTTACCGTTGTACCACGGCCACATCGCCCACACACACACACACACACACACACACACACACACATATGTAAGTCTACCTAGCAATTCACCTTCCGAACTTCAACCAACGCGTAAGACCAGCCCCAAGGCCATGCAACCCACGCTGGCGCACCTCCCGTCTCGCAGCCCCATCAACCACCCCATCAGCATCATCATCATTCCGATACCGCCCATCAACGAATCGCAACATAACCTCCATAAACGCAGCCGAGAGAATACTCGCCGCCAGAATCCCAATCATGACGAGGTTACTCTTCCTGTACTTCTCACGCCCGGGCGCCTCGTAATCACTCTTCCATCCAGAATACAGCGCATATGTCGTAAGGATACTGCCCAGATTACCGAGTCCGGAGACAACAGCCGACGCAGCAGCTACGCCGACCTCACCGTGTCGAGGCTGGAATATCTCCGTCGTCCAGGTCATCGTTATCGGGACTGTGGGACCGAGTCCGAATCCAACGATTAGAAGTCCGCCGTACCGCGGCCAGGGGTTTGCGTCTGTGCCCGCGTAGCTTGTTAGGAGGAGGCCGAGGATTTGGAGGAGGACGGGGAGTGAGAAGAAGATTGCACGGTGGCGGTGGAAGCGGTCTGAGAGTGGAGTTACGAGGAGGATGGCGATTAGATCCATCTGTGAGGGGGATGTTAGCGGGTGGATGCTGGGTGATAAGAGAGCCCAAAGAAGGATGGAGGTTGGGGGTGGGGTGGAGGGGGAAACGTACAATCCAAATCGGAGCCGTCAGTAGACTCAGAGAAATACCACTCAAGGTCGGGTCGATAGCCTTGATAATCACGTTTGCGTACAACTGCACGCCAATGCCAACACCCACAACACCAAAGTACATAATCAGCAGCGGGTACAGTCTCCAATCCAAAAACACCGCGAGGAGCTCCCGCAGTGTCCACGCGGACGAGTGATAGACACGCTTCATATCATGGTAGTGGACGACGGCATCGTCGCCTTTCAGCGCAGGCGCGGTGGTAGGCACCCAGCGCATCATCAAGGAGCGTGTTGGCGCAGGCTCACCGGGCGGCGTGGGTCGGTCCGGTAGCCACCATAGCAGGGCGAAGCCCAGGGCGACGGTGATGACGCCGTAGATGAGGAACATCCACTGGAAGCCGACGAGACCTTGGGCGCCGTCCATTTTCTGGAAGCCGGCGGAGACGAGTCCGACTACAGCGGCGGAGACCTGGGAGGCTGTGAAGTATTGCCCGATTCGTTTGCCGATGCGTGAGGGCGGGTAGAACAGAGTCAGATAGTATGTCATGCCGGGCCACATGCCTGCTGTGACGATACCGAGGAGGAGGCGGAGGAGGCTGGGGTTGGTTAGATATGGGATATACAGTGCGGGGAGGGGGTTGGACGTACTAGAAGCTCCAGGCTGCCTTCATTGCAGCGAGACAGCTCCCGATTACGCCTACGCTGATCACGATGCGGCTCATCCAGACGTGTGGGCTTAGGCGGGTCATGATTAGGTTTGAGGGGAGATCAAAGATGACATAGCAGACGTAGAACAGGGCCAGACCGGTTGAGATCTCGTGTCGGGTTAGGTGGAGCACGCTTGCGAGGTCATGGCCGGAGTCTGTGTTCATTGTCTGTGCCAGGCCTACGTTTGACCGGATGGCTGAACAGAGGAAGTAGAGGACCCAGAATGCGGAGATGATGCGACGGTCCAGTTTTCTGGTGAGTGTTAGATTCTGATGTTGAATTGGTTTCTAGAGATGCCAATCACCTGTAGATTCGCTCGATGTTGGCCACGCTGTGGTCCAAGGACTCGGCGTCATCTGAGGATGTCTGGCTTTGAGACACTTCTGGCTGCTCGGAGATATCCTCAAGGGCGGGGTACTTGTCAACCCTGACAGAGACATGTTGATGTTCGCTGGACATCTTGTCACTTTATTATTATTATGTATATGTAAAAATTTTATTTGGCCTCTTTGCGGGTAAACAGTCAACTGACTGCACCAAAGCGCTGGCTAAAGCAGTGGTAATTGTGTTCTGTGGATTTTGAGTCAGTGGAATTTATTTTGAGTATTCCAATTTCCTTCGGAAGAGGCTAATGCTCTACGGAGGTCATGGAGGTACACATACCTGACTAGGTGAATCGAAAGAAAAAGTAAGATTCCGTTTTCGGATCTGATAAAGAGAGAGGGGGTGTGGACCTTGGAGAAAAAGACCACTAAAGTCCCCGATATATAAGAATATAAGGACGGATTATGGTCTTATGCACAGAATTGCGTGACTCATAAGCTCCAATATCCGAGATTAAATTTCCCTGAGATTGAGAGAGTAAGATTGAGAGGTTGAGGGAAAATCTTTCGGTCTTTTTTCCCCCAACGAGCTCTCCGAAGTCTTCACCGAGGATAACCTTAAATTCTTTTTTTCCCTTCCCGAGGTTATCCTAACCTTCTATGGATCTTGGTCCGTTCTATATATACTGTTTTTATCTTATATGTTGCATATTTCTTTGCATCTAGTCTTGAAGTCAGTTGTCAGCTGTCGGTTGTTAGAATTCGATATACAATTAGGCCTTACCATATCTTAATCCAACAGTTAAAATAGTCTGCCAAGCAATGACTCAGAATTACTCTTGAAATGGTTCCAATTCTTGTAATTCTTGTAATTCTTGCAATTCTTGCAATTCAAGATAGTATCTCTTTTATGTATTCTCATTATCATCATCACCTTGATCGCCGGTCTCGGGGTTGTCACGTGGTATATTACATATCCTCATCGGGCGATATCAGGTTAGGGCTCGGAAAGATGAAAGATTCAGAAGCTTGTTGAGAACAGGGTTGAATCGGAAATGGAAGATAATTATTTAGCCATGCGTAAGAGATAGAGCCAGGCGTTGTTTATAATGACAGCTAACAATGTACTAACCAGAAGGTTATGTATGCCGCTTATAGAATTGATGCTTCAGTTTAAAAAGTGGCATATTGGGTATTTCAACGCAAAAGGTAAAAGGCAAGAATAAAAAAAAGGAATGCCTCTATGTCGTCGCTTATTCATCTATGACTCGTCAGCTGGGTCGTTTGATTTGTTTTCTTCATGTCACATCCCACGTACTATTACTATTTCCTCTTGTCATCTATCCATGTGAAAGCTGAACCTCTCTGCTTGTCTGCCTGTTGTCTTTAAACAGTCTTTACTCTGTAAGCCTAGATCCAAAATTGCATCATTCCCCATTACTTCCTCGTCAATCATATCTACGAGCTCATGCTGAGACATTCTCACCACGCCAGCCGTCTCGCTCCCGGAGACCACCTGGACTCCGGTGCCTGACAGAGCACCCATACGGTGACCATCCAGTTATGTGTGCCTACCATCTCACCTAAAAGCCCATACACCCTTCATTTGCTCACAATGTCTTCAAATATCGTGGGAACCGGGACCGAGCCCCAAACCAAGAAGCGTTGCGTCTGCCCTATCCGCCTCATTCGCCGCAACTTGTCCGAAAGAATCGAAAGTCTCAAAAGAATCTTCACCGATCTTCAAATCAAGACGCGTTTGAGTCTTTCATTCGTCCGCCTAAATGCCAGTAAAAGGGAAGAGATCGTAACCGATCCTGAAACTGACAGGCGTTCCGATCTTCCAAGCATTCGCCCTGAGGGCAGCACACATGAAGAGCTCCCGATCCAGCATAGCCACAAGCCAGTTGAAGACACTGAGCGCCACGAGCCTGCAGGAGCAGGACTTACCACGGAAACCTCCAAGAAACAAGACGAGTCAAGCCCGACCAAAAATCCCAACTGCGATCCCAGTCAAGTCAGTGGTGAAAGTGGAACCACCACTACTGGCAAAGAGCGTCACGACGAGTATTTGAAGGTTTCGCCAAATTCCCCGGACAAAGGCAGTACCGAGACCACTCCCAAGGACAAGACTAGAGTCGATGTTTCCCCCAAGGAAAACTACAAGTGTCCGCGCATTGCTCGAAAAACCAAGGATACAAACAGGAAAGATGGTGTTGCCAATCTCCCCCTCATCAACAGGTGGGACAGTTATCCGATCATGGATCGAGACACCAAACAGCCTACGTCCCTTCCTGAGTACTTTGACATGCAAATGCGTCTCCATGGCGAGCGCAATGCGCCGGAATCTAGCTATTCAGGCTCTGAAACCGACGATGTAGGCTACATCTAAGAGAGCCGCAGCCTGGAAGACAAAGGAGACCAAGGAACATGCTATCGCGCAGGGAAAGAAGGAGAATGTTGATGAACAGCAGGATCGACTCACCAAGGAAGTCTGGGAGAGAACGAGAGTGTCGAAGACAAGCAGGATCCACCTACCAAACCTTGAGATGCGCAAGATGGTCCGGGATCCTCCCGCCATGGCTTTCTTGAGGTTCTACCTAATTCCTGTTCACATTTTGAGGGGGAAAAAAAAACAAATTTTCTTTAATGTTACTTGTACTTCTATGTTTCCTATCATAATTACGAAAAAAAAGCCGTGTTAAGGAAGCGTCTAGACACTTTCAGCTAGACGAATACGTGTACTCTATGGTAGCCACGGTAGTAGTACTCCGTACATAAAAGGATATAAAAGGCAAGGAACCTGTTTCTTTTCCGGGACACATGTGGTTATCTTCACAACCTCAACCCTCTCCAATAATAGACCAACTTTACCAGAGCGTGTGGGTTCTCAGAACTGAACAAATTAATTCAATTCGCTAGTGGAACGGGATCTGCAGGACTCATCTTTAACAAACACCAGGAGAGTATCAGAGCCTAACCAAATGGAGTAGAACGCTATCACGAGGATCGCTAAGCCCTAAAGCCAAGCACACCTCCAGACTCTTTACACCAACATGAGCAACAAGAAAGCAGTTTATGGCTAAGCCTAAATGCCTAGCGCCGTTCCAAATCTCCTCTTCTTGGTCCCATATAGCGAGCACCCCATAAATCAACCACAAAAAAGCGGCTCGAGTCCGCGCCAAGCGGCACCATCTCGTATTTGCGAGCAAAACGACCCCCAAAAAGTTCCCGCGAATACGAACAACAACCTTAAACGCCCTAGTCTGGGGCATATTTACCATCTACTTAGCCGCGATAATGTAGCAATTATCTAGGGGACAGCGACTTAAAAAATCAAAGTCCCGCCCCAAATCCCCCGCTGTTTTCCAAAGCGCGAGAGAGAGACACAAGCTATCAAGCTCTCTACCCACCCCCAACCTCACCAAAATGCTCTCCCCAATCCCAACCCTAGCCCTATCACTCCTCCTCGCCAACATAGCAACCAGCACAAAAGCCAACCAGAACGAACCCCAACTCTTCTCCAACATCTCCCTCAACACAGACGACGCCTTTGCCCTCTTCAGCTCAACCCCGGATCTAAACGCACGCGCCTTGACATGCGGAATCGGATACAGCGCATGCGCCTACGACACAACCCGCTGCTGTCCGACCGTCGGGAAGTGCTGCGGGAACGGGTACTGCGCCGGGCTAGGCGAGACGTGCTGTACAGGCGGCGGGACGTGTCCGATTGGGTACAAGTGTTGTGACGGGACGACGGGGTGCGCGCCGCTAGGCGGGGAGTGCTGTTCCGGGGGGTATTATTGTCCAGCTGGGAAGAGATGTCGTGTCTATAATGGGGAGAAGGTCTGTTGTCCGTTCACTGGTTGTGTTGGGGAGTACGATGGGATTGGATCTGGGGCTACGCTTACGGTTCCGGATGTTACGTTGACGGCGACGGCAACGGCAACGGCAACGGCAACGGAGGTTGAGACGACTCGGGTTACTGCGACTTATGTTGAGGTTGAGTGGGATTATTATTATACTACTGTCTACTGGTATGTTTCCGTTTTTCTTTTTTCGTCTAATGGATTGGTTGGTTGGTTGGATAGTTTGGCTGATTTTGCTGGTTTTTATAGGACTTACTGGTTCTATTACTGGACTTCTTATGCTCCCTACACTGTTCGCACGGTTACTTCTACTGCAACGAGTACTCACACTGTCTGGTCCGTTTATGCGACGAACAGTGCGGAGGCGACGTCGTCGCTTAGCAGGAGGTCCACTCGTTACTCGTTCTCGACTCCTTACGAGGCGACTTCTCTTAAAAGCTCGACAGACCCTGTCACATTGTCGACTGGTGCTTCTGCTCCATCTGCCACTGCATCTGATTCAACGGGTGAGATTGTTTCAGCTGGTCCAGTCATTGGGGCAAGTTCCGCGGAGAGTGTGCGTGTTAGTGGGACTGGCATCCTGGCTGCTGTATTGGTTGCTGCAATTGGTGGATTGGCGTTTGGGCTGTGAGCAGCTAGGACAAGGTGTTGTTTACGATGATCTGAGGTTGAATGGGTTCATTTGTGACAGAATTTTGTTGCCAGTACCATTGACCTACATGATGTTTCTATAATATGCAATACTTAATGACTACATGCCATGATTTTATGGAAATATCCATCTAGTATTCGAGATGAATACTGAATCATGAATTATTGATTAATATGGCAAAAGATTTAGTTGAAATGAAATAAGAATCTGCCTTCTCAAGGGGTTCGACTACTATCAGACGAGCTGTCCTTGCGGTGCTCAACATGGGTACCCTTTCCAGTCTCCATATCGTCCATCCCATTAGCCAGCTTGATCTTTTTCTCTGAAACATAGCTAGCACGGCGTATATGCTCCTCAGTCTCCTCGTAGTTGATAAGAAGCTCGCCTTTCTTGCCATAGCGGTGGGGTTCGTTGCGGGCGACCGAAACGGCATTGAAGACGCTTGATGTCTTGTGGAAGATTGTGTCCATCTCCTCTAGGGATCGATAGGCAGTTTCAGGATAGAAGAAGTAGACAACGGGGAAGATGAATGCATTGCTATTGGAAACTGAGTTAGTCGTGCACCAAATGCATTTCTCGCCGAATATACTCACATGACAGCAAAGATAATGTATGTCTTGTACTTAATTGTGTCGAATGCAACAGGCGTGACCATGACAACCATGAAATTGAAGATCCAGTTGGCCGAGGTTGCGAGTGCGTTGGCGGGAGCACGGATTCGGAGAGGCACCTATCGCATTGTTAGCGGTGTTTTGGTGCAAAAGGATAAAAGGATAAAAGAGATTAAATGCTTACAATCTCAGCGGGATACAGCCAAGTCATTCCCAGCCAGCCAAAGGCAAAGAATGTGTTGAAGACAAACAAAAATACGGCAGCGGCAATACCAGGTTTGGTCTCGCCCTCAAAGCTAGTGGTGATGGCTAACACGGCCATTGAAATCGACATACCAGCGGCACCGATCAACATCAGAACTCGTCGGCCCACCTTCTCAATAATGAAAATGGGAACCAAAGACGCCAAGAAATATTCAGTGCCGTTGCAGGCAGCTAGAATGCGCGATGTCAGGCCATCCATACCAAGAGAGTTCTCATAGATAAAGGCAGCGTAGTAGGTAATCAGGTTAATACCAGAAATCTGCTGGAACATCTGGTTGACGTAGGCAAGTACAACGCGGTGGAAGTGACGGTTCTCATCCATAGTGAGCAAGTCACGGAAGCTGACACCCGAGGCAGCCAGGACTGCATCCTTAATAGCGGAAAATTCCGAGTGAACGTAGGGATCGTTTTCATCTAGGTTTAGAATTGCGGCGAGAACATCCAACGCTTGCTGTTCGCGGCCCTTGAGGATCAACCAGCGAGGCGATTCAGGCAGTGGCAGCACGAAGGCTAAGATAATCAGCGCGAAGACGTTTTGGAAGGCAATTGGGAAACGCCATGCAACGGAGCTAGGGTCAAGGAAGGAGAATCCAAGATCAAGCCAGTAACTGATCGTAATTCCGGCAGCGATCAGGGAACCCTCAAACATGACTAGTTTTCCACGGTGGTGAGATTGGGAGCATTCTAAGTAATATTAGCCTCGTGCCTCCTCTCCCATGGAGTCAAATACTTACCAGATTGCCATGTAGGGACGGTAGAGGTGTTCATGCCATTGCCGATACCAGTGACAATACGGCCGACAATGAGATGTGGCAGGGAGTAAGCACTGGCCTGTAGGGTAGCCCCGATCACCATGATGATGGAGCCAGTGAAAATCGTCTTGCGGCGACCAAGGTAGTTTCCAATCCAGATACAGAGGATTGCGCCGCAAAAACAGCCCAAGTTATAAGAAGCGATAGTGATTCCTGGTAAATTAGTATATAAATGAGTAGAATATTTCCATGAATTGCATACCCTGTGTGGTCGCGTTGCCACCCGTCGATGAACTCGATTTCGTAGTGTCGATTGCGGGGAAGACTGTAACAAATGAGTTTAATGTCAATAGACCTCCCATGACTCCTCTGTTGAGTGTTAGTAAAAGGAACACGCTAGCCTTCTCGCGTGTAGCTTGCGATGACATACTGGTCATATCCGAATAGCCTGTGTAATTCCACATTAGTGCTGTATACTTCTAAGGTAGATATTGAAAGACCAACATCCAAAAAATCAAGACCAGCAATAACGCCGATCATAATATTCAGGTTCGTGCCCCGAAGACCGAAGAATGGCTTCATGATGGCGGATATGGTATATAGGTCACAGGCTGCAGAAGATGGATAGATTGATTGTATATAGTCAAGCCCTAAAAGGCAAAGGTAGGCCGACTCTTCACCGGGTCCAGAATATAGATTTGAAATGGACAGACTGCAGCTAAGCAGAGAAAATAAGATCCAACACAATAGCCAGGTCCAGGGAAGTCCCGATTTATGAACTCCAGAATTAAACAAGGAGGGCTCCACATCTAGCATGATATTTTGAAGGGCAAATCGGAATCCAGAATGAGGAAGAGACAAGCCAATGAGAAGCAATAGTAAGGTTGCATTGGTGATGTCTATACCGCGACCTGATCGGAGGGAACGAGCCACAGTACCCCGTCTTCACGACCGAGACTTTGGGTGATCATCGGTATCCCTCCAGGTTTTCACGGGATCCACCGGGCAATCGGCGTCGAAAGAGACCCCTCGCATGGTCTCCGGTGTTGGCGCCAGCATGTATTGTCCCCCCATGGTAATATGCGTGATGGCATTAAACCGACAGTACCCATCGAGACTCATAGACCAAGTACTTTTCCCAGTCTGTTTCCGTCGATAATATGGAGTGTATGACAGCTGCACGGTCCGCAGGATCTCGCGTGGTTCAAGGTACTTTTGTCATGTTGGGGATTGCAGTTGGAGTATTTGACGAAAACCTGGAGATTCTCCAGTTCCCCCAGACTTTTTCTTTTTTTTCTCCGCTGATCTTCGCTGAAAGTGGACAATTATTGTACAACGTACTGTGGGCTTGACTTCGGGCCTCAGACTACTTATAATTGCTGCTTTCTACCTTGCACTCATTACATGGTTTTTATCTTTTCTTTGCTAACTCGCCTGGATTAATTCGCCAAGCATACTTGGCAGGGATGACAAGGGGGGTTTTAAGAACTTTCCCGTATGAGCCGCCGGACGGGCATCAGGACCCGAAAACTTGGCCGAAGCCAGACTTGATGACCTCATCGACAATCATCCAAAATAGGTGGTTTTCATTTTTTCATTTTATAGCCATTTTATAGAGCAAGATACAGGATACAGTGTATTATTTCAGGGTTCTGTTCTTACTGCATGTACAACTGGGCATTTCGGCACCGAATCACCAATCACCCGAGAGTACGGGATGCCCGATTCGGATATGCCTCATAACGTATCACACTGCAACTCTCTAGTATTACCTAGCTAAATACTACCCAATTACCCAGTCACCTGGGTAGTCACCTTAAAATGCCTTAAATAGAGTGGTAATATCAGTTAGATCCCCAAGAGAAGCCAAAACTTGCCAATCCAAGGAATATAGTAGAGACGGAATCCCGGATTCGGCCATACGTCAGGTAATGACAGGATAAATACCAACTCGCAACTCACTAATACAACTATAACCTACCGGCCGTTCGACTTCATAAGATCTTACACTAACAGTCTACAGTGAATCCAGAAGAATGTACTAAATGGATGTTTCATTCGAAGTAAACTTGCCAGATAATAATGGCTCCAGATCAGAGCCTCCTGCCCAGACCCTCTATCCTCAGGTCCATCCAGACCTGCGGCCGGTCAGCAATCATTGCACTCCTGGATAAAACAACTGGCTAAAAGCAATACATCGCAGTATTTCAAAGAAAGTGAAAATCAGCAAGGGATCACATATGTCACATCAGGTTTTTGTCCGTGGGCCACCGTGAGGCATCCTGAGAACAGCCAACACCCGACAAGTTCCACATGGAGCCCATCATAAAAGGGGAGAAAGGGAAGCCAAATTGCTATTGCTTTTAGAGCCTCCCAGTCGTCCCATTTCGGTATCTAATTGTAGTGATCACCATAGGTCATCGTTATCATTGTGGCGCTTGAATTCGAACGGTTCCTCGCTGGCCTCTGGGCCCAGCAGATCGGGTTCATCTTGAGGTTCTTCATTCTTGGGCTGACGGCAACGGACAACGGTGTGGCCCACTAAAGGATTGTTAGCGGACTAGCTCGAGTATTAAGGATGCGCATGTGATCAAACTCACTTTCTCCACAGTTTTTGCACTGAACTTTGGACCAATCCTTTGGCTGATCACAATCACGAGAGTAATGACCGGCTAAAACAGTAGTGGTTAGTGTTGTCTCACAGCACATAATGGCAAAAGAAAAGGAAAAACTTTAGGGCATGCATCACACTTACTCTTCTCACAGTTGCGGCAGGTAACAGTAGCCACGTTGCGAGGCTGATCACAATCCCGAGCAATGTGGTCTTCAGACCTGTATATATGTTAGAACCAGCGACAACCCCAGGGCTCCGATTGTAATATTTTGACATACCCGCAATTGCGGCAGGTGCGTGGGCCACGGTCAGCAACATTGGGGCAATCTTTGGCAAAATGGCCAGCTAGAAAATAGACGTTAGATCATTATGAAATATATGCATCTTGGTCAAGGTCTTGTAATACTTTCGTTACACTTCCGGCATTCAACATCAGCTGCAGATCGGGGCTCGGTGCAGTCAGAAGCAATATGCTCCATAGATCTTCATGAAAGTCAGCATCGCCCAGTACGTCGCTTGCACCACAGTCACATACCCGCAGTTACGGCAACTATGCTTGTTCTTGCGCTGCTGTCTGCAATCGCGCACACGGTGTCCAACCCCATCACAGTTTGAGCACTTGATTTCCACACGATCATTGCCCTCCGCACGCTCCTCCTTGCAACTGCGTGAGATATGTCCCAACTCTAAACAGAATGATTTAGCAACGTCCTGAGGAATGCGCAAAGTAAACACCTACCTCCACAGTTTACACACTTGGGCACCTTGCGCTCGTAGGGAATACCAGCGTTGTTCAGGCGTTCGAGGTTCTGCTCAGCATCCGCAGGCCAACGATCTCGGAGGTGACCACGCGACGCCTTGGGGCTGAAAAAGAATCCGATCACGAACTCCCGATCAAGCACTCCCTGAAGATCGATAAGGCTCATGACATCGTCAACTTCAGCCTCCTGTAGTAAGAATTCATCCATGAGTAATGTCCCTAAGCATAAAAACAACAATGATTGATTACCATAGCAATGATGTAGATGTTGAAGCCGTCTTCACGCATTTTTCTCTCGATATCACCCCAAGTGGCGAGGGGAACTGCCTTTGAGTAGATCTTAAGTGCCTGGGTTAGGTCAGCCAAAGCTCGAAACTTTCAAGGAACGTATGGATTCCTGGTACCTCGCGGAAATCATCTAGATCCCTTTCATCGCTAGCTTTCTTCATTGCAGCCCAACCTTCGTGGGGCAGCATGTCAGCAACAAGGTTGAGATCGAACTTGCGATTCTCTTTGCATTCCAGAGTCTTGTGGCCTTGAGCCTGGCAGTTCTTGCAAACATCTGGGGGTCTCTCGGGGCAATCAACAGCTGGGTGGCCTTCCTTTTCGCAGATACGACAGATACCCTTGAATACGCGGGGCTTGGGGCATTCGGACTTTGAGTGGCTGTTTTTGAAGTCAATTAGCAAATTGAAGTACAGAACGCACAGCAATGACTCACCCTTCTTCGCCGCAGTTGAAGCAAGGACCCATCTTTCGAGGCTCAGTGCATTCGGCCTTCGAGTGACTGTTTCAAGAAAACAATTAACGCCGTAACACGCGTGATGTTTAATAATAACTTACCCTTCTTGACCACAGTTGAAGCAAACGCCCGCCTTGCGAGGCTCGGTACACTCGGTTTTGCTATGGCTGCATTGTCATCAGTACAATTGAGCAAGCACATAGAGGAGGTAAAAGGAGGTAAACAACTTACCCTTCCTGGCCGCAGTTGTAGCAAGCGCGGTTACCACCACCACCGGTGTATTCACCATATCCTCTACCGTTTTCGTCGCCGTAATTGCCATAGGCATCGCTATATTTCAGCATTGGTTAGATAAGCTGGCACAATATGACATGGAAAGTGCAGGACAGACTTACCCTACATTGCTGTCTCTCTGTCTCAGAGGAACCGAGTCATTCGGGCATTGACGAGTCATGTGGCCAGGTTCACCACACCTTGAATTTGTGAGTGACTGGGGTTCTTGGGGGAATTTTCCCGAGCTGTAGAAGCTACAATCTTGGAGGGGAGAACTCACTGTCCGCAGGTGAAATCATCGTTCCGGGTCCCATGGACGGTGTCCATTGTGGCCAACTAGGTAAGCACGCCTATTAGTCAAATGCCCCGAAACAGTATTGTCGTTGTGAAAAAACCCATCATCAGGGCAAAGGACTGAAGGAGGGCGAAAGGTTGAGTGGAGAGAAGTGACGGGGAGATGTGGGAGAAGGAAGAAGCAGCTGAGACAGGATCACTAAGGAGAATTGTAACACGATCTTTTCACGTGTATAGCCCTCCTAAGATCATTGAGAGACACAGTGAAAGCTCGACACCAAGAACAACACTTACCAACGTGGTTTTTGATGGGCCGTAGACGCGAATGCTGTTTGTTGATGACGATTGAAGGCAGAGGGAGAAGAGGAAGGAAGAAGAGGAAGAGGAAGAGGAAACAAAAAAAAACAATCGGTAGGTGACGCTGAGGTGGAAACAGTCTGTTTGAGGAAGGAGCGATGTGTCGACGTGCCTCAGGCAACGCCTTTATCTCTAAAGCAACTTACACTAGACGAGGTGCTCAATCGCATCAGAGCTACTGATGAGACTCCATATTTTAAAAAAGAAATTGCATGCATTTGAATGGTAATTGGTCAAATATGCTGCTAAAGATACAGAGCACATGCAAAAAGACCGATGATATAGGGCCAACTAACCGCAAGACAGACATCAACCTGCCTACCATTACCGGAATAGCCTGCCCAGCAGGCCACCAGCGATGTTGTTCATAATACCACCGCCCAGAGCCGAGTTGGCATATGTGGAGGCCTGACCAAACTTATCACAGCGAGAGAAGGCCATAGTATTCGTGATAGTCAAGATGAGCGCAATAACTAAAACAAAGTCAATACCTAGTGCCGATGTATATCAAAGTATCTTGGGAGTAGCTCACCAATCAGACTGAGCCAAATAACGCCGACAAGTCTCACAATGGCCAATATGGCAAGGCCCACCCATAGAGCTGGTGTGATATACAAGCTCAGCCAGAAGAACCGCTTGTCCGTGGCGGTGACAGTGCGAACATTGGGGTCAGATGATTCGAAGACCCACTGCGAGTCGCCGGTCGAGGTGTCGACCTCGTTCCACCAACGTAGGCCGACCAGCCGGCGTCCCGCAATATTTTTGAGGTAATAGAAATCCGCGGAGAGTAGGAGAAGGGTGAAAATGAAGACGAGGATACTAGATAGGCGTTAGCGTCGTAGGTTGACAAGCAGGCAATTCAGCGCAGGGCCTGTACAAGTCATCGATGAAGAGTACACCAAATAGATACATCAGTAGCGCACCTAGTAATCAAGTTAGTCAAATCATTCTTGTCACTGTCAATCGGGGCGGGGAAGTACAAACCGATTCGAATGCCTAAGAAGACAAGTAGCGTGATCGGGTGCGCGCTGAGGCGCCAGTTGAGGTCACCTTGACCTCCCTGTCCTTGGTCCATATTTTGCAAGGTGGAAGGTTTGATGTAATCTGAATGTAAAGGACCTCTCGGTCAGCAGATCGGGTCACTTTGATCCAAGTTAAGTCTGTTGTTGACTGACGATGCTCCCTATGTGGTCGAAACACGGGTGCAGGCGGTTTCTTGTGGCAGAATAATCAATGCTACAGCAGAAGCATAGACCAAGTGGATCTGTTGGCGATGTTAATACGTATTTGCTTAGCCAAGGGCTGCAGCATCTACCTAGCATATTGTGGAAAGCGTTATTTCAGGATTATTAAAGAGGTTCTACAAGAACATATGATAGTCACTTCTATCTCTATACAATGTTGTAATATTCACGTGATTATACCGAGTGGATACCCATCAGCCACACGTGCTGGTATTTGCCTATGACATAAAGATTAGTCATCCCACTATAAACCTTCCAAGGTTGGAAGCAAGCGAAGTTAACCAAACCATTCCGAAGTCTAACAACAGTTAAAAATTTCTGATATACTCGAAGTTTTATCATTCATCATAACGAAATACTTTAAAATATCCATAGTTATGGGGTTGCCATAGGCTGAGTACCCCAACACAAATTCTATACTATCGGTCTTCCCATTCTTATTTCCAAGCTGTCTTCCCATCTATCACAGCTCATATAGCTTCTTGAATCTACTTTCAGACAGCGCCAACAACTCTTGAGGCTTACCCGACTCCACCACACGTCCTTCATGGAGCACAACTACGCGGTCGAAATCGACGATCGTGTTTAGACGATGTGCAACGGAGATTATAGTATGAGCCTGGAATTCATCTCGGATGATGGCCTGCATAATACTATCGGTTTGGATGTCAACACTATTTCCGTTGTTAGCTCCTGCAGCTTGTGGGGCTAGAAACTGCACAAGACTCACCTCGAAGACGCCTCATCCAAGACCACGACTTTACTCTTTCGTAGGAGACTCCTTGCTAGGCAAAACAGCTGTCGCTGACCATGACTTAAAAAGTTCCCAGCCATGATTGCACTTAGTCCGCCCTTCGCTTCGACCATAGACCAAATCTGGCATTTTTCCAAGACTTGGATCAAGATCTCATCATCTTGGGTCGTCGCACCCCACGGGTCGAGGTTAAATCGCACCGTTTCAGAGGTAACCCAGTACGGCTCCTGGGTGATGATGTTGATTCTCTGGCGCAAGGCTTCGCGGGAAAGAAGAGCTAGATCCAAGCCATCTATGATTATGGAGCCCTGCCGGAATTCTAGGAGGTGAAAGAGCGATGCAAGGAGCGAGGACTTGCCGCTACCGGTTCGGCCGCAGATGCCGATTTTCTCCCCGGGCTGGATCTGGAGAGAGACGTCTTTGAGGACGAGTGAAGAAGATTCACTATACGAGGCGCTGAAGTTGTTGATATCGACCGCACCATGAGAAGGCCAACTCGGTGAGGGAGAAACTGTCTCTAGGAGTTTGACTTCTGACTCGGTGGTATTAATATACTCGCGTACACGTGCAAGAGAACCGAGGGAAGTTTCCGTCATGCTCCAAAGTTGGACCAATTCGCAGAGGCTCTCATTGAAGCTCATGATATTCAGCAGGCCTAGGCCGACCAGGGCGGGATGAACAGTGTCGCGAAGGGAGACGATTGTGCCAATTAAAAGGGTTCCGAGTCCGGCGACCAAGAGATTTAGCACAAGTGCAAGCCAGACCTGGATTGTTTTCATGAGGTAAATGGGTCTCTGGCTATTGTCCAGTAGTTCAGAGTTCCTGGCACAGAATGGCTCAATCCAGCCCAAGGCTCGGATGCTGACGATGCCGGCGATGGTTTCTTGGAAGTGGGTGTACAGGGGTGCTTGCTGCTCTTGGCGCATGGCTCGGAGCTGACGAGAGGTCTGAAGGTAAAATCTTTGGATGGAGATGAGGACCAGAACGAGAAATGGAATAGTCGCTAGCAGGTACGATGCTGAAACTGCGATGAGACCAGCCCCGATTACAAAGAGCGCCAACTGCAGCATAGTGCCAATCAGCACTCCTGGTAGTTCATTGTCTATAACGCCGAGGTCGTTGCTGAACCAGTTCAGCACTGTACCCGAATCAGTGGAGGTGAAAAACGACAAAGGGGCCAGCAATACGGTGTGCAAGAGCCGCTGGTGGAGACCGTTCGATACTCGAGGGATGATGTTGAAGAACTGTCCCCAGACCAAAAGAGTGAGTGAAAGCAGGGAGATTACAGCTGTCAACGCCAGAGACCCTAGGAACCATGAGGTAGACTCAATCGTTGAGCGATCGACCGGACTAGCAAAATAGTTAAGAAGCAGCCCGGGAGCCTTGATTGCGGTGACGTAAATCAAACTCCAAAGAGAAGTGAGTCCTATCGAGAATCGACCTGCTGCTGCGAAATAATGTGTGATCGCTTTCCAATCTCCAACGTTAGACACCGGAAACTTCGTCGAAATCTCATCTTCTTCCTCTTCGTGCGTCATGTCAACCGTCGGCTGCTTTGCCAGTATTTCTACACTGTCAGACTGAGGGCTAGTCTCATCGGCATTCCTGGAATCATCCTTGAAGCGAACAGAGAGACCAGCCACGTATCCTCCGGCCTGTTGAACAAGAGTTTCGTAAGTTCCTTGCTCGGCGATTGTTCCATCTTTTGACAGTACGACGACCCAGTCAGCATGTGGCAAGCGGGCAACGGCATGTGTGACAAGAACAACACTCGTGTTCTGAGAGCGGAGGGGGCCTGACTGGGAGAAGAGCCTGCGAACGATCTCATCTTCCGTATCCGCATCCAAGCCGCTGAAAATATCATCCAGAACCAAGAGTTCTTTACGCGCAAAGACCGCCCGGGCCAGGGCAAGGCGGAGTTTTTGGCCGCCACTGAGGGCAATTCCATTGGTTCCTACTATGGTTCGGTCTTTGTTCGGTAGGTTGCTCACATCCGCCGAAAGGCCACAGCAGTGAATTACCTCCCTATAGAAAGGCTCGTTTTTAGGTGAACTCCCACAAATACCAGCCTTGATTGTCGAATTGATAGTCCACGGCGTTTGGTCCGAAAATCCAACCGAGGAGGTCGACAGCCAAACGGTCCCAGACGACAAAGGAGTCTCACCAAGTATACCCTTCAGCAGGGTACTTTTTCCGCAACCTGTCGGGCCAACTATCATGACCAGGGAGCCTCGTTTGACGCGGAGATCAAGGTTGTGAAGCACCGGGCTTTCGTCTGCCCACCCAAAAGAGGAATTCCGAAGGACCAGGATATCGTCCGTTCTCTGGCCCGTCAAATCCTCATCAATCAGCGCGGGGGCTTCCGATTGCAAAATTCGACCCTCTTGTCGTGAAGGAGACAGAAGGAATTCCTGAATCCGACTGAAGCATCCGAGAGAGGCTACTAATCCAGGAACTGTTTGGACCAGCATCATCAGCGGTGGCTCCAGGAGCTGAAGAACCGAGAGGATAGCAAACGCAGTGGGAATGTCCAATCGCTGTCCTGTGTACCGTTCCTGGAAAATGTAGATTGCAAATGTGGAAACTGGCGCAGCGATGCTGGTGACATTTTGAAAGACCACTTGAACAACAATCAACCAACGGATCTTGCGTGCGACGTGGTTTTCCTCCACCCGCAAGCGTTGAACCAGACCACCAACAACGGCAGATAACCCCAGAAGCTTGATGTTCCTGATTGCGCCCAGCATGGTTGCAGTAGAAGAGGTACGAGCTCGAATGGCTTCGATCCATATGTCCTGATATTTGGGAAATAACCGTGTGCAGATGGCCATGGCGATGACTGCACAGCCGAAGAAAAAACCGGGTGCAATGAAGCCAGGGCCGAGCTGAGTATAAAGAAGGTATAAAGCAATCACCACCTCGATACTTGCTGCAAAGGTATCCTGCAATGTGCCGAAAGCCGTCGTGATCCGCTCAATATCGGCGGAAATAAGGGTTAACGCAGCCTTCTCGTCTAGCTCGGTGATGCTCAAATTGACACTTTTCTGATAGATCAAGGATATCAGTCCACCTCGAATGCTGACAATGAATCGGTTTCTCTGATGCTTGGAGGATGCACTAAGGACCGCAATACTGATATATACAAGAGCATATGTACTGACCAGGCGCCAACCAGAATCACCTTGATACCCGATCGGGTTGTTCACGAAATCAGTGGTATCCCGGATTAATTGTGGCTGGACAAACTTGACACCGATCAAAAGTAGCTGTGGTAAACCCGAGGCCAGGATTTGCCATTTAAGGACAGATAAAACCACTTGCAAAAGTCGGTTCGAACCCGCATTGCGTTTTCGCTCCCATTCTCCCCGGAACTGGACTTCGAGATGCTGGGATGACAAGGCTGAATCTAGAGAATAAAGATCTCCAGGTGTGAGAGTGTTGAAAAAGCCGTGCCATAGCAGAGGGTTAATCCACCAGAGAAAGATCTTGCTATATGGGCCGCTAGTATCCGCAGGACTGAGATCATAGTAGCTAGCGAGTAAAAGGTTTCGTTTGGGCAAGGCTTCAATGACAAGCACAATTGATTTTAGCATAACAAGGATGATGGAAATTGTTGTAATGGGTTCCATCGTTGTCTCCAAGGTCAGGGCACTAGATGGTTTGTCGAGAGACAGCAGCGCCCGGGTCTGAAAGATGTCCAGAGGAAGGGTCACCCCAAGATAGAGGGCAATGATATTTGAAGGCGCGACTGATCGATCATGTTCATAGGCTGACAGAACTAGCAGAACAATTGCAGCCACAAATTCGGAACCTGCGACCGGGGCAGCCATACTCAAGGGCTTCAATCTCCATAGAATCAAAACAGCCAGGCGCAAAGCGACCAAAATGGTAAGGACGATGAGCTTCCATCTTCGCAACCCGGATGGATTGACTTTGATAGATTGGTACTTGAGGTGGGCGATTCGAAGGCTAGCTGCAGCTAAGAAAAGACCAGTCTGGACGACAGACTGGCCCGATGATGAGCCCAAAAAAGAAATAAGATTGGACATATATAATGTGTATATATATGTATATATGTATATATATATAATATAATTCTGGTTTTTTAAGACTTGATGATAGCCTGAAGGAGGCACAAGGTATGGTGTTTAATTTTTGAGGCTCAGCGGCTACATGTTATAACTACGAAAGGGACTCCAGGCAATCGCAATTACACAATCAAGCACGCAATAATGGCTTGTAGCTACACGGATGCCTTGGGCCACTGACCTTGGGCCACTGACCCTATGAGAATCAGGTTGCCTGTATACTAGACCAAAGCGCATGTGACGCTGTTCAGGGAAGATAATGCCACTAGCCTTGAAGAGGTGCAATCTACTTTTGTTACCATATTTATCTCGTCAACCAGTCCGAGGTTACCTAAATACCTACATACCTACATACAAGCAGCCAGGGCCGACCCTTCGGGCTGGCCGTGCACTACTAAAGAGAAGAATTAGAGAGTCTGCTAGTTCATTATATTAAGATTGAATATTGAACGTTAAAGAAATATGAGGTGTGAAAATAACAAGGCCCCCATTAGCTACGCCCCTATAGAGTGCCGCTAGCGCTCTGCTCTATAGGCCGACGCGGTAGGTAAACGTACGGCCGGTAGAAGAAAAACGGTATAAAAGGCATAATCTTTTTTTTTAAAAAAAAAGAGACTCTAATTATATACTAGAACTTAGCTAAAATTAGCTTTTGAACAGGTGAGTTACTTCTACTAGCTATGTTAAGACCTGAAGACTTGAAGTAAATTAGAGAAATAGACAGAGTAGATGATATAGGCCGTTAACCAACTTATTTTCCACATCACCCGCTTTTCCCCTACCTCAGTAGCAGTTTACTCTTATAATTAACTATGGAAGCTTTCTCTCGATTACCTGTCATAACCGGCATGATATCGGTTGACATCAAGTTGCTTCACATTGAAAGCCTTTAGAGCAACGCTTACACAACCCAGCTTGTCATGCTAAGCCCATAGTGACCCTACTAAGATCAATATCATTCCTCCACAAAATATACACCGTAAAACACCAATCAGATCGCTTAACCAGATTCTGGATTATGTGGATTGTCACTGTGGTGGCCCACTCGTTAGTGAAGGATGTTATCATTGTGGATCTAATACCGTGAATAGTGGAACCCTACGGAGTGAAATGTTTCCACCTACCTAAGCAAGTGGTTAATGAATGAATTGAGAATAGTATACGTTGCCAAACGTCTCTATTGATGAGCTTTAGTGTAATATGGAATCCTCCCACCATTTGCTGCTTGTGACTTGTTGTAGGACTCATGACGACCGGTCACCGTGGCAACCACTGGATTGTGCCTAGGTAGGATTGTGCCTTTGTAAGCTGGGATTATACACAGCTCAGTTCTCATGGGATTATCCCCAAACAAAACTCCTCCCCCCCTTTGCCATCACCCTCGAGAAGCTTCTTAATCCTCATTTTCTACATAAGAATCATTACCTCGATGATCATCCAGTTTGCATGAACTCAACGGTGAAACAGCAGTAGAACCAGTATGGCGACTAAGACGCTCGAGACGCGTTTCCGGAATTTAGCCATTCATGATGAGAATGACGGACAGGACGCGGTCAACTCACTCAAGGTAGTTCTACTCCATGAAGCCCTAACATGCGTTGAGAGCACAATTGATGACAAGGAGCAGGTTGCAACTACGACCACACGTTCATCAGACATAACACGACCAACAGAAAGTTCCAAGTCTACTCTATATAAACAGAAATGCACGATCATCGACCATGTCACTTCCCAAGAGTGTCAAGAAAAAGGTGGAAGATCTCTTCGGCGAATTCGAAAACCCCTGTCTGTTATTTCGACGCAGAATCCCAATGAGGTGGCCAAGGCAGAAGAACACCCCATCAATGATGGAAAACAAAGTACACTCATCGGTTCCCAAGTGGCTCGAGCCAAAGACAGACAAGCTCTTTCCCGAGCTCGCCATCCCCTATCTGTTGTTATGTTGCCGACATCAGATGCAGTCTTGGACACAGAAATACACCACTATCGTCAAAACGAGCGACAAACCGCCGTCTCCCAAGCGGTGCAAGGAAAGGGGGGACAAGCTCCACCCCGGGTCCGATACCCGCTTTCCGTTCCTCAGTCGGAGGTACCTAGTCTAGCAGGGAAGGCAGATAAACACCCTGTCCAGCTTATAAAACAACCTGTCTTCAAAGTGTTCCATCTGGGCATGTTCGAAGTCGGCCGACCACTGGGAAAGGGAAAGTTTGGACGAGTTTACCTTGCACGAGAACGAGAAACTGGGTTTGTTTGCGCGCTAAAGGTACTACAAAAGGATGAGATCCGACAAGGCAGGGTCGAAAAACAAGTGGCCCGTGAAATCGAGATTCAGAGCAACTTGCGCCACCCTAACGTTCTACGGCTATACGGTCACTTTCACGATCGGAAGCGAATAATTTTAATTCTCGAGTATGCCGGCAAAGGCGAATTATACAAGCACTTACAGAGAGAAGACCGTTTCCCAGAATGGAAGGCAGCCCACTACATTGCACAAATGGCGAGTGCTTTACAATACTTACATGGGAAACACGTCATTCACCGAGACATCAAGCCTGAAAATATCCTAGTTGGTCTCCACGGAGAGCTAAAGGTGTCTGATTTTGGCTGGAGTGTTCATGCGCCAAGTGGTCGTAGACTCACGATGTGTGGAACCTTAGACTACTTGCCTCCTGAGATGGTCGATCCGAAGAGAAGCGAGAAGCCTTATGATGACAAGGTGGATCTATGGGCATTAGGGGTGTTGATGTACGAGTTTCTGGTTGGAAGGGCACCTTTTGAGGACACACCTGTTATGACACATAGGCGGATCGCCAAGGGCGATATGACGATTCCTTCTTTTGTCAGCCCTGAAGCCAAGGATCTTATCAAGAAAGTAAGTTTGTCCTCAAAAGCATCATTGACTAAGTACTAACAACAATCAAGCTACTTGTTCTTGATTCGAATCAGCGAATTTCCTTGGAGAAAGTCCGACAACATCCCTGGATTATCAAACACTGTGAAAATATCGCAAAATAAGACAAGCGTTGAGTGACGGCATGATCTGAGAATAAATATACTCTCCTAATAGTATGAAGATCATTCAAATCTAGCTTTCAGGATGAGTAGTTCTATTGAAAGGGCCTCACAACTCTCTAACTATGTAGTCTTGCTGCTGGAGTACACACGCACGACTTGATGTTGTCTTTTGACAGTCCAGCCAAGTCGGTACTAAATATTAGCTTTAAGTCAATCCTGTTGACAGCCATCACAAAAATCATTGGCCAGTGTTTTAATCAGTGCAGTGACACTCTGGAAAGTTCTTGGAAACCCCTGCCTCGACAACTCATTATTATTGTCTTTGACAGCATAGCAGAGAGATGCGTAGAAATTCTGCCACCGCCACAAATCACCATTATTGACTGACGGAGTTCCCTTCTTGCAACCTCCCCCCTTGCTCTATCCCCTAGCTATATGCCCACTCAGGGCTACAATCCACTTCTGACTCGCAAGCCTTGGTCTCGTGAAGATAATCGTTGGAGATAATAATAATCAATATGCTGGCCGAACTTCCGTCCGAATTATTGGATATGGTAATTGGCCTAGTAAGTCGTCAATGTCTCCTCGAACCCATATTTCACTTCCTTATGATTGAAGATTATCAGCCCTGCGGACTTGAAACGACTTTGTGAAGTCTGCACGCGTCTCCATGATATAGCCATTCCACATCTATATCAGTCTGTTGTCTTGTCTGCGCCAGAGCTATCATTAGAAGGGTTGGTTGCGATCTTGGGGACGGTACCACGGAAATACTTGAAGTATACACAACAATTTGGCTTCAGTGTTCCAATCCACAGGCGACTCGAATCTCGCTGTGTGCACGGCGTGGATAATGAGCACTTGCTTGATGACGCTTTCCAGGATGGGCTTACTGAATATCTTCCAAATGATGAGAATATGTACTATGAAAATACGGACGACGAGGATGTAGATGAGGGTACGGACAAGGTAAGGGAAAACACTTGTTTTTAGCGCCATATTTGCAAGTCAGATAATTAACACACTAGTACAGGACCGAATCGTGGGCCCTCTCTTTAATTTAAGTTCTGCGGTGAATTCTCTGAGGTTTCCAGATGATCAGTTACTGAGTCTTCGGTTAGTATCGCATTCCTTTACTTTGGGCAACCACTTATGTGAATGTAGGTGGGACGTAGGAACGTGTATTCCGAATGCTTTCGTTTGCGGAAACGAGCCTTTTCTCAGAAATCAAAGACGTATTCAATCCATTGCCTTCATTACGGATGGTGAATGTGGTGCCAATCGAAACACGGAATCCTTCGTGGATCTTGTCCAATTTAGAGAATTGCGTTCGCTTGATTGGAGGGGTCTAAACCGATATAACGACTTCGAATCCGTTAGGGAATGTATCGAAGCTCATGGCCATCAAATCCAATCACTTACTCTTGACCTATTGAACTGGGTTCGTGCTGAAAATATTTGGACTGATGGATTCCGCCAGCAGAACCCCCGGCCCATAAGGACTCCAGACAACTTCTTCTCACAAAAAGTACTCAAAATTAACCCTCAAGATCAGAATATTATTTTTTTGGCGCTTGAGAAGCTTCATCTATCGGCTGTGTCTTTCTATCATACTGGCATGGAAATGGCCTATGCTTTCAATATCGAGAATTTACAAAGTCTGAAATTGCGGAACTGCCCAGGATCTCTTGACTGGTTGCGAATGATACTCGACTCTGGAAAGCCAATGAAATTGAAATCCCTCGAACTTGCTCTCGATCTCGATAGTCTACAGAGAGATGCATATATGCATATCACGGAGACTATCTCCAATTTCGTTCGCCACGTTTCCGGCCTAGAGGGTCTCTATTTAATGCTTCCCCAGCCCATTGATTGGTCCGCTCTCGCAGATATACTATCAAGCCATCCTCACCTCAAGCGCTTTATTATCCACCACCTGGTGGATAGAGGTGGTCCGAATCTTATTGATGGAGATATACCATGGTCTTTGCATTTGGAACACATACTGCAAGAAAAGCAATTAACTGCCTTTGGATCTTCCATCCCACCCGGGAAGTTAGTATGTATTCATTACGCGTCTTGAGTTTTATGTGGCTGCTAACCAAGGGCTAGGCCGGCCACTTGCAAAAAATGCAGCCAAGGCCGTCATGCAAATTGATACATGTCAGGACAAGTGGCGTAGTCCTTGATAGACTAATCAGCTCCGGGCAACCTGACTGGTCTTCTGCATCTCTTTATACTTCCAAATATGGCAACGGTAAGCTGGTTCCACTCATCAAAGACTACAATTGGAGGTTTGATGGAATCTAAAGTCGAAGCAGATCTACCATATAAACCTGAGGAAATATACGATTTTGCGCAGTGGGCGTTCAGTGCTGATGGTCTTCCCAGCCTTCAGGTACTCGCCTGGGGAGACTTCTCTTATGGAGGTCGCTACTCAAAGTTCAATCTTCTCCTTTGCAAATCCGACAGCGGCTACCAAACCGTAACATATTCCGATATAATGTCTTGGAATCTTGTTCAGGACAACATAGATATGCTAGCGGCCTGCCCTTTGGATGATATCCTGGAGTGAATGAGATAGTCTTACACTTCTTTGGTACGAAATGTCCACACACTCTATGCGATTACCTAAATACCAGCAAGCAAAGACCCAAAGAGGGCTCGGATTTTTAAAAACAAGTTACGAACTCAATTAATTCCTACATCCTATCTGAAGGTCTTACACTGGCTCCAGTCTTCTAGAGGAGTAGCGAACATTAGTACCTTACATGCGCCGGGCCGAGGAGGGAAGGGGGACTGTTTTTGGCTGTAGAGAGGAGCCATTTTCGGCGTCGTTTTGGTCACGAGTGGAAATGGGGAGGATAACCTGCTTAGGGCGAGCACTGACATCAGGATAGATGGATAATGGGCAATTAGGCGACGGCTCGCCGTTGACCCATTTCTAACCTCACAAGCCTGTCCTTTTTAGCCGTCAATTCCACGGGTTCTTAGATCCTATGGTGACATTGTGATAATTAGAAATAATTATAGCACAGGATTAAGGTAGCAGACTTTGGAATATCTAGGAACTGAATTTATCTGCGAAAAATATATTTCAACCTTCGTGGGACATACCAAAGCGGCTTTACAGATAGCCGAGTCGGCTTCTTCCCGATCAACTCAACTCCATAAAGACCTCCACTCCTGAAGAAGCAACACAACTCTATACACATGTACTATTGAATACACACACAAATCACCACATAAACAATGGCAGCTCGCAATACTCTCCGTCGTTCCCTCCTCTACGGTAACCCCGAGCTCCCTCCCAAAGCTGCATCTTCCCCGCATTTCACCCCCCGAGCTCCAAAAAAAAAAAAACAGAATCCAAGCTAACAAGCAACAACAAACAGTCCCAGGCTCCTCCCAACGCTTCTTAGACAAGTCGCGCTCACTGACCGCCGACTGCGTCACCTACGACCTCGAAGACAGCGTGACACCGCACATGAAAGCAGAGGCGCGCTTGCGAGTGCGGAGAGCAATCGACCAAGCCGCGCCACCAGGGATCCGGGAACGCGCCGTGCGAATCAACTCCGTAGACAGTGGTCTAGCACTGGGTGATTTGACCGAAGTAGTGAGTGGACTCTGGAACACACATACATACATACATGCATACATACATACATACATAAACAACCAACCAACCAACCCCTCCTCTTTCCCCCCACGGCCCTACAACGCCCAAGTCGCTAACAAGCCCAGCTCCAATCACCAAACCTAACAACAATCGTAATCCCAAAAGTCAACTCCGCCTCCGACCTAACATTCGTCACAGACGTCATAACCCACACTCTCTCCCAGCAAGCACAAACGGAACGAGCCCCAATCTCACTCCTGGCGCTAGTCGAGTCCGCCAAGTCCCTGACCAACCTATCCCAGATCTGTGCTGCTTCGCCCTTACTGCAAGGCTTGATATTCGCAGCCGAAGACTTCGCGCTAGACCTTAGTATTACGCGGACGCCCTCGCTGACAGAGTTCCTGTTCGCGCGGTCTGCGATAGCAACTGCTGCGCGGGCGGCGGATCTGCCGTCGACTATTGATCTCGTCTGTACGACGTACAAGTCTGAGAAAGGGGACGGGTCCCCGCCAGCTGTACTGCGGGAGGAGTGTTTGGATGGGCGCCGGTTGGGGTTCAATGGGAAACAGTGTATTCATCCGTCCCAGGTGAAGGTTGCGGATCAGATCTTTGGGCCGGACACGCGGGAGACGGAGTGGGCTATGCGTGTTGTTATTGCGGATGAGAAGGCTGCGAGGGCGGGGAGGGGTGCTTGGACGCTTGATGGGAAGATGATTGATGTCCCTGTTGCTCATAAGGCTAGGGCTATTGTTAAGAAGGCTGAGGCTTGTGGGGTCGATGTTGAGGCTTTGAGGGGGGAGTGGCAGCATCAGGAACCAGAATAGGTGGTTCATATGTATAGCGCTGTGTATTCTCTGCGCATGATATCCCTGTACATGTTTCTTGTACATTCTAGTATGTTGTGTGTATTGTATTTGGTTACCTCGCAATTTCAGAGTCATGCCGAGACCACCTAAGTATATAGAAGTATAGAAGTATACAGAAGCGCGTAGCCAAGAAGAATCTATTCTAAGAAAAAGTTGCTTAAAGAACTCGATACGTTCGCCTGATAGATGTGCCGCGTGCTGTGGTTGAGTCACAGATTTGGACTAAAAGGTTGAAAACAAGTTGAATTCTCACCTTGAAAGGATTCAATAGATAAATTTGGTGTACTGGGATATCATGCCGCTTTGACGCAAATTGAGTTGAATGACACACTGGGTCATTGACCTTGAGTCTCTATTTCTTCACGCTTGAGTAAATGGATTTTACCCATAGTCAGGATGGGAGGCTCTCCGCCAGCGTTGGCCTCCATCAATTCACTAGCCAGCTCCTTCGCTAATGACTTATCATAACTGGTTGGATCGATGCCGAGAATCCCTCCAACATAACCGCCTCGCTCACCGGGGACACTGAATTCCCGGAACAAGTACCGCCACTCGTTCAGCCATGCTTTAACGGCCTTGCCAATTTTATCTTTGCCGTTCTTCGAGTGGTGACCAGTGCCCGTGATGGCATATACCACTCGGAGGCCTTCGCGAGCATGCTTGAGCAGGATCTTCTCGAGATATTCGATAGCCTCCTCCGGGTGGAGACCGTGAAGGTCGACGTAAAGTTCTTCTGAAGATTCATCCAGTCCCTTATGCGAGAGATGTTGATTACGTTCTTCATAAAGCTGGCGTGCAGCCTCCCGATGGCATCTACGCATCGCATCATTCTCGGCCTGGCCGCGCAACGACAACGCTTTGGCAGCTCGTGCATCATTGCGGTTCCATGCTTGGGCAGCGCTAGTAGATACAATCGTTAGAAGGGGTGGAAGTTAATAGTACTCGTTCAAAGCTTACCTCTGGAGGAACTTGTTTCGCACGGTGCCATGACGAATAGCCTCTGTCCGGTATTTGATATATTGTTGATTGGCCCTCGTGCCTGTCTCCAGCCAGGGAATATTCTGCGGGGGTGGAATCAATTGAGCTGCCGCACTGTTCTCGCGACCCTTCGTGTCTTTGTTTTTGGAGCCAGATTTGGTTTTCCCGGGAACAGGAGATGGGGTCATTCGAACCACATCCGCCAAAGATGAAGGGATGCTTTCCTTACTCAAGCTGGTTTCGCGGTTATTATGACCGCCCCGTTTCCCATGATGCTTTTTCCCGGTGTTCTTTGCATTGACCGCGGCAAGAGTTGGGAAGGCATCTGGGTCGTCTACAGACGGTGCAGCCGGATTCAACTCCCGATTCTGGTGACGGCTAGATGGACGAGAGCTCGGACGTCCGAGATGGCTTGCGCTTCCATTTCTTTTGGCCATTCCAGGAAGGAGGCCAGGAGGTGCATACTTGCTGGTTTGATAGGCAGAAAGATGGGAAGGATACCGGCCCGTGTACTGATTTGCCCATTGGTCGCCGTTGTCTGCCGCTTGCAGGGGTGGGAATGCATCAGAACCGCTGTCTACCTGGAATAGGGAAGGTGAAGCTGGTCGACTACCATCCGTGACACTGAGACTGCCGATAAGCGCCGAAGGATCATGCGAGAAGGGACATCCATCACCGGCTAGACAATTTCCCATAACCCAATACCTATTCGGATTTGTTAGCGCAAGACCTACTGGTTTATCGAGGATATTCAAAAAGCACTCACTTGCACACATGTGCAGTTAAGTCGTGACTGAAACGACAGTCCGCTCGAAGGCATTGTCCAGTGGACAGCCAGTACTTACAGACCACAGGGCTGCGACTACTACCCAAGGGTGTGACCGGGCGTACTTGCTCCATTGTCATAGACTTGCCAACCAAAACACGACCGTCATCGTGTTGTTTTGCGACCGCCTCGGACTCTATTTCCTGTGAGAGCGAAGCAATGGTGGCCCCGAGATCATAACTATTAGCCTCCAGTGCAGCTTCTATTTCATCATTTGATCGCTTGTCACCCAGCACCGTGCGCAGGATATCATGTGGGCTCATATCTGGAACAAATTCAACTGCAGTGGCGCTGAGTGCCCCGGGGGTGCTGACACCGCCCGTGGATGATGTTGTACTGTTGGCATCATCTGCGACTAGCCAGTCAACATTGTTATCGCCTCCCAGGTCTCCATAGAAGTCAGAAATCTGACTTTGGTCCGAGAACTCGTAGGCGTTTAAATTTGGAGAATGAGGGATAGGCTGCGCAAGAGCAAGCCGGGGCGATGGGCGTGGAGAAGTAAACGGGGAGCCAGTAGAAGATAGTGGAGGCCGCACGAATGGCCCACGAGAGCTTTGCATCCACGATGAACTCCCAGGGCTTGTTCCTAACGTTGAATGAGGGGATAGCGGTGTGGATGATCGAGCCATCTGCCATGGCGCAGGCGATGAGCGGCGAATCACGGTATGGCGGACTGGAGGCGATGCGTCCGGCAAGTTTCGGTTGCGATGGCGCCAGAGGATGTCCAATACCGCATTCTCCAAGGGTGTACCGCCTAAGGACGTATTTACGCGCAAGAAGTCCTCTACTTTCTCTGCCTGTTCTTCTTCATCCAGTGCCTGATCCTGCAGGATCTGGAGACATTTTTCAAGAAGCTCGTCGGAAATCATGGTGTATGTTGATATAGGTGATACGCGCGGACGAAAGTGATCGGGTCAACACCCCTGGAGGTGAGGGGTGCGTTTAAAGTTATAGCGCAGGGTGATGGAAATTGCGAAAATGATAAAGAGTAAGCAGATAGTTACATCGCATCGCCGATCGACGTTTATGAATGAAAGTTGAATAAAGGGTGAAGTGATAAAGAGGGGGGAGGCGGAGAGGGAGATCAACACTGGGGCACAACAGCTTATCGGCTGAGCTTCAGTGACACTCAGGTACATCCATACGTGAAATGTATTATTTACATAGCAGAATAATTTAATAAGAAGATAGGTAAATGTAAAAGAGAAATATAATATTATTAGAAATAAATAAATAAATAAAAAATAACAGGAAGATCCATGCACCTGTGGGTTAGCTGCACTTCTATAGCATTGTCGACAATTTCCAATATAGACATAAACATGTAGATACAAATAACTATATAGCTACCACAATGATATATATATACACGTTTAGTATAAACAGAAAAGAACATACATAAGTTGTAAATAACAGCTCGGGGGAAGATGTAGATCAAACACCTGAGCTCCAAGTCCGGCGGGATCCGCTTACACTTGCAATCTGGACTTTCAGGGTCAACCTGATTTTCAGCCTAAAGTTGCTTGGCTCCTCCTCCATGCTCGGTCCAACTATCAGGGCCTTGACACGCCCTTGAAACTTCTTTGGATATTCACCTACCTTGGTATCGTACTTCTTGCCGCTCACTGTTTTAGAGCGGTTCATCTCCTCCCCCGGATTCGACCATCCTCCTACCAAATATTGATACATCGGGACTATACACATTTCATAATGCCCGCGGACTACCAGTCCACCGTCAGGGCATTGTCTCTTTCACCCTCTTCTCCGGATCCCATACCTTCTTCTCCTAGCAGTGATGCTCACCCGCCCTGGACTCGCGCCGGCAGGCGAACCTCCGGCAGGTCGAGCGGGCAGGGTACAAGCTATCGCGAACAGATAATCCAACGTGCTATAGAGTTATATGTTCGTATGAATAAGATTTGGGGGGAGATGACTCTATTAAAGAAAATCGGAACTGTCTTCGCTGCTCTATTCCTGGGCGCATCCGGTATCGCGTTCATGGTGTTCACTGGAAAGTTGTTCATCTGGCTTGGCCCGGTTGCTGGGAAGTGGGAAACATCCTGGCTAGTCGCCTTCATCCTGTGGCTGTGTGTCTTTTTCGTCTCATTTCCACCTCTTGTGGGTTGGTCAACATTTGGGTCTGTGGCTGGTTTTATATTTGGTGTATGGAAAGGGTAAGAGACCCTACTTCATTTTACTTACAAAAACGACGAAAACAGAAGGCTAACTTGATATGTCTTCTATAGATGGTTGATCTACGCTTCCGCAACAATTCTTGGGTCGACTGTCTCGTTCTATGTTTCGCGGACAATTCTGTCTGGATTCGTCAAACGCCTTATGGAACATGATAAGAGGTTCGCTGCATTGTCCCTGACATTGAAGTATGATGGCCTCAAGCTTCTTTGTATGATCCGTTTATGCCCACTACCCTACTCAATCTGCAACGGAGCTGTGTCCACGTTTCCTACGGTGCAGCCATTGATGTATGGCCTTGCGACGGCCATCATCTCTCCGAAATTGTTGGTTCCTGCATTCATCGGTAGTCGAATTCGTTTGCTCTCCGAGAAAGGCGAGGAGATGAGTGCGGGATCCAAAGCCGTGAACATATGCAGTATTATCCTTACAGTCAGTATTGGAATCTTTACCGGGTGGTATATATACCAAAGGTTTGAGCCCCCAAATTCATCTGTTGTCAATATCTTGTGTAATCATGCTGACCCTTCTTTTTTCCTCTTTTTTCAAGAACATTGGCCCGCGCAAAAGAGCTCGAAGCTCAAGAGCGTGCAGATATCCGAAGTTCTCTCCAAGCTGATCATGCGGCACACCGCCCTCATCGTAGGTTTTCGGAAGATCCTGATGTGAACAAAGCTTCTACTACGCTTGCACGAGACGAAGAGGAGCGAATTGGATTCACGGATTTGGACGATGACAATGTTGACCTGATTTTGGGTGACGACAGTGACAGTGACCAGCCGGGTCCTTGGAAAAACTCGACCAGGAGATCATATCACGATGAGTTCACCGATAATGACTCGGACGGGTTCGCAGGGGAGGATGAGGCGTATGGTCTACACACTCATGTTCAAAACTAGATAACCCAAATAAATGAAGTAGATTCTGATCATAACGTGAAGAAACATAAAAAGAAGAGAGAGACAGAGAGAGAGAGCTCTTGAACGTTGACGAACTTCGGTGCCGCAACCTGCCGGACTGAGAAATACGCCCCGCTCCGATCAAGCCAGGGTTTTTCTACGGTCATCACTGTCCCTTCCATCAAGTTTCACAAATCCAATTACAATTCAATTCATTCAATTCGATTAATTCGTTTACAAAATATTCTTGCTCTATTTGATGGACTCTACTCTCAATTCTTTGGGAGGCTTTTTGTGGGGGGTGAACTCGATGTATGTCCCGATATCCGTGCTTCCTCGGCCTTCTTCACAGAGCTATCTTTTCATACTCCCTGGTCTTTTTTACCAGATTACATCTCATCTAACATAATTCTAGTTGATTCATTCGTTCAGACTGTGTTCCTTCGGATTGCCGCAGATCGAATTCCTATGGCTAGATCATGGGTGAACGCCTGAATATTTGATATCTACACATGCTTGGGATAGAAAGGACTGTCGACATCACATCTTCGAGTCCACAAACTTCGTTATTTTGACGTGGAATTTTTCTTCTTTTTCACTTTCTATCGTCCTCGATATTCTCTTTTAAACATCTGCCTGCAGATACCCGTGCATCAACATGTATGGCGCAGCTTCCATGAGGTTTCAGGCGGCTGGAATTCCCACGAGTGAAGACTCATACATGAATCAATATGGCTCAAACCCTGAGATCACGGTACAAGGTCAAGAACACCTTATATTTGAACCGACCGCACTATCTGAACCTCCTGCAAAGCGGCTACGCATCACGCACAAGGCTTACGAAGCAGCTTCAGCATCAATTGCTCTGGGAAACCTAGAACACAGCAACCCCAGGTCACAGACCTTCCTATCTGATGGATCCCACATTGTTGGCTCGATGGAGAGGCTATATGCTGGTGGCAGCAGTAGTACCCCGAATGAGTCGACAACCTCAACCGACTTGACATCTTCCTTTGAGCTAAAAGCATCTACGTCGCCTCCTCCCAATCCTCTTCCTACGCAGTCAGTTGTCTTTGGACCGAATGTACTGGACAGTGGGATGGTTGATTTGTCTAAATGTCGACCTCGATCGTCCATCCCATCCAAAATCCACCCCTCTGTTTACGGCGGGCAGTGCGTTAGAGCAGCGTATGCCTCGCGGCTGAACCCGTATGCCCTCCATCGACAAGAACAGGAATCCTTACAAGACCACCTTTGCCACGTTCACGTCACAATCTACCTCAACATACGAAATGGAATACTGCTACTCTGGGGGAGAAATCCCATGGTGGCTGTCACCAGGGAAGAAGCACTCGGATGTGCCAAGGACTATCGATGGATGAATCTGGCTTCGTTTGCTTACGACTGGCTGGCGCGAAATGGTTATATCAACCACGGCTGTGTGGAGGCTCCACTAGCCCCGGTGAAACCCAAACGCGGAAGACGAAAAGAAGGGCCTACAGTTGTTGTAATCGGTGCTGGAATGGCAGGTCTTGGATGTGCACGTCAATTGGAGGGTCTTTTCCGCCAGTATCGTGATTCAAAAACCTTACCCCGAGTAATTCTCCTCGAGGGACGTCGAAGAGTCGGTGGGCGCATTTATTCACATCCGTTGCACAGTCTCAAGTCGGATAACCTGCCTGATGGGCTTGTTCCAAAGGCGGAAATGGGTGCTCAGATTATTGTCGGCTTCGATCATGGCAACCCGCTGGACCAGATCGTTCGTGGCCAGCTGGCACTCCACTATCACAAGATACGGGATGTTTCGACGATTTACGATATTGATGGATCACCCGTGAATGAGGTTCAGGATGCGATGGCAGAAAAACTCTACAATGATTTGCTTGATCGAACCGGATTCTATCGCCACAAAGCAAAGATCGTGCCAACCGCCCAGGGAAACCGCGAGATGATCGATGCCGGCCGTGAATCGGCGGTGGATGACGGACTCACCGTGCGACAGTACGAAGAGGCGAGGGCAGCTGGGACAATAGATTTATTGGTCCCCACTAAGCGAGTTCGACGAGGAATAAAACACAAGACTGCGGAAAATGAGCCATCTGTTGATGTGGCAAGTGACCTTGCGGGAAATTCAGAAGATGACCCGGCTGCCTTGACCTGCCAGACAACTGGATGGAAGCTTAACCCAGGATACACCATAAACGACACAATTGAACTGGATCAGATTGCCAGGGAATCTCAGGCGCAGAATCTCGGTGCAGTGATGGACGAAGGCGTCAAACAATATCGAAACATGCTTCCAGTGACAACGAAGGATATGCGGTTGATGAATTGGCATTTCGCCAACCTTGAGTACGCGAACGCAACCAACGTGAACAGACTTAGCCTATCGGGGTGGGACCAAGACATCGGAAACGAGTTCGAGGGTGAACATTCCCAGGTCATCGGTGGTTACCAGCAATTACCCTACGGGCTGTACATGCTACCAGAAAAGCTTGATGTTCGAACCGGCAAGATCGTCACCGATATCTCTTACGACACAACCGGGTCCAACAGGAAAGAGAAGACAGTTGTCCAGTGCGAGGATGGAGAAAAGTTCCTGGCAGATCATGTCGTTTTCACCGGTTCCCTCGGGGTCCTGAAGCAGCAGAAAATCAAGTTTGAGCCTCCTCTTCCGGACTGGAAGCGTGGCGCAATTGACAGGCTGGGATTCGGAATAATGAACAAGGTTGTCTTAGTGTTCGAAGAGCCGTTCTGGGACACCAAGCGAGATATGTTTGGCCTACTGCGTGAGCCGAATAACCCTGCTTCTATGGTTCAAGAAGACTATTCAGCAAACCGCGGTCGATTCTATCTGTTCTGGAATGTCATGAAGACCACCGGGCTCCCATGCTTGATTGCCCTCATGGCTGGTGATGCAGCCCACCAAGCGGAATCTACATCCGACGAAGAAATAATTACAGAGGTCACTGGTCAACTTCGAAACGTCTTCAAACACACTACAGTTCCAGACCCTCTAGAGACTATCATCACCCGTTGGGGGAGGGACCCATTCACATACGGCAGCTACTCCTACGTGGCTGCAGAAGCCTTCCCAGGCGACTACGACCTAATGGCCCGGTCAATCGGCAACCTTCACTTCGCTGGCGAAGCCACCTGTGGCACCCACCCAGCAACCGTTCACGGAGCATACCTCTCAGGCCTTCGCGCAGCATCAGAAATAATCGAGCCGATATCAGGACCAATCATAATGCCTCACCCGCTCGTCCCGGAGAAGTCAAAAGTAACCCGAAGCAAATCCTCCACGCCAAACGGCGGGACCGCCAAAAGAAAAAGAACAAGGGGCAGCTCATCCCTCTCTTCCACCGAAAGCCCAGCCATCACCCAACAAAAGCCCCCCTCAACCTCCACCTCCCGCAAACCAACCTCAACTGAAAAGTCCCGGCGCGACGCCTACGACCAAGCCCTATGGACAACAATCTACGCCGAACTCGGCTCCGCACCACCACGCCCCGCAAAATCAGGCCTAAATCCCTTCCTCTTCTACCAAAAAGACTACTGGGCGCGTTGCCGCGACCAATGCGACGAAGCCCGCCGCGCAGCATCAAACAACCCCAACGCAAAGGCTCCGCGTGACGAGATCCGCGCCGCTCTAGGCCAGATGTGGCGCTCTGCAACGCCGGCTGATAAAGCCCCATATCTCGAGCAGACGGAGGTCAACCGTCGTGCTAATGCTGAGGCTTGGGATAAGTGGAAGATTGATGTTGCTGAGTGGGAGCGGAAGACTTTTATCGTTAAGGATCGCTGGTGTGCGGAGAATCCGTTTGATGAATGGATTATGCCGGAGTATCTTTCTGAAAATGCGCCGTCGGTGCCGGTGCTTGCTACTGCGTTTACGAATACTGTGCCTGCTGTGAAGTCTGAGAAATGAGTGAGGGGTTTATCGGCGTTTTACGGTGGGTAGATTATCTGTGTAGACATTTAGGGAAAAGAAGGTAATTCGTCTCTGTGGAGAGATTATTTGTGATGAGTATCGTTTCAGCGTGAGTGATATCAATGAATGACAGTTTTAATTCAAATGGTGGTGCTTATGTAGACAAGTCAGAGAACCTTGCGAAGGTATGGAAGATGATATGGGAGCTTCTCTTTTTCTTCTATTTCTATCTCAATGGGTATAGGCATCCCAAGCAGACCAACTGATATAAAACCACAAAGACCACTTGATTTCCTCTTCCATGAGGCATGGGTAAGAGGGAACAAGAAAAAGAAAATAAGACGCAAGGAAACCCCATCGAAATATGCACGGGGAATTTAGAAATGAGATATCGCATAAAAACAGATACAAGTCTAGAAGCAAGAAGAATCCTCGATACACGGGGCAATCATGTTTTCATGTATCATGACAAGGGAAGATAAGAGAGAAAAGTGGGAAAAGAGGTATATATGTATTTAGAGCGCAGGCTTGGCCTCCTCGTGAGTCTCGGTTTCGGAGAGGAACTTCTCGGCCTCGAGGGCAGCGACACAGCCAGATCCTATTGGAATATCGAGTTAGCAAACTGCAGTTACTATAATAGAAATAACGGGGTATGAACATACCGGCACTGGTGATAGCTTGGCGGTAACGCTTATCCTGAACATCACCGCAAGCGAAGACACCCTCGATGTTAGTGAAGCTGGTACCGGGCTTGGTGACGATGTATCCCTCGTCATCGAGCTCAACCTGGCCCTTAACGAGAGCGTTAGCGGGGTCGTGACCAACAGCGTAGAAGAGACCGTTAGCATCAACGACCTCCTCCGCGTTAGAGATAACGTCCTTGACACGGAGGTGTGTCATAAGACCATTAGGCTTGTTCTCGCCAATAACCTCAGTAGCGACGGTGTTGAAGCGGACCTTGCACTTGGGGTGAGCAAGGAGACGGTCAGCCATGACCTTCGAGGCACGGAGCTTGTCCTTGCGAACAAGAACAGTCACGCTGCTACCGTACTTGGCAAGGAACATGGCCTCCTCAGCGGCGGAGTCACCACCGCCAATAACGTAGAGGGGCTTGTTACGGAAAATAGGCACGGCACCATCGCAGACGGCACAGGCACTGATTCCGTTCTGCCAGTAGGTCTCCTCGCCGGGGAGGTTCAGACGGCGAGCGTTGGCGCCAGTGGCAATGATGACGGCGTCAGCGGTGCGGACGGGCTCGCTTCCCTCGGCATCGTTCCACTCGGTCCACATCTTGAAGGGCCGGGAGGAGAGGTCAAGCTTTGAGATGGTCTCGGTGATGATTTCGGTGCCGAAGCGCTCGGACTGTGCGCGCATGTTCTCCATGAGCTCGGCGCCGCCGATGCCGTTGGGGAATCCGGGGAAGTTCTCGACGTCGGTGGTCGTCGTGAGCTGACCACCAGCGGCGGTGCCGTTGGCGAGCATGCCCTCGTAGAGGACTGGCTGGAGCTCTGCGCGCGAGAGATAGATAGCGGCAGTGTGGGCACCAGGGCCGGAGCCGATGACTGTAAGGAAAGTGGTTAGAACCCTGATATTGGAGGGATTTGAGCGGTTTAGATCATTCGATCCCGTCAAGAAACCACTTACTAACTACTTTTGAGTGAACCATTCTGGCGGTACTAGAATTGACCCGCGAGGGTGTCGGAAACGACTTGGAGAAGACCGAGGCCGAAGGAGGAGATTGTTGATGAACAGTAGTGGCCGCAGTGGCAGTCAATCCAATGGATCGAAGGGAGGGAAAACGACGAAAGGCGGAGGAAAACAGCTTGAAAGTATTTCCGGGAAGTGGAGGAAAAGAAGAGAGGGAGGGGAGTTATAATATCTTTTTCTCGGAGGGGCAGTGGAGACCAGGATTATTAGGTGATAGGTGATGAAGTTGATTGATAAACCGGCAATGAGATCAGAGAGACTGGACCCTCAGGCAGGATGCGATTGGATTCCTTGTCTTTCCGAGCTTTCCAGACCACACAAGATTAGAGATAATTTGGTTTAAACTAGGCAATTTATGGCGATTTCAAGTCAACTGGGCTGAATCAGGTTGAGCATCGAGGCTCGGGGGCTTTCTAAGCACATGTCACGTGGAAGGTCGAGACCGCTGATGTAATCTCATCCGATCACCTGGGCACATCCAAGGCCGGCCCGGATTTGTATACTTCGGCATTTGAGAGATCTCGATAGAATGAACACATGTTCAAGCCTCGCTGGACTTGGGGGAATCATAGATCAAACACAGAACACACTATCATACTCAAGTCATAAAAATCCATAAAAATCCATAAAAATCATCAGATCGCAAAGAAAATGCCACCAGCCAACGTCAATGACACATAATCATGCCAATATAGTGCATTAGATCACGCCAAACCACTTCTTTCGTGGACGGCTATGCTCATCGAGGCTGTGGGATTGTTCAGCCATCATATCTGGTGGCAGACGTTGAGGGACCTCGCCTTCAAAATCTCCATCGTCCTCTTCACTCCCAGGATATCCCTCGTACTGTGGTTGACGTTGTTGGCTAGTGGCGGCGTTAGCGCGGGTATTATTGATAAGGTCATGATCTTCGTAATCGTCGTCGTCGTCGTCGCTATAATCTTCTTCTGCTTCAGGCTGTGCATTCGCTTCCCCCTCGTTCTTTTTGCGGCGAGGCAGAAACTTTCTCCAGCCCTTGACAATCTGCGCTGGGGGCGGGTCATACTCCGTCCCGTTGTAGTGCAGTGCTGGAACTAGCAATTTGTAGGGTGTCGTAACACCCGATGGGTCTTGTGGGCTGATCTCTAGGTTCAAAGTGATAGCGAGTCCGCCTTCGAGGTTGATGTAGGCGCCTGCGCCATCATCGCCCTGCTTGGCGGCTTTCTTTGCCGCTTTTTGGCTAAGATTTGTTGGTCGTCGGTGAAAGTTACCGGGCCGTGGAGGTGCACCGGCTCCCATCCCTGGGAAATAACTGTCCCCATTCTCGTGGGGCTGAGGGGGGACATCGACACTTGCACGTCGATTGAAAGCAGCTTCGTCGCCTCGATTGAAACTCATGGTCCTTGTAGGGGGTGCTCCACGGGTAGAAAGGCGCCTGAAAATACCAGACTTCTCAGTAGACCCCTTGTCCCCACGACCCAGCGACAATGTTCGCTGCAGCTTATTTGGCCGAGGTGGCGGGGTCTCTATCATCTCCTGCTCAGGCGTACCAGGTGGAGTGGATCCGGGTTTATACTCTCGGATCGAACACCAGTTTCGCCGAGGTAGTAATCGTTTGTTGTTTCGGGCCTTACCATTCACATCCTGGACAAAGATGGGAACGACATCCTCGTCTGTGTTCGAGTCCATGTGGTGAACTGTATTCCGCTTGTTGAGCATATCTGCAATAAGATCGGTCTCCGGAATGTCTGCAATAGCAGATGAGATGACATTCGGCATGTATCGATAATCCTGGTCTTTGGCGATATCCAATTTGGGATTCGAATAGAACTGCCCGATTGCAGCGAGGTGGACATCACCACTGAAGGATGAAGTTAGTTTATGTCGTTTGGAATCCCGACTGCCGTTAAGCAAGTTGCATGGTCTTACCTGAGTATTGTAATCCTGACTGATTTCTCTGCGGCCAGATCTTGAAGATCCTCAACCAACCATGTGCGCTCAGACTTGAGGTGCTTGCCAGCCCAATGGTCATCGAAGACCTCCACTTTTGCACCAGATCGATTTACAAGCCCGCCAAGTACTCCAGCCTTGCCAAGTGACTTGCGGCTGTTCATAAAATTGCGGAGCATTGCCTGGGGTCAACGTTAATTTTGGTTTTATCAAAAACAGATGCAATCGGATTACATACCACTCGGGGGTAAGCAACAGGGACACTAGAAAGAACGATCAAATGCTTTGTCTCTCCTTTCATGATCTCCTTGTGACAGCGGTCCCACAATAAATCACAGGTCTCTTCGCTGAGAACCTCATTGCTCTGTAAGGACATGTTAGCATATCTCAGAAGTCAAAAAAATGGCAGTGATCATACCCGTCGCTCAGTGCGGCAGTCAAGACCCAAAAATGAGACTCCTTGGCCAAGAGACATGAACAGGTTTCGGCTTTTCTGTTCAATATACGGACCAAGATGAGCACCAAGAAGCCAGCTGGGTTCATCTGTCTCGGTTTCGTCAGAGACACTGTGGTGCTGGAACAGCAGGTAGTACTTGAAAGCAATCTTTCCAATTCCAGAGATAACAGAAGTCTGCATGAAATCATCGTGGTAAGAACCAAAGCCTTCAAAGATTTCATGATCGTTCCACATGTTGACCATGGGAATCTGAGAGTTCGCCAACGAGAAAAGACCCTGGGAAAACCATGCAGAATATCGGTCGAGGTAGAACTGCTCCAATTCAGCCCGAAACTCGGGTGTGAATGACGCCCCATATCTCTCGGCAGCGTTTTTAATCTTAAGCCATTCTTGGAAGAATGCCGACTCGGTGATACCCGAGTCATTGAAGATTTGATCGCCTCCACCGATCATCACATGGAATGGACGAGTCTGATGCTCATTAAGAATATCTCGCCAGAGCGGGTCGGGCCCGCAGACGCGATCGGAGTCCGCAGAGGGGGTGAACCCGTTACCACTGTGGAACATTATGTTCATGGATTCTCCAACCCGGGGCACCCAGAATCCCAAGGCGGGTCCCTGATTGATCCGATAGGCGATTCGCTGTTGCGTTGTGCTAAGTTCAACCTCTAGGTTGAATCGCCAGAATGTCACATCTCTTGCGGCATCGGCGTACAGACGGGCCCCTGGAATGTCTCGGTACAGACTCGCCGTCTCGCCGTCGACGGCATGCATCCGGTTGGAAGGCATAGGTTGTTTGGCGCCTTCGCTGGTATAGTCGATCATGCTAGGTGAGAGCTCATAGATGCCATCGTCATTCTCGACAAACGATAGGTCGACTTGTTCCTCGACATGTTCAACTGGTTTCACATAAAGGGGCCGCCCGTCACGGCCAACTTTCATGAGCCCGGCTGTTGGGTCGACATATTCAGGAGCCAGTTGCATTCCATCTTCATGACTGATTTCCACGGGTGGAGGAGGAAGAAGATCCATCGGCTGAGAGAATAGTCTCAATGTGGGTGGAGTGTCGTAGGAGGAGCGAGAATCTTTGGTCACTATCATGATAGATCCTCGCCATATATCTTTGTCAATAGGGCCGCTGGCTCCATCAACCTTAACTCGCTTAATACCTGTGTATCGTAGCAAGGGCCCACATTGCAAGAAGAGGTTGGGCTGGAAGTTCTTGTGCTCATTCACTCCTAGTTGGGCGTTAGTAAATGCATCTGGTGATTTTGTGATATGAAATGTCGCGTGAAACCCAGCATAGCGGAGGATCTTACCTGTCAATTTTTGGGCAGGAGATTTATAGTTCTTAGGAAGAGCCCTGCTCTTTCTGCGATCCTTGTTACCGCCGCCTTCCCACCACGCTTTGCTGCGGTCCATATCAAAATTCTGGAAGTCGAAGTCGGGGGCCGTAAGCCGAGCAGGCTGTGCATTCCTCCACTCAAAGATTGGCGGAGGCGTGGGCGGTGGAACATTGAAAGACACAGACTGTTTCTTGGGCTTGACCTGTGACTCAGCACTATCCTGGGGCGTACGGGTTGCTGTTAAAAGTTCGTCTGTTATCTCCGCTCTTCCACCAGGGGGAGCCTGCATAGATCGAGGACCTGCTTGAGACATCGAGCGACTATGGCTGATATTATTGACAGATATTGGTTTCGCGGCAGGTCCGCTCACTGTGACTGATCGCCTAGGCACATTGCCCATCTTAGCTGATGATGGGATGGCGGCTTCTACACGTGTATATTGGGGATCTTCGGGCCGGCGGATAGATGGATATTGAGGATTTGTTGAAACTGTCCTGTTATGACGCACGGCTGTGCTTTCTAGTTGTCGGTGTTGAGGTGGTGCGGCCGCATGTCCATTTCGTATGGCATCCCCAATTGGGATATCTCTCCGCTCATTGCTTTTGGTTGCGCCGGAGGTTGGTTGGTTTTCTGGCTGCGTTCGTTGTGCTGATGCTTCGCGGGCCACTGCTGCCATCAATTCGGCTTTCTCTTGTTCAGCCTTCTTGCGCGCCAATCGCTCCCGGGCTTTGATTTCTGCCTGTTGTACTCGTGCCCGCTTCTCTTCCTTGCTGATTCCAGTCAAAGTTACTTCTAACTTTTGAAGAGGCGATCGCTCTGATGCCCAATCTCGCTGCGAGTCCCTGGCGGAGACAGAGCGCGTGGTGTTGGACCGAGTCGGTGGCGAAGACACAGCCGGTGCAGGCGGTGGTGACTGGACATGAATCTCCGGCATGTCTGCACTGGGTTCTGGGGAATAGGGCTCTGTGGGAAGACCTCGCGGTGTGGTAGATTCTTCTGGTAATTCTGAGGTTGATGGAGGAATTGGCTTGCGGGTTGTATAGTTTAGGTTTCCCTCAGGCTGGTTTCGGGCTCTTGCTGAGAAAGACCTGTCTACCTGCCCTGACTGATGGGCATCTCTTCCGCTGGTTTGAGGTGTCTTTGGGTCATCATATTCTACCTCGTGTTTGTAGCGTTCGGGGGAAGGAACCTTTTCGCGATTGCGCCTTCCTGGGACCCTTCGCGCTCCGTTGGCAATGTGGGGGTTGGAGCTGCCGTTTGCCATATCAGGCGATCCACGCATTGCCATCGCAGCCATGATGTTATGTATTTGAGCCCAAACTCAAGGAAATAGTCGGAAAAGAATGCGTAGTTAGGGTGCCAAGTATGTGCAATTGCGAACCCAACTGGAACCAATGTCGTTAATGTCAGTCCAAAAGGCAACGCGAACAGATTTAGGGGAAATTGCCGTACTTGTTTTTTTCTCGAGATAGATGAAACGGGTTAAATGCGACTTGATCTGATGCCTAACGCAGGGTCGATACACTATGGCCCAAGCTGATTCGCAGGCAACAAGCCAAGTTGGGCGGGGGTATAGGTCCACGCGGCTGTGACAGGGAAGTTGACCTGTATAAAAGGGCAAATAGATAAACACCAGGACAGGGGTATCAATGCGATGATAGGAAATGAGATGGAAAAGAAGAGAAAGATTTCAATCAAGTCCAGCAAACCAAAAAAAAAAAAGAAGGAAAGGTCTATACATCCGATATCCCGGTGGCTGGTTATCCCCAGCCTTCGCGCGGGGCCATTATTGTAATACGAAAGCTTCATCAAGGGCTTGGATCCCTTGAAGAAGCAATACTTATGCACAATTATAACGATTATACGTTAAAATAAATGTAAAGTATCCAAAAAATGAAATATAGGAGTAAAAAATATCTACAATTAAGCATCCTTCTCAAATTGGTGCAGGTATTGGAACGATCTATTGTTAGACCTATATTGTACACACTTTTATATAAGCTGCCGCCGCTTTTATGGACTCAGGCTCAGCCTCAGCCTCAGCCTCCGTACATGTCAGCACGGTCTCAGGTCAGTCACGTGCAGAGTGACTGATGCTCGGTTATTGCTCATTGGATGCTAACTGATTGGACTGTATTCCTCAACTGGAACTCGAATTCCAGGAAAGTTCTTTCTATTTGTTAATTAAGAGCCTCAGATATAAAAGCAGCTTGTTTCCCAACCTAAGCATCCAATCATTCTGTCGTCTTCTTTCGAAGTGCCTTTTACTCCATATATATTTAATATCTTATTCTATCACTTCGAATACATCTCCTAGCTTCATGAGGCATTGCACCGACTACAGGTAGAAAATCCTTTTTTGGCTAAAAGCGAAATGAAGGTTTAGACTAGGTATGCTTCATCACTCGAGTGCTGTATCTTGTCAGCAGAGGTTTCCTTGACAGACTTGTCTATAAAACTAAATGTGCGAAGATTAGTGGCCCTATACTGAATACCTTCACTGACGGGCCGAGCCGCTTACGCTAAACCACCTGGCCAAGTAGTACCAAACATTTTTTAAAATTATTTAGGTTGCTATATATTAATGATGAGAGGTCCGTTTTACTTAGTTTTTGGTAGGATAATGTTCAACGTTTTCTTGCAAGGTTATTATAAAAAATAGTGTAGACAGGGCTTACCTGAAATATGTATAGGGTGAACTTACTGAAGTCTGGCCGTACAACAATGTATGATTTGTATGAAAAATATGTATGAAAAATATGTATGGCTCTAACTAAAATGACACGAATCCTCTATTTTACTAATAATCTATGCGGACAAAGCTAACTAGACATAATATGTAAATTGTATAGAGCACGCTATCATATCGGTCCGAGGATTTTCTAGGTTTCAATACCCTACATTTCACCATAATAGGCAACCTTGGTTTTCGATATCAGCCAATACCCAATAATTTAAGTGGCAATCATTCGGGAAGGATGATCGTCTGTTTGGATGGATATTTCTGCTTATTAAGGATCACTGGAAGGGCATGAACGTACATGAGACATGGATACAGTGGAAAAGCTAAGTAGATCCAAGGCAAGATCAACGCTGATCGAAAGCCAGGTATGGTAATTTGTTCTAGGAGTCCGAGAAAGATGACATGGCCTAATAAATAACCGATAGCTAGAGTTGTTACGGATATAGCGAAGTGAGATAGGTCAATACGCGGCAGGCAACCATAGGATGTTGAGACCATTATAGGTTATCCAGGAACGGTCATCATTCAAGCTATATCTACACTGCTCTGGACACAAGGCTGAGCAGCGGGAAATGGGCACAAGAGAATCAGGAGACCCTAGTCGGATCAGCTACGTCCAATGGCCAAATGATCGAGGCGAGCTTCAAGAAGTTGATCGGATACAGGAGAATCGTAAGGGAATGGCATGCATGCACTGGCTGGTGGTCAGATCCCAGATCTTGAGTCCTGATGATATTGATAAGAGTCGGCTTCCCTCAGGCGACCAGGCAATCGAGCGGACTGAGCCGACCAAGCGGCTAGTGTTGAAGTGAACATTGATATGGGGAATATGAGTTAGTTTATATATCATTTATATATAAGCTACATCTAGTAGACGGTTACGGCTGACCAGTAAATCTAGAAGCAGAGAATAATATATTCAGCATAGAAAATGCATAACTTTAAAAGGACGGAGAAATGACGAAGCGCATTCTTCCTTTTTGGACTACATGCCATGAGACCTGTCACTAGCATTTACTGGGCCGTGGGCCTTGTTGGCACTATTTCTTTGGGCTAGGCAATGTTCCTGTCTTCATCTCCATGACAAACCGCCTTATTGACACCCGTGGACATATAGCCTGCTTACTGCTACAGTAGCGGCTACTAGCGCCATGGCTCACACCCTCTTTGGCTTTATATTGTACATTTGGTAACCTCTGTTGCCCTTTTTGATTTTAATAAATGCAGCTAACCGGCTATCAAGCTGAAACAGCTCCCTTTTCACTACTTACATATATAATAATCTCGGCACGTAGTGGGCCTCGTCTATCCCTGCTTTCTTGTCTTTGGCATTTATGCCTCTGCCCTTCATCTTCCTCCGAGTTGGCTCGAAACTGCGCGCTAATTCTAAGCTTTCCAACGAGGCCAATTCACTTGGATGGGAATAAGACTACTAGGAGGAAGGGTCGTGTTGGCGGCGCCAGCCCTTTTTTAATAGGACGACGGGTGATGTAAATGGGGGATTGCACGTACTTTCCAAGGTTATTCCAATATTGATGCAGCCTACGTAAGGCCACTCCTACTGTACATTCAGGGTGCTCAGGTGACGATCAGGTGATAGTCAGGTGATAATCAGGTGATAATCAGGTGATATTTTGATTATGTAATGATCATTACCACCGCAGGGCGTGCTCAATTCTACCGATAAAGCGGCAAGAGGTTAAAAGTGAAAAGAGAAAGCCAAGAGATCAATGTTGTTCATGCAAGGAATTGAACTATTCGATTCTTGCAGTTGACGATGAACTCACAAATACTATGCAGTCAAGCCATAAATTCCAATAATGACACTCCAGTGACTTTTGCGCCAGCTAGCATATCTACGAATTACCGTATACCTTGCCAAGGCTGTACCTACGTAAGCTAAGACAACTGGGCATCCACCTAGGCACCTAGTTATGTTGTAGGCAGGTAGGTAATATAACTTGCTAGTACGGAGTAGTAGAAACCGTGGCCTTAGAACGTCCCAAAACTTCTTTAATAGTTAATAATAAAGAAAGAGGCTAGTTAGTGTAGTCTGAGTAAACCAAACTGAGCTCAATAGACCTCTCAGGAGGCTCAATAGGATCCTGTGTAAGTGGCCTCTGACGATCCTCCTATTTGCAACATTGTGTCTTGCATACAACCTCCTCTTAACAACTATTATTGAAACCTCGGACAACATCTTGTTAGAGCTTATTTCCTTTTTGTCCGCCTACACCTCTTACCACAACTCGTCGAGTTGCTATTCAACGGTCCGGAACTGTCGATGGCAACCGCATGCTAGAGATACCTCGAACCTCACAAGCCTCCCTCGATCCCTTTCCTCGGCCGAAGACAATTGATTCCTCATCATGCGCATTGTCAGTGGCATCACCGCCACCCTGGGCCTTGCTGGTGCGGTGTCCGCAAACCTACACCCACGCTCCCAAGAAACCCGCGACTTCTTCGCCCTCCACCTCGATGATACCATTTCTCCCTCCCACATCGCACAGGTCCTAGGCGCACGCCACGAGGGCCAGATTGGCCAACTAGATGGCCACCACACTTTCTCATTACCGCGGGAACGGACGGTTGAGTTTAGCACCTTGTTGAATGATTTAAAGACTAGGCGGAAGCTCCGGCGACGCTCCGATGGTGGTATCGATTCGCGTGGGACAAGTGATGATCCTCTAGACAAAATCCTGTGGTCGCATAAGATTGCTCCAGCAAGACAACGATTGCAGAAACGACTTCCGCCGGTCTCCGTACCTTATAAATCGCTGGACAAGAGGGAAGATGCGCAGGCCGTTGCTTTCCAGAAGACGGCCATGTCATCTCTAGGGATCACTGACCCGATCTTCAGAGAACAATGGCACATTATCAACACATTGCAGCCCGGGCACGATCTCAATGTGACAGGAGTGTGGTTGGAGGGGATAACCGGCAAGGGCGTTGCTACCGCAGTTGTCGACGATGGGCTGGACATGGACAGCAATGATCTCAAGCCAAACTACCTCCCAGAAGGCTCTTGGGATTTCAACGAGGGACTCCCGGATCCCCGCCCTCTACTTCTTGACGATAAGCATGGTACTCGATGCTGCGGTGAGATCGCGGCGGCAAAGAACGATGTTTGTGGAGTTGGTGTTGCGTACGACAGTAAGATAGCCGGCATCCGAATCTTGTCCAAGCCTATCGATGATGTCGATGAAGCGGCGGCTATCAACTTCGCTTACCAAAAGAATGACATCTATTCATGTTCATGGGGCCCCATTGACGATGGTGCTACTATGGATGCGCCTGGAATCTTGATCAAGCGAGCCATGGTCAACGGTGTCCAAAAAGGCAGAGGGGGCAAAGGCTCTGTCTATGTCTTTGCCGCCGGTAACGGTGCAGCATACGGGGACAACTGCAACTTCGATGGATATACCAACAGTATTTACAGTATTACAGTCGGTGCCATTGACCGGGAAGGGAATCACCCTTCTTACTCTGAGTCATGCTCGGCCCAACTGGTGGTCGCATACAGTAGCGGCTCCGGTGATTATATTCACACTACCGACGTAGGTGCTAACATGTGCTTCTCTGGGCATGGTGGCACCTCTGCGGCTGGTCCGCTGGCTGCAGGCAGTGTGGCGCTCGCGCTCAGCGCACGCCCAGAGCTGACCTGGCGTGATTTACAATACTTGATGGTGGAGACGGCGGTACCTGTGAGCGAAGACGACGGTAGCTGGCAGGTCCTGCCCTCTGGCCGCAAGTTCAGCCATGACTGGGGCTTCGGAAAGGTCGACACATATACCATGGTCCAGCTTGCTAAGACTTGGGATCTCGTGAAACCACAAGCGTGGTTCCACTCGCCATGGCTCCGAGTGCATCAAGACATTCCCCAGGGTGACCGGGGTTTGCTCAGTCACTATACAGTAACTGCTGATCAATTGAAGGAGGCCAACGTCGCCAAATTGGAACATGTCACTGTGACTATGAATGTCAACCACACCCGCCGCGGTGATATCAGCGTTGAGCTGCGCAGCCCTGCTGGAATCGTCAGCCACCTGAGCGTTGCCCGCGAAAAGGATAACATGCCAGTTGGGTATGAGGATTGGACTTTTATGTCTGTTGCTCATTGGTATGTGTTGCCTTTCTAATTCTATGATATATGCTTTTGCTAATTTATTCCTAGGGGTGAATCTCCTGTTGGTGATTGGTCTATCATCGTGAAAGACACCGATGTCAATGACTACTCTGGCACATTCATCGATTGGCGACTAAATCTGTGGGGCGAGGCCGCCGACGGGACTAAACAAAAGCTTCACCCGCTGCCCGACGAGCATGACGACGATCATCCTTACGAGGATGCCCCTGTAGCCACGACTAGCATTACGTCGGCTCCAACAAAGACCGCAGCCCCTGCCAACCCGGATGACCATCATGACCGGCCTGTGAACGCAAAGCCAAAGCCCACCACCACGACGCCTACGCCAGCTGGGCCCACGCCAGTTGAAGATTTGAAGCAACCTACCAACACTACCGGTAGTGAAGCTGAAACCTCGTCCCCTTCCGCCGACTCAGGCTATATATCCTCTTGGCTTCCCACTTTTGGTGCCTCGAAGCGTACCCAGATTTGGATTTATGCGTCCTTGGCCATGATAGTTACCTTTTTCATTGGATTGGGTGTCTACTTCCAGCTACAGAGAATCAAGCGTCGTCGCACCACTGCTCACGACGACTACGAGTTTGAAATGATTGAGGATGAGGATGAGATCCAACCGATGACTGGAGTATCTGGTCGCACACAGCGTCGTGGTGGTGAACTGTATAATGCATTTGCTGGAGAGAGTGACGAGGAAATGTTCAGTGATGATGATGAGCCGTATCGTGATGGGTTGGCCAATACCCAGGAAAAGGACGGTGAAGATGGAACGTCCCATGGTGGCCCTCATCAGGAAAAACCTTAATCTAATGTCGATAGTCATTTTGCATCTTGGTTGGTGTTGTTGATGTGCTATATTGACTTGGTTGCTTGGTTGTTGAATTGGAGAGCATCGCTCACCAAGAATAGACGGGGTAGGGATACTAGGTTCTGTCTGCATATCTCCCATTTGAATCCAAAAGCGTGCTGTGCATACTATAAAGAGAATTCTACCATACGTTCAGTAAATCTCAAGGAATAACTAGAGGAATAAAGAATAGAGACCAAAATATTCAGCTGCGTATGTGGCCTTTGTCTTTAACTATACAGGACTTGGAAGAATCTGAGTTAGTTATCTATCTTGAGATGCTATTAGATATGTACGAACCACATGTGTGATTTCGGATGTTCTCTTTAGATGTCTTTCTAGATGTATATATAAAGATAGTAAAAAGCGTAGTTCTATTAAATGGATAGACATTTCTATGTATTCGGAACAATCAAATCTTTGCCAAAGACTCCTCCAGGGACCCTGTTGATTCTAAGAATAAAGCGATGATGACGTTCCGCTTCAGGAACTCCGCCTTGGGGAACAGCGATCATTGAACTCAGCTCCAACCTCCAAACTTCCCCCCTCCATTCCACCTCTTTGACCTTTTCAGTTTCTATCACTCGATCAAAAATTTCCTGCAAATATTGATTTCGCCGCATTACTGGGGTTCCAACAACTATCAGCTGGTTGACCACGGCCGACCGACAACCCCCCACGATGGATCAACATGACGACTTTGACAGTGTGTCTTGGAAGCACGACCCAGACAGCGATGTCTCACGGCCGACAACTGCAAGCACAGATGCTGCAGAACCCAGTGAAACTCGCCATGACTACAATGGCAAGCGGAGAATGAGCTCCGCCCAAGAAGAGCCCCAAGCCGGCCCGCTAGCCGACGCCGTCGACCTGGCGGGCATCGGTGATGGCGTTCTTGAGTGTCAGGTTGACTCTCCCCTCAAAGAAAATGACGGGACAAAAGATGCATATATCTCGTATCTGGTTACCACACATGTATGCGTTTTTCTTTGCATATACTGTCGGGGAGTCGAGGAGCAACTGCTGCCTTGACCTCTCGATATCTGTATCTCCTCAAAATGGACTATAACTGACATATATAGACCGACTTCAAATCATTCCAGAAGCCTGAATTTACTGTTCGGCGGCGCTTCACCGACTTCTACTTCCTATACAAGACTCTCTATCGCGAATACCCGGCATGCGCGGTGCCGCCGCTCCCGGACAAGCACAAAATGGAATACGTGCGGGGAGACCGGTTCGGGTCGGAGTTCACAACACGACGAGCTTGGTCGCTGCATCGATTTTTGAAACGTCTGACGCTTCACCCTGTGCTTCGGCGGGCGCCTCTTTTCACTATCTTCTTGGAATCGCCAGACTGGAATGCGCATATGCGCCTGCACTCAACACGGGTATCAACAAATACTGGGTCGGATGGGGCGGCTACTGGTATCTTTGATAACTTTACGGATTCCTTTGTCAACGCCTTCTCGAAAGTGCACAAGCCGGACCGGCGCTTCATCGAGGTGCGAGAAAAGGCCGATAAGCTGGACGAAGACCTATCACATGTCGAGAAGACCGTGGCACGGGTTGCGCGGCGTGAATCCGATCTGGAGACAGACTATGCCGAGCTGGCGACGCAGTTCCGCAAACTTGTCCCCTTAGAGCCTGCTATTGAGATGCCACTACAGGTCTTTGCAGCTTCAGTGGAAGAGACCGCGCGCGGGATGCGCGGGTTGAAGGACCATACCGACCAGAACTATTTGGGCTCGCTGCGCGATACCGAGTCGTATATCATGTCCCTCAAGTCCCTGCTGAAGACACGTGAACAGAAACAGCTCGATTTCGAGGCCTTAGTTGATTACCGCAATAAGGCCGTGACCGAGCGTGACTCTCTGGCTGCCAACCCAGCTGCTTACTACGCCTCAAACCCGCTCACCTCCTCCCCTGCATCCTTCATCCGCTCAAAAATGGAGGACATGCGCGGTGTCGACCACGAACAGTCCCGCCGTGAGCGTGTACGAAAGCTTGAGCTCCGCATTGACGAATTGACCCGCGAGGTCGAGTCCGCTAAGACTACATCCGAGATGTTCGACGAGGAAGTCATCCGCGAAGTCGCAGATTTCGAACGTATCAAGGCGGTCGAGTTCCGAGATGGACTCGGCGCCTTTGCCGATTCGCACATCAAGTTTTATCAGGGTGTGCTCTCTACATGGGAGCGGTTTGTAGCAGAGATGGAGGGCGAAGCTGAGCCCGGACATGACTCTGACGCGGCTGCTGTTGGAGCCATTTAGATATTTCGGCCTGAGCATGCTTGAATCGTTACCGGGCCGAGTCTGATATAGCAGTTCATGTCTGTTGCTTTCGCTGGCTTATTCCGTGTTTCATACCCGCAATACCATCATAACTCTTCATTTATTCAGATACGCAGCCACTCAGGGTGTCAAATTCAATAGCTGATGAAGTAAGAATAGCGGTGAAATGAAGAGCGATGTAAAAAGGCCAAGAGTCGTTCAAAAAAGAAGAGAAGGATTCCCATCACCAGTATGTGGACATAACCCCAGAGCTCTATGCACGGTTAATATTGTTTGTACTGTTTGCACTCCACGTCTATCTTCGATCGTCCGATCCAACATCCAATTGATCATCCAACACAATGCGTCCAATCTCCAGAGCGGTCCTTAGGCCGTACGTTTGCCCAACCTGCCGGCATGGCATCAGCGCTGGTCGGCGGCGATTTGGGTCTAAATCGGATTCCCCTGACCTCTACGATGTGGTTTGTGTTGGAGGCGGGCCCGCGGGCCTAGGGTTATTGGCCGCACTTCGTATGTATAACACAATGCAGATAAGCGGGGCATACACTAATACTACGTTACTACAGGAGCATCGCCTATTACCTCCAAGCTCAAAGTCGCCCTTATTGAGAGCCAAGATCTCCACAAAGCCAAAGCCTGGGACCTCGAACCGAACCAGTTCTCCAACAGGGTCAGCAGCTTGACCCCATCGACCGTGTCATTCTTGCGTAGCATTGGCGCCTACGACCACCTCGATGTCAGTCGCGTGCAAGAGTACCAGGACATGCAGGTCTGGGACGGCCAAACCGGGTCCCGAATATCATTTGATTGGTCAATGGAGACATCCCCATTCGAAGACATGCGCACTGTAGCAACAATGACCGAGAACGCGAACTTGGTGCGCGCCCTGCTGCGCCGAATCGCCGACTCAGGCGACGAGAACCTCTCGCTCTTCTCAAACTCCACAGTCGCCTCCATCGAAAACGGCTCAGACCTCAAACCCGAAGGTCCCGACCTCTCAGCCTGGCCAGTCCTCACCGTCAAGCCCACAGGCCCAGCCGCGGAAACAGAGACACCCAGACGCATCGCCGCCCGACTCCTCGTTGGCGCAGATGGTATCAACAGCCCCGTCCGCTCCTTCGCAGACATCCCCACCCAAGGCTGGGACTACGGCCGTCACGGCATCGTCGCATCCCTCGCTCTCGCAGACCCAGCGACCCAGCCCTTCCCGGCCTCAAAGCGCACAGCTTACCAGCGCTTCCTCCCCGCTCTCGGCGGGCCTATCGCCCTCCTCCCTCTGCCAAATAACCACGCAACCCTCGTTTGGTCAACAACCCCCGAGAACGCAGCCTACCTAAAGTCCCTCCCAACCCCGGCCTTCCTCGCCATGGTCAACGCCGCCTTCCGTCTCAACATGCCAGACCTAACCTACATGATGGGCATGCAGTCCTCCTCTTCTTCCTCTGATCCAACCCACTCCCACCAAGACGAACTCACCTGGCGCGTCCAGCACACCCCCCTCCCATCCCAAATCCCTCCCCCAGCAACAGGCGTACAGGCAGGAACAGTCGCTTCCTTCCCTTTGCGCTTCCGACACGCAGCGCAGTATGTCTCGCCGCGTGTTGCGCTTGTCGGCGACGCCGCGCACGTCATTCACCCGCTCGCTGGACAGGGTCTTAACCTCGGCTTGGCGGATGTTGCTTCGCTGTCGAAGACTATTCAGTACGCTGTCTCGCATGGCATGGATGTTGGTGACTTGCTTACTCTCGAGCAATACTCGTCCGAGCGGTACTTGCCCAATGCGAAGATCGGGGGCGCTTGTGATCTCCTGCATAAGATGTATAATGTTCCGGGTGAAGGGCCTGTTACTTGGGCGCGCAGTCTTGGACTAAGCGTTGTTGATCGGTTGCCTTTTGTCAAGTCGTTCTTGATGAAGAATGCCGAGGGGTATTAGGGTGATGTTGTTGAGGATGTGTATATTTATGGCTTTTGTTTTCTGTGTCTTGTACTTTTAGTCCTTTTTATATGCAAGCCCTTTTCTATAATAAGTTAGAATGTGCCTTTTAAATACGACTTGAATAGTCTTAAAAGAGGCATGAGATATGCTATGTGGACGTATTTGGAAACTCATGTCGAACCAAAGCATAGGGAAATGCAATGAATTGGGTATTTTGGTAATTCCACTAAAGACATCTCTGAAAAATATCCTCGGTTCTTTTCTCTTAACAATAACATCCCAGTCCTTTTGATAGGCTATCGAGCCCCCAAGCCCGACAATGCAAGAGATCTACATAATTTTAGGGCAACATAGAAACCCTCTGATAAACAACGCTCTAAAGAAAAACAAAATGAAAAATGCAGACCCACAATCGTTTAATTAAACACTTGTGCCCTGCAGCTGCTGTGCCAGAGAGGAGACAGCACCGTGTTGCTTCTTAGCAAGACGGGTTTGCAGCTCCGGAACCAAAGAGGCAATCTCAACCTCGACGCCCTCCTTCTCGGGGTGTCCGTCGGGAAGACCCATTTCCTTGATGCGGCACTTGCCAGCGGAAAGCTCTTCCTCGCCAAGGATGATACCGAAGGGGATAGCGCCTTGTTCGGCGGCCTTGAATTGCTGGGGCAGCTTGGGCTTCAGCTTGTAGGAGAACTCAGCCTGAAGACATGGATGTTAGTGTTTATTCAAATAAACCATTATTGACGGAAATGGAAGGCTTACCTTGATACCAGCGCTCCACAGCTTCTGGCAGATTTCCATGCGCTCCTTCAACATTCCGTTGAAACCCTTACCACCGAAGGCCATGACGTAGGCGTCGACCTCGCTGCTGCGAAGGGCATCGGACCTGTGCTCGCGTTCGAGACGTGCCTTGGTGATGGAGAAGATACGGTCGACACCGAATGAGATTCCAACACAGGGGATCTGCGCCTTGGGCTGGAACATGCTGACCAGGTTATCGTAGCGACCACCGGCAGCGACACTGCCAACGCCGAGGGTGGGGTCGTTGGATCGGTCGTCGTCTTCAGAGAGCTGCTTGGACTTGCCCTTCTTGCCGGACTTCTCAGCTTTCTGTGCCTCTGGGGCGTCAGCCTGCACACCAGCCGAACCCTCGGTGACAACTTCGTAAATGACACCGGTGTAGTAGTCCAGACCACGGGCAAGGGACATGTCGAAGGAGATCTTGTCCAACACGTCGAATGCCTCGAGGTAATCCATCATCAAAGCCATTTCCTCAAGACCGGCCTTGGCAGAGGCATTGGCGATGAGGGTCTCATCCTTCAGGAGAGAATCGAGCAGCTCGCGCGAGCCCTTGTTCATAACGTATTTCTCAATACGATCCGCAACCTCGGGATCAAGACCCTTATCGTCGACCATTTCCTTGCGCACATCTGCCCACGGCATCTTGTCCAACTTATCGACGGCACTGGAGATAGGACGGAGTTTCTCCTCGGGCACACCACAGACGGCAAAGACACCGTCCAGGATCTTGCGGTGGTTAAGCTTGATGGTATAACGGCCGCCCCAGCCTAGCTCCTCGAAGACCTCGCTGACGATACGCAGGATCTCGGCATCGGGAACCATGGCGTCGAAGGTACCGGCGATATCGAAGTCGCACTGGTAGAACTCACGCATGCGGCCCTTGCTGATGGCAGGCTGGTCGCGGCGGTAGACCTTGGCGATGTGGTAACGCTTGATGCTACGGACATCGGTGTTCATGGCGAGCCAGCGCGCGAACGGCACTGTCAAGTCATAGCGGAGGGAGCAGATCTCGCCACCCTGATCCTTCAGGTCGTAGATGAGCTTGGAATCCTCGCCATATTTGCCAGCTAGGATCTCGCGCAGCTCAAAGACTGGAGTATCGAGTGCGGTGCCGCCGTGGCGCTTGAAGACGTTGGAGATAGTGGTGAAAATGCGGTCTCGGAGGAGGGCATCGGAGCCGGACCAATCCTTTGTGCCCTTCGGGGTCTTGAGGTTGAAGGTAGAACCCTTGTCTTTCCCCATTGTATCTGATTGAGCGGAGCGATGGGAGGAGGAAAACTGGCGAGTGCGGCGGGGATAAATTATTTGGTGGGGGATGGTGGGGGCAGGGATATTATTTTTATTCGAGGTGACTCGACGGTCCTGCAGGGGAGGGCAATGAGTCAGGCAAGAAATGGGAGACAGACCAAATGGACTGGCAATTGCTCGTTGTACAGAGCGCAAAGGAATAGGAATGGACGGCATATAAAAAAAAAAAACGGCGCTGCGAAACAAAATTATTTGGGTTCATCCTGGGCATCTCCTGGTCTCCTGAGGCATCTGCTGGTTCGGGGCTTCATTCTGTTTAGGGTTTATTTCTCCGACGGGTTTATCCGGGCAAATCCCTCATTCTCCCTGCAACAGATGTACAACATACAAAGTAGATATACACCCCTCCCTGTCTTTTCTTTGGGTTACGATGTGTCAAAGAGACATTTGCGAGTACGAAAATACACTTGTGATCTCTCATATTACTTTATTACCCGACTGATTATGCCTATGGACGAGGCACCCCCCTCTAACAAGCCAGGCTCTGAGACAAAGACATTGAAGGCTGATTCTGGCTCATTCTAGACCTATTCAAATATTAAGCCTTAAGGCGTTATAGCCGAGTTCTGGACTTCCCCGGATCTGCCCCTTGCAAGGAAATAGAACCCGAAGCCTTTCTTGGAAGTGCTCTTTCCTCTTTGGGACAGGAGCCTGGGCACATTCCGGGTCGTCATCGTACAGTGCCCAGGTGATATTTGCACATTCATAGGAAACAGCCGAGAAACCAGCTTAGGAAACAGCTTAGAGAACAGCTATGACATATGTTGTATAATAAATTGCTCAATTCGGGAGAACCCCATTTACTCCACAGTCCATAACGTCATTTGATCAGAACGGTCAGACTGATTACTCCAGACTAATTAGACCGATACAGTACGGCTTTGTTAAATAGAGAAGAAAAGAAAAAAAGACGCATGTTATAGTTGAAGGAAAGCAGTCCACACCCCTTGAAAGAGAACTCGTCTCGCCACCCCACCATATACCATGTACTCCGTATAGATTTAACGAACTGACATTACTTTAATTTGTTTTTTTTTTTTTTTTCTCATTGGCGAAATGGTCACTGACGATCATGAGTTTTGATCAGACGTTTAAGCCAGATTACCCATTAGCCAGGGCGCCCCATTGCGGGAACGTGCGTTGGTGTACTCCGTACCGAAAGAATGAATTGGTATTGCTGCCGCCTATTGGACCCCCGCAAGGGGGGCTCGGATTTAAACTGATATAAGCTGACGTTGGCACTCCAGGGCTGTCGGAAGCCTCCCATGGGAAGCATCTGGAATCCAGAAGCCCAGGTGGCTGATTCCAAGTGATCTCCCCTGGCCCGGTCACATTTTAGGAAAAGAGTTCAGGCATGTAAGGAACAGTCACATTTCGACTCTTGGAAGGGGAGGGGGGATCCACCGCCACCTTTTTTTTCCCCACGAGAGGAGATGATCATTGGCCATTGTGGCTACGCCATGCGAGGGGTGGACACGGGCGGACACATGGCCCGTGAACGAGGGCGGCTCACAACCAATCACCAAGAGGCAGTCCTTGGTTCAGCGATGAGAGAGGAGTCTTTCGCCCATGGACGTGGGGTGGGGGGAAAGAAGGGCCACTCCGCTGGGGAAACGTGTGATGACCAATGGGTTGTACAATGGCGCTCGTGTGCTCCGGTATAGCCGGTGTTTCTTAAAAGAAAAAGTCACAACATACAACTGTTGTACTCCGTACTCCATACAAGAGATTGCAAAAGATAGAAATTCGGCGATTGGACCAGTACCTGCCTTAGGTCTCCACGTGGAGTATAGAGGCTAAGATGAATGGGGTAGGTCAAGATATGCCCAGGTGCCTTAGGTGGGAGAGAGATGTATTGTTTTTCTAGATGATTCTGTTTATTAGAGATGGTATGTTGTACATATGTATATTACTATATTGCTATATTACTATATTAATATGTATATTACTCTGTATGTTGTATGTTAAAAATAAAAAAATTGGGTCCATTCCAGGCTCCCCTCCTGGTCACTTCAGTTGTACTTGGCTAAAATTACCTCTACATTACTTCTTTTAATCTCTTTAATCTCTTAATCTTTCTAATCTTTTTAATCGTTTTAATCTATTTAATCTATTCAATCGACTTAATCCACTTAATCTATTTTATCCTCTCAACTTCCCCCCTTAATACATTATTAACCATATTACCCCATAAACTCGGGCACTTGGACTTCATTTTCTCCCGCCCCCTCTCATTTCCACCGAACCCCAGAAACCTTATGTGATCAGAATCACTTTATTTCCCCGGACGCGCTTTATTTCCTTCTCCATCCTCTTTCCCTCTTTCTCTCTTTCTATGCCGATCACCCGCTGTGATCCTTACGAACACTGAGCCTCATCAATGCAGAGTGCGACCGGCCATTAAGCCATCATGAAGGCGCTCTTCTCCAAGGGCTCCAAGAATGGAGTGAGTGATACATCCCTACAGCCATGCTCTCTCAACCTGGTAGCACAGCAGATGCTTCGGGCACCCCCCCCCGTGAGACCATTCGGATTGGGACCGCCACTGACTTGCACTTTGCACCTTGCCCAGGCTACCAACCCCCCGGCTTCGGCGCCACCCGTGAAAAAGGACCTTCAGGTACCGCAGATTTCACCGCTAGAAAAGAGGTTACAAGACATGGGATCCATCCGTGGGGACGGGAGTGACAAGTTCTACGGAATGGAAAATGTGAGTCTCAGGCTTCACCAGAGTCGGTTCGGATCGCGAAGTCACTGACCACAGATCCCCGCGCTTGTCTAGTATGGAAACACTTGTTACTGCAACTCAATCCTACAATGTCTTTACTACTCCGTGCCCTTCCGTGAAGCCGTCATCAACTACCCACAACGCACACCCATGGACAGCCTCGAGGCTGCCCTCGCAAAGAACCTACGCTATCAGAACCCGAATGCACACCTCGAAGCCGAGGCACTAGCTGCCAAACAAAAGGCTTCCTCCCCACCGTCCGCGCGCCAGGCCGGTGTACCCCCAAATCCAAACCAGAAGCCGGAGGACAAGGAATCACCCGAATACAAGAAGAAGGTAGCACTGCAGACCCTTCCAATTTTGGAAACCAAGAACAATGCAACCAGTTATGGGATGTCGGAGTCCCTGTTCACTTCACTCAAGGACATTTTCGAATCGGTGGTAGCCAGCCAGGCGCGCATTGGTATCGTTCGCCCACAACAGTTTCTGGACGTTCTTCGACGAGAACACGAAATGTTTCGGACCGCCATGCATCAGGATGCACATGAGTTTTTGAATTTGCTCCTCAACGAGGTGGTGGCCAATGTTGAAACAGAGGCCACGAAGCAATCATTCACAGATAAGGCGTTGCCGCCAACGGAAAGTGCGGATTCATTGGGAATGATGCCATCTAGCACGGGTTCGAAATCACCAAATACCACGAGATGGGTTCACGAGTTGTTCGAAGGAACTCTGACCTCCGAGACCAAGTGTCTCACCTGTGAAAAGGTCTCGCAGCGAGATGAGGTGTTTTTGGATTTATCGGTGGATCTCGAGCAGCATTCGTCCGTGACTTCTTGTCTCCGAAAGTTTTCCGCCGAGGAGATGCTTTGTGAGCGCAACAAGTTCCATTGTGACAACTGCGGTGGACTGCAGGAAGCGGAGAAGCGGATGAAAATCAAACGGTTGCCCCGTGTGCTGGCTTTGCACTTGAAGCGCTTCAAATATACAGAGGACTTGCAGCGACTACAAAAGCTGTTCCATCGCGTCGTCTATCCCTACCATCTTCGTCTGTTTAATACCACAGACGATGCCGAGGATCCGGACCGGCTTTATGAGTTGTATGCAGTGGTTGTTCACATTGGCGGAGGACCGTACCACGGCCACTACGTTGCCATCATCAAGACCGAAGACCGTGGCTGGCTGCTGTTCGATGACGAGCTCGTGGAACCGGTTGACAAAAGTTACGTGCGGAACTTCTTCGGAGATCGACCTGGACTGGCGTGTGCCTATGTTCTATTCTACCAAGAGACAACCCTTGAGGCTGTCATGCGAGAGCAGACGCAAGAGAACCAAGCCTCCGCGGCGTCAGCAGCCGAATCAGACGAGGCCGGAAAGTCTAATGGATCCCCCTTTTCACCACCGCTAGCTCATGCTCAAAGTGCATCACAGGTGCCTCCTGAGAACACAATCCCCTTTACTCCTCTCAGCCGAGCCCCAACGGCACCCCCACTGTCTACCTACCCAGAGGAACCCGTGGGGTCCCATCCAAATTCACCGCAGCCCATTCAATCACCTCTCCCTTCCATCCCTGACGAACCAGCTCCTCCATTGAGCCCAAAAAAGAGCGACCACCAATTGCGGAAGGAACGTCGGGCTATGGAGAAAGAAAAGGAGAAGAACGAAAGGAATCGCCTAAGAGAGCAGGAATTACACAATAGAGAAATGCAGCGACGAGAGGCAGAGGATTTGAAAAGAGCCATCGAGGCCAGCAGGGCTGACACGATCGATTTCGCTGAGAATGGATCACCAAGGAAGTCGAGCAGTTTCGGCTTTTTGAAACGAGGCAGTCGTAGTCTCAGTCACCGACTCACCAAAGACAAGGAACCCCGAGTCTCAACATCGGATCTCTCGACAGCACCGCTTGTTCCAGAAGCTGTGCCAGATACACCCCTTAAGGAGGCAGAGCCGGCCCAGCCAGTCAACAAACCAGTTCAGCCGATCAAACCAACCCAGTCAGCCCAGCCAGTTCAGTCGCCGGGTTCTCCAAGAAACTTCCCACCTATTTCCAACCCTAAGCAACCCAAGCAACCCATCCGGGCTCCCGAGCCCTTGGCCAAAGACTTGGCCAAAGATCAACATACCAACCATACGAAGCCCGGCAATACCCCTCGCTGGAGGACTTTCAGTTTCAAGAAAGTGGCATGAACTACAATCAGTGTCTTTTTCTTCTTCAGACAGCACTTGCTTTCGTTTTTCATCTCACATCTTTAGCCCGACTTTCGCGGAGATACCCCCTATCATCTTGCACATAGAGCGCAAATCTTGCTTCTGCACATAGCTTCCGCTAATGGATGTACTATCATGTTCTTATGATCTGTGCTTCTCCATCTTCCCATTCTCCTGTGGAGGTCCTCGATCCTGACCGGGGTATTTCCACAGTTATGTCTTTCTAGACTATGTTGGATCTCAGATCCTGCCGGTTCTGTTTTATTCTTCTTGCTTTTCCCACTGTATCTTGCTATTTGATTTGTATTTTTTTCTTCTCTTGCTGTCATCTTTCAGTCATCTTGCAGTCAGTCATTGCTTTTCACCACTGCCACTTTTTGTATTGTGTTCAACGGCGTGATACGTACACTGACAGGACCGAAACCTAGCAGGTTGGTGAAAAGAGGCGTATTGGGTTTGCTTTCTTTTGCTGGCGAGCGTGGGTCTTTTATCGGATTTGGGCGTTTTGAACTGTTCTTACATATCTCATTGCAAGTCATGAGCGAATCTTCACTACTTTTTTTTAGCATATGTTCGGTCTATTCCTCCAAATTCTGCGCACATGCAGTGATTCAGCTTTTAGCTTGTTTAATCTCATCTTGGTAGTCTATACATAGTGAAAGGCCCATCACCGACCTGAATAAGAGAAGAAATACAAGGAACAGGCTTGCCCATGCAGTCAGAAAACACCTTTCCTCAGTCCCCGAACCCCTCGTAAACCACGTCTTGATCATGTGTTCCATTGCGGTTCTAGCATTTTGGTTGGGTATATAGGTACAGGCCAGAAATAGTCAAACCAAACTCGTCAAGGGGAAGAGAGGCTGTTCGCTGCACACCACCACTACCCCTGTCACCCTCAGGCAATGACTTCACCCAGCGCACCATGAACTCGAGGCCTGGCAGTGGTGTTCTGGCCCTCGTACACATAACCCAGTCCCACCTCTCTGTCCCCAGTATGCTCCTTGCTTGTGTAGATCGTGTCGCGTTTCTCGGTTAGGCGTCATTAATGATATAGAGGTGTTTGATTCTAAATGGCTCGTCGGAGGGGAGGTCACGGCGCAAGTTGTAGTGAACAGCTATGTAGATTGGCAGGTAGCAAGCTAGGTATGCAGCTTGGTCGCAAACGGATCTATGAGGGAGATCGGCGCGTGGAGGAAATGTCGAAAAAGCGAATTTAACCAAGAACCAGCTCGTACACAATGATGACTGTGTTGATGACGATAAGGGGTACTGCATTGTGTGTGTGTGTTAGCTAGTCCGTTGGGCCATGGATGGTGAGTCTCGTTTTATCAAAGCAGAGCAGCTTGCAGTTGATTCAAGGTTGGAAGCTGTCCCTCAAATCCAAGATGCAAGACTCTGCCCTGGTTATATTGGGCTGCGGGCGGTTGGGAAACGTACTCCGCATCACGGTCCGCACACTGGCGATCAGGTTGACGGACTTGGCTTTCACACTTGTGCTATCGTATGTCGCGCCGAAGCCCGGCTCGGCTTGTGTGCGACCCCATCCGACTGTATATTTCCGACATTCGTTGGCTTCTTATCTTCCAGACAGGTGTAACTAGGGAGGGACATACCGCGAGCTAGGAAGCGGTCCTCGGAGAGGACGGCGATGGCATTGATGATGAGGACGATGACTGGGAGTCAGGATATTAGTGTAAGCTGAAGAACGAACATAATAAGTAACGCACCATAAAATAGCTTGCCAAGACCGAAGAAAAACATCTTTGCGGGTTGAGGAAGATGCTAAAGGTGAAGTGCTGAAGTGCGGGAGGCGCCAGATCTCCGGATTAACACTCTTCTCGGATGCAGGCACCATGGGATATAGTTCGTTCACTCTATACAACGCCAAGCACATAAGCTAACTGGTCTTTTTATAGCATTTGCGGTTCTCGCTCTTCTCTTCCCAGCCTTGATCCTTCTCCATCTCCTCGTCGCTCCATACACCAAAGTCGAGGAGTCGTTCCATGTCCAGGCTGTACATGATATCTTGACCAACGGGCTCCCAAATGGGTTTAATGACCTGAATCTTAGCCGTGCCAATTATGACCATTTCTCTTTCCCCGGGGCTGTTCCCCGGAGCGCCATTGGCGCTGCGGCGCTCGCTATGCTCTCGAAGCCCGTGATCTTGTTGAATGAGGGGATCAACCGACAGGTATTAGGTACGGCGTGGATTTATACTGTTACGCGTCCAACCAAGCTAATACCGACGTACAGCTCGAGCTATCCTGGGCCTAGTGAATGCCTCCTCTCTGGTAGTCTACGCAAGAGGCCTGCGCCGTAGCTTCGGTCAGCCAGCAGCCATCTGGTACATCCTATTCCAAGCAAGCCAGTTCCACTTGATATTCTATGCCTCAAGGCCACTATCCAACATGTTCGCCTTCAGCATCACAACGCTAGCAATGTGTCTACTCCTCCCAAGCCCTCGTCGAACATCCCAAGACCAAAAACAATGCGGCCTAGCACTCGCCCTGCTCACAACCGCAGGCGTAGTCTTCCGCTCCGAGCTAGCCCTCCTAGTCGGAACACAGACCCTCTTCCTACTAGCAACAAGACGAATCAACCTCGCATACACCATCGTCGCCGGACTAATAGGTCTCACAACCGGTCTTGCCCTCACAGTCTATCTCGACAGCACCTTCTGGCAAACCTTCCCCCTCTGGCCGGAATTCGAAGCCTTCCGCTTCAACGTCCTAGCAGGCCAATCCTCAGAATGGGGCACAGAACCATGGTCCTTCTACTTCCTAAACTCCCTCCCCCGCCTCCTCTTCAATCCCCTCTCCTACCTCCTCGCCATCCCCGTCGCCCTACGACAACCAGCCACGCGATCCCCAGCACTGGCACTTCTAATCCCGGCCCTTTCCTTCGTCGCACTCTACAGCTTCCAGCCACACAAGGAATGGCGCTTCATCATCTACATCATCCCATCCCTAACGGCAGTAGCAGCCCTCGGCGCCGCGTATCTCTGGACGCACCGCTCGCGCTCTGTTTTCGCCCGTCTAGCGACTCGCGCCCTGGCCATCTCCACACTAGCCGTATTCTGTTTGTCGAGTTTTGTGCTCCTCCCTGCCTCGGCGGCGAATTACCCTGGTGCCCAGGCTCTCGACGCTATGCACTATCAACACTCTATCCTCCACGACGCGGACTTGCAGTCCGATAAGACAAACGCTCCTGTCAATGTATACTTAGGTAACCTTGCCTGCCAAACGGGTGTAACACGTTTCTTGCAACAGCCCCCTTCGTCGGGGTGGGTATACGACAAAACCGAAGATAAGGCCGTTAAATCCACTAGTGGGTTCTGGGACCGGTTTGATTATGTTGTTGTCGAGGTGGATTACGAGCCTGGGTTTATGGATGCTGATGAGACGAGTCTTCGACGTGCGCTCCCTGCTTCCCACTGGGAGAGGATGCTTGTAGTAGATTCGTTTGCGGGGATTTCGGTTTTGAGACCTGGGGTTCCTGCTAGTGGAACTGCTGAAAGGCGTTTTATTGGTGCTGTTGCGGGTAACCGTGCTGTTGAGTTGTTCCAGGGGTTGCGTGAGTATGTGAGGGATGGTTTATTGCGTGGCTGGTGGGTTGAGGTTAAGATGAGGCCGAGGGTTCAGGTGTTGAGGCGGGTGAGGGAGGGATCCAATTTTTAGTTATAGAAAGAAGTTGGTAGATTATAGTCTGTTTTAGTCTGCTTACACTTGTGTTTTAATGTAGCAGGGGCCTCATATAAAAACCAACAAGGCCATCTGGTATGGAACTGATATTAACAATTGAAGATAACTACAATATGCCCTCAACATTCGACAAGTACATGCAAACTGGGTATTATTCATCAAACCTCTGCACCAGACAGAGCAGATCAAAAAAAAAGTAGACACAAGAAATGGATTACAATGCCGAGGGACCTTCCAAACGCGCCAGACGAGACTCCAAGTCACGCACCCAGGGCTCAACAACCTCAATATTAGACCGGAGAGCAGCTTCACCCTGCTGCATCTTCTCTTCAACGGTCGTCAGACCTTCACGCCACTGCTGGATCTCCGATGCCATCTCAGCGTGTCGCTTTTCGAGCTCGTTGAGCGAGTCCGCGGCGTGGGCTGCGCCAGCGTGGCAGGCGCGCAGAGAGCGCAGACGCTCAAGGACGCTGGGGAGTAGGGGGTGCAGGGACTGGATGGTTGGGAGGGTGGTGTAGAGGGCTTGGATCTTGGCGACATGGTCATCATCGGTTGATGCTTCTAGTGCGGGGACGATGTCGGTATCGGAGCTTGCTAGACGGGCGTTGTGGACGGCCTTTGCGGCCTCGAAGGCTTTTCTGCGTGCTGCGGTGAGCGCCTCGGCGTCCGTGGTCAACTTCCGCACTCGCGTGGAGAGAGCTTCCAGGTGTGGGGTTGTCATTCCTGGTGCGGCATTGGCTACTCCTGGCGTTGCGGATGCTGGGTTTGTACCAACGAGAAGTCCTGTAAGTGCTGAAAGGCGGGAGGTAAGCTGGTCCAAAGCTGGGAGGATTGGGCGCGATGTTGACTCGTTGGTACCGTCGGCGACGAAGGGGTTGGATGAGCTTGAGATACCGATGGAGCTTTCAAGAAGCGCTAGGCGGCTGTCGAATGCTGCTGCATGAGAGAGGATTCCCGCCGAAGAGGCAGTTGGGGCTGGCAGTGTGGAGACTGCCTTCGATGCATCGGCTGAGGAGTGCGTCTTTGCGTCTGTAGCAGCACGAGTCTCTGATCCAAGCTTCTGAGACAGCAAAGCCGCAGCCGAGTGCGATGAGCTCGTCGCACCTCGCGAGGCGTGCAGATTATCCAGAGCGCGGCTCAGCTCCGCAACGCCATCACCTAGGTTCTCTCCTGACTTCTCGGCTGCCGCAGCACCCTGTGACGATCCATTTCCAGCATCTGTACTGGCGGCTTTGTTGGCCATTTCTACTTTAAGATCTTCGACCTCCCTCCGCAGCCGCGCAAGCCTCCGCTCAAGTGACTCGTCCTCGCTATCACTCAGGTCGCCCACCTCCTCTACCCCGTCCTCACGTCTCCGCCGACGGCGGCGGCTCATGCTCTTGCTCCGGTACGCCTGTCGCTTCATAGAAATGCTATCTGAGAAATTGACATCGCGGGCGTCCACGGCCGCGCCCATGAAGTGCAGACGCGCCTGGTCCGGGTTGACACCCTCACGGTCGATATCGGAGTTTGAGCCTGCATCATCATGGTCGGAGTCTGTGCGGATAGTGGCAGTCTAGATGGGATTGGTGATTAGGTTAGACCCATTGGCGTCTCTTTGGTGCGGAATTGGCGAACTCACGGGCAAGGTAGATGCTTCGTCGGTTAAGTCGGGGGTTTCATAGATATCCGGGGATAGATCCTGGGTCACAGTCAGCGAAAATTCTAGTGAATATTAGGAGCCAGCATTGCTTACCAGGTCAGGAAGACCGGCATATTTCTTATTGAAAGACATGATTGGATTGTAGCTCTCCAAGTATAGTAAACACCGAACTCTGGCTCCAGAATCACATGTACAGTCAGCAGATCAGGTGACCTTAGCCTCGGATTCAGAACCAAACACATGCAATTGACGCAATTGGCCTTGGAAGTCCATTGATCAAGACGACTATATATTAGGTGACATCGCTTTGGATGTTCCTCTCTTTTCTTCCTGTTATCCTCTTAAAGTTCAACTTTCTCTTCAACTGACCAAACCGCATTTTCCTTGCTTATCAACTTTCCCCCACCATCCCCGCATTCAACCTGTATACAACTACAACTACGTCAACCTTTCAACATGGCCGCCCCTGCTGATATTACTGCCAAGGACCTGAGTGGAAAATGGGAGCTGGTATGCCTAACCAGATCAAAGGAAAAAGCAACCCCAATTGAATACTCACATGTAGAACAGGACACAACCCACTCTAACCCAACAGACCCTCTTCTATCTCTGGTATGTAACCCCCCAAACCCTAACTAGCCTTTCGGCCAAGGTACCCCAAATATCAACCATCGAAGCGTCTACCGTGTCACTATTTCGCTCCCAATGACACAAATTCATAATTCACAATTCCAGTCATGACCACAAATCATCATTACCCTCACTCTGCACTTACCCACCCTCCACTATCCCATACATAAACCCTATATGCACCAACACCCGGACTAACAACCCAAACAGCAAGGAGTGGGCTGGCTCATACGCAAGACCCTCTCATACGCCACCATTACAAGCAACGTGCACCAGTACACCGACAGCAACAACCTGATCCACGTCGACGCGCAGCAAGTAGTCACCGGCGGCATCCAAGGCACCAAGGAAGAGCGCAGGCTTGACTGGGAGGAGCGCGGGCACGTCGACCACATCTTCGGCACGCTGAAGGGTCGCTCGCGCCACGTCGCCGCTAAGAGCGAGGACGGCGCTGCGCGCCCTGTTATCGAGATCCAGACTAAGACCGGCTCCATAGAGGATGACGCTAAGGTGCAGAAGTTCCTGACTGGAGAGATTCTTATTGATGGGTCGAAGAGTGATGGGTTCGTTGCTGAGGAGGGTGAGGGTGCGTTCTTGCAGAGCTGGGTGATAAATGAGGGGTCTGGGTGGACTGCTGAGCAGGTTTGGGGTTTTGAGATCGTTGATGGCGAGAGACGTCATACTCGTCGTGTTGTTATTGTTAAGGATGGGAAGGTGGTGTTTGCTAGACTTGTTTACGCTTTCAAGGGGCGTATGGTTGAGGAGTAAATACTCTTGCTCGTGTCTTGAGTATGGAGTTTGTATTTTCTTTTTCCCAGGTTTTAGTTTCTTAGTTTGCTATAAACGGTAGGTCAATATAGTATTCGACCCGGCCAATTCACTTTGATTGATGATAATATATAGAAGAAGTTTAGTTGACCATCATAGACATGTTATAAGATCAGGGAATGATGAAGTACATGGACTTTGAGACTGTTTCGTTTCCGAGAATCAATATCATTATAATGCTGCATACACTGTTTAATCTGGTAGTCCATGTCCATGTTCACATAAAACAAGCATATGGTTCAGATACATTTATTCAAATCCATGAGGCGTGTGTTTTGTTTAACTAGAAAAGACAAAATTCATCAAGCGAATGATAGGCTAAAACAAAATCAAGAAACCCAAAAGAGGCAGATACCGAGATATTTACGAGTGAGTAGGCATCACCACGTTAGCCTTGGTGCTGACCGCATCCTCGCTCTTCCAATGACTAGTCACAGTCTTCTGCTGGGTGTAAAACTGCAAGCCGGGCTTGCCGTAGAAAGTGTTGGCACCACCACCGGCAATACTCTTCTTGTTACCGGTGAAAGAGAACATGGGAAGGGGGACGGGAATGGGCACGTTGATACCGAGCTGGCCAGCCTCGCAGTCCTTCTGGAACTTGGAGGCGGTTGAGCCGGAGCGGGTGAAGATGGCGGCACCATTGCCGTATTCATTGGCGTTAATCACGTCAATGGCGTCATCAAGGGTCTCGACGTTGAGACATACGAGAACGGGACCGAAGATCTCCTCCTTGTAGCACTTCATATCGGTGGTGACATTAGTGATGATGGTTGGGCCAACCTGCAGAGACAGAGTTAGTTCGAGTTACACAGATGTAGATCATTTTCTGTAGTGAGACTTACAAAGTTACCGTTGGGGTACTTCTCGGGCTTGAAACCACGACCATCCAGAAGAATAGTCGCACCCTCTTCCTCGGCGCTAGTAATCAAGTCCTCAATACGCTTCTTGCTCTCAGGGCTGATCACAGGGCCGAGGTCAGCACCCTCCTCAAAGCCACCGTTCACGACCAACGCCTTAGCCCGCTCGGCAATCTCAGGCAGCCACTCCTTAGTCTCGCCAACCATAACAGTGGTGCTCAATGCCATACAGCGCTGGCCAGCAGCACCGAATGCAGCCCCGACAATAGCGTTAATAGCATGGTTCTTGTTGGCGTCAGGCAGGACAGCAGCATGGTTCTTAGCACCCAGGTTGGCTTGCACGCGCTTACCGTTGGCAGAGCCACGGGTGTAGATGTATTCGCCAGCACGGTTGCTGCCAACAAAGCTGATAGCCTTGATAGTAGGCTCATCGAGGATGAAGTCCACAGTGGGAGCGGCACCGTGGATGATGTTAATCACACCTGGTGGGAAACCAGCCTCCTTGGCAAGCTCCGCCAGGATCATCGCAGCGCCGGGATCCCGCTCGGATGGCTTTATAATCAAGCAGTTACCAGTCACAGTAGCGATTGGAATAGACCAAAGGGGAATCATAGCAGGGAAGTCTAGATGACGATTAGGATCTATGTAGAGGGATTAAAAGTGTTAACATTAGCAACTTACTGAAGGGGCAGATAGCGGCTACGACACCAAGCGGCTCGCGGTAGCTTCTTGTCTCCATATCCTTGGCCACCTCCAAGACCTCACCGGTCATCTGGGTGGTGATACCGCAGGCGGTCTCGGCAACCTGAAGGCCACGGAGAACATCACCCTTGGCATCGGCGAAAGTCTTACCCTGCTCAAGGGTAATGGATGCGGCGAGTCGGTCCCAGTGGGTACGAATGAGGTTGGTAAACTTGAAGATAATCTGTTGCCTGGCCATGATGCTGGTGGCTCTCCAAGCTGGGAAGGCCTTCTCGGCCGACTCCACAGCGGCCTTGAGCTCCGCATCTGTGCTTTGGGGTACACGAGTGACTAGGTTGTTGGTGGCAGGATCATGGAGATCAATCCATTTTGTTGCCTTGGATGCCGTAAACTCATTATCAATGAAGTTAGCAGTGTCAATAGGGTTGGCGATCTTTTGGTGGCTTGTCGGGTATTCAGTGGCGGTGGAGACGGCTGATGTTGTTGCAGGGACTAGACGCTGGGCTGTTGCGTGCAAACCGCGCGTGGCAGAGAGCGATGAAGAGGACACAGCTTCTCTACGGGCAAGCAGACTGGTGAGGGAAGTAGTAGTGAGAGATCTAGTGGAAGAAGCAGCTCTAGCAGTTACCGACGCCGTGCGGGGAACTGCGCGGAGAGCGGAGATGGAACGGGCAATCGACCGACAAGCAGCCATGATGAATTGAAGAGAGGAAAGCAATAGAATTTAGAGATAGGATAAGTCACAGACTAAGTGGAAAGAGAAATGTTAGGATAAATTCTGAACCTTTGAAGGAACCTTGGGAATCATATACCCCAGCCCCGAGGCAAACCGCCTTAGTCAAAGGACCAGGGCGGCATTCCCCACGTTATACAAATGCCCCCAGATAAGGTACCTTCTCGGCATTTTCAGCCAATGACAACCTTGCAAGTTGGAAATTCTTGAATCGCCGACATTAACTAGTGTTTGATCGTTTAATCACTTATATTGTTTTTCGAGTTATCACGTACTAGACGTTGTAGGCAAGGGATCAAATCAATTAGAAAGGTAATTCCCTTCTTCAAGCTTTACTGTATATTTCTTACATCGGATGGGGCTGGAAAGTCATAGTTATAACACTTTTAAAAGCGCGCAACGGCAATTGTTTCCGAGAAAATAAAAAAATGAATACCAAGTACAAATAATAGAGACAGAGAGAAGTATACAAATCAGTCCTCCATTCGATGTTCTTCAACTTTCTGACTATTACATCGGCCAAGACACATCAAGAGGGGATCACGGCGGTAACTAGATGCAAATCTCTTCGCTGATTGGGTTTATGGGTAAATTTCTTTTCTGCATATAATTGGTTTTCCAATTATCGCATTTACTCAGCGGAGGATCGGGTGGTGCGCTTAGTGGCACCGCCCTTGCTAGTCTCAGCGGAGGAGGTGACAGCCTCTGCCTTCTTCTCCTTGGGAGCACCGGCGGCCTGCTTGCCCTTCTTCTCGGCAGGGGCAGCAGGGCTGCTGGCGCTAATGGCACCCACAATAAGGAGAATCGTGGCCAAGAGGAGCGCACCCAGGCCACCGGCCACCTCAGGGAGGGTCTTGGCAGCGTTAATAGGGTCCTCCTTGGCCAGCTCAACGAAGTGGTTGACCTTCTGGCGGACGAAGGTGACGGGATCCTCCTTGAAGGTGACAGTGGTACCCTCCTCGTTGACCTCGGGCTTGGGCTTGCTAGCCTCCTCCTCAGCCTCCTCGATGGGGAACTTGACATCGAAGGTCTCCTTGCGGAGCTTCTCAGCATCCTCAACGGAGTGACCAATGTAGACGTTGTCAAACAGAATGTCATTCTGCATGGTCCAGATCTCAAATCCAATAGCGCCCATGGGCTCAAGGTTGGATGGGGTCTTGTCCTCGAAGAAGGCAGGGTTCTTGATCTTACGGGGGGCCCAGACACCCTTGTAGGCAGGGTTATCGATGAGAGGGGCCTCCCACTTCCCCTTGTACTCAGGGTTCTTGATGAGAGGCCGGGTCCAAGTTCCACAGCCAGAGACATCAGCACACTTGGGGTTGGGGACAGTGGGAGCGAGCCAGTCGCCATCCTCCTCGTCATCCCAATCCTCAGGCTTCTCGGCCTCGGGGTCGGGAATGCTCTCGGGCTCGTCCTCCAGCCAGTCGGCGGGTTGAGTGGCTGCCTCATCGAGGATCTCGAAGGGAGCCTCTTCGTCCCAGTCGGCGGGCTTGGTGGCTTCGGGGTCGGCGATCTGAACCTCATCGACCCAGTCGGCGGGCTTAGAGTCCTTGGGATCATCAATCTCCTTCTCAGGGTTGACGGGAGGGTTGAAGTCCTCGAGAAGGCTGCCCTTCTTGGCAGACTCGCCGTTGATCAGGATCTCGAAGGTCTGATCGGGGTTAACGATCAGGGTGTAGAGGGAGGTGACCTTGTTGGTACGGGCCACCGGAGGAGTCTTAAGGTGCTTCTCTTCGTATTCGCCAGTCTTGGGGTTCTTGTGGCGGAAGATGAAGTGAACCTTGTTAGTGGCACCGCACTTGTCAGGGCCGAACATGATGACATAGGGAGTGCCATTGGAGAACTCCTCCTGGTGGAGCTTCTTGTTCTCCTGGAGAAGCTTAAGGTAGGCACCGCCGCAAACAAGGGAGTCTAACACAGGACAATTCCAGTCAGTACATCAAAACGCGAGCAAATGTAGACAGTCACGACTCACTCTGCGGCTTGACCTCGTACTGAACCACCAAGGTCTTGCCCTTGTTGTCAATCTTCTTGGGGAACTTGGCGGAGATGGCGTGGTGGGCAGCAGCGTTCTTCACGACCAGACCCTTGTCGCCATCGATACCCTTGAAGACAGAGGGCTCCTCGACTGCCCATTCACCGACGTAAGCCCACTCTTCCTCAGACTTGTCATCCTTCTTCGCGTGGGAAGGCTTCCACCGAGATTCCCAGTCGTCTGTGAATTGCTCTAGGAAGGGAGCTTTGAGGCTGGTGGGCTTACAGAAGTTAGCAAGAGGGAGTAGAGAGGGAGTGTTTATAGGTGCATACAGTGAAGGTAGGCTTGTCAATGGCAGCGGTATCCGCAGTCTCCTCCTCTGCATGGGCATAGCCCATCAGGCTAGCGGAGGAGACCAGAGCCGATGTCAACGCAGTGTTAAAGCGCATATTGTAAACGAAAAATAGGAATGAAAGTGGAGCGCACAGCACCAAAGTAAAGGAAAAGAGGGGACGGTTTTATAGAAAGGGTAACACTAGGGGAAGGTCCAGGTGTCCTCTTCACAAAGCTCCCCAATCGGGACTAGGGTGTGTACACACGGGTTTCGGTCTTGTTCTACAAAGTACAGTACCGTGACGGCATATAAATAATCGGGGTAATTTATGTAATTTATGTAATGTGATTACCAGCATGTTGTACATAAACATTTGTTATTTTTAGTTATTTTTTAGTTATCTTCTTCATCTACTTCTACTTCATCTGCTTCATCTACTTATATCTTGATCGTCTTTTTTCTTCCCTTATTACGCTCTCCACACACATACTTCTAGTTTAATCCTTTCGTCTTTTTACCCTATGATTAAGTTCATATCGGATACTATGTGTTGAATTGGGAAGTTAAAGAATGCTACTTACTTGACCATTAAATCACGTTGACTAGTCGATAAAAATATGCTTATGACCCAATTATATGTAGATATGAACATGTAATTTTTGTCCAATCATTCCAATTAAAATATAAAAGATACCCGTTTTCCAGTTTATTATACAGACTCTATAATAAAACGTGAGTATATACTTAAATAATATAATAGCTGACCATATCTTATCTTCAGATCTGTCATGGATAACTAAGTGCGCTACTATATATATTGGTCCTGGGCATATCAGAGCTCTCGCTCTGATATAATGGTCTTTTCGCCGAGTGGAAGAATGTTCGCTCCGGCATAATCTTTTACATTACCCTATATAATACCCTCCCTAGTCGTATAGGGCCTATATATGACACCTAAGCAAAACTTGCACCTTTACGTGGTGTTCAGGATGAGTAGCCTTAATAGTGAAACTAAGCAAGTTACAATATATAAAAGTGGAAGTATTAAATTGTATAAAATACCTATATTGTGAAATTTACTGCTGGCAAAATGAGTTATGGCGCACTGGCGGTTGGAGACTGCCATACCCCGTACCCCGGGGAGGTGGAGCCCTGCGTCAAGACCCCAAAGCGGTTTAGTCCCAACTTAGCTATCATATACTTCGAAGCTTAAGCCACCTGCACACAGTACCCATACAGCGCAGGAGATGGAAGTTGTGGATCTTCGTGCATACAACAGTATAGTTCGTAGTAATTCCTAAGCGGTATAAGTCATCCACAGTAATGGAATCATCAAGCATGAATAACTAATGAAGAATCCTGCCAAAGCACATCAACCTTGGAAGAATTTGGTGATTAAAATGCCCTATCACAAGGCTAATCATCGAATGAGCATTTTGTTGCGGAATTTCTGATAGACGTTAGCATATATCTGCCCAAGATAGTTCCCCCAAGCTTCAGGTTTCCTTTTCGACCTTTCGTCAATCTTCCCTTTGCCTTAAGAACTGCTTGATCTCCAAAGAAGTTTGGCCTGGAAAACTGGCTTCCTTCATTAGGCATGTAGTGTCTCTGTCCTTAGCTTAAGCCGGGTAATACACACGCCCATAACACAAATGACTAATTTTGACGATAACATCCTGATTTTGAATGGACATTTAGTATGTACGTGGCACAACCTTGGAAGAAACTAGAGCACATCTTTCAATAAGAGCTGATCTGGTGAAAGTCTTATTCAGAGGGAAATCGCACCTACTAAATGCGAATATGAACGAAAGAATATCTAGGTACAATTCCATCTCTAGTTATTAAATGAAGTAATCCAAGATCAAATCTCGGGGCTGCTCGGCTGCAAAAAGATCCAGAACAACAAAACAACGCCGAAGCCTGCGTTTAACGGAATTTCCACAACACCCCCTCTCCGCACGGAGACGCCTCATCTATCCCGACCCGCCTATACTTATTTTATAAAGATACAGCTGACGGTTCCAGGGATGTGATCATGTCGTGGCTTAAGCTTTCTCTTCCATGATGTGCTCATCATGGTGACTCTGGCTGACCAATCCTCCCTTTTGTTCCACAATCTGTGTGAAGGTGACGGTTGGTTTCCAGCCAACAGAGTTCCGCGCGCTGCTGACACTAGTGTACAGCTCGTCCACTTGCTCCAAGGAAAGTCCCTTGGTCTCATATATCATGAAGTAAACGAAAGCAATGCAAAGGAAGCAGCATCCGAACCAGATGAAGAAGATTTTCGACTGCAGATTGGCATTTCCCGAGCCATAATTCACCAAGTACGGGGTAGAGTAAGCGATGGCCCAGTTAAGCAGCCAGTTAGTGGCGGTGGTTATGGAGAGACATCTGGCACGGATCTTCAAAGGGAAAATTTCACCAGTAACAACCCTACTCTCATATTAGCGATATTAGAGGTCAAAGAATCAGGCAGGACTTACCAAGCAATGGGTCCCCAGGATGCAGCGAAGAAAAAGATGAAGATGCAGATGAATGCTATCGCAGCTTTCTGTGCGGCTGCGTTGTGCACAAGAATGTTGCCAGCAGCATCCTGGCCAGTGGTTGTCGTTCCCAGTACAGCGACCAGCAGCTGAGAGATACACATTCCGATGGCACCCAGTAGGAGAACGGGCCGGCGGCCCCATTTATCGATGGCGTAGAGACCAGGAATAGTGGAAGCCACGTTAACACAGTTTGTGATAAGGCTGATGATGAACTCGTTCTTGAATCCAGAGTTTTTGAAGAACTGCGTGCCGTAGTAAAAGATGAAGTTGATGCCGGTCAATTGCTGTAGGGCTTGAAGTCCGCAACCAGTGAGTAGCCGCTTTCCCAAATTGCCTTGGAAGCATTCGAGATAGCTGGGCTGGCCTAGACTCATCTCATATTCGTGATTGGCTTGAATCTCGGCAATCTCTTCTCTGACCGCGAGATGATCTTCAGGTAGACGTCGAAGCTTCGCAAGATTCTTGGTGGCTTCCTCAAATTTATCCTTTTTGATAAGGTAACGGGGGGTTTCGGGTAAGATAAGCATTCCAATAATCAGGACAATAGCCCATGCGAACTGCACAGCGATTGGGATGCGGTAAGAACCGGTGTCATTCCGATTGTGAGTTGAATTGTTGACCACCGAGGCCAACAGTAGACCAATGGTGATGGCTAGCTGGTAAGAACCAACGATGAATCCACGGATCCACTTTGGCGCCGTTTCCGACTGATATAGAGGAACTGATATATTGGTTAGTGAGGAAGATCATGACCTAATCAATTTTGGGTATGTACTCAGCGCAGAAATCAAACCCACACCAAATCCAGCAAAGAATCTACCCGCAAGGAATAGCGGAATGGAGGTAGCAGCTGTCTGTAAAACGACGCCGACTATGAATACCCAGCTGGAGGCGATCAAGCCCCATCGACGACCGATGGAGTCTCCCAGGGGAGCCGCACCGAGAGCACCAAAGAAGGTTCCGGCCGATAGAATGGAGACAATAGCAGAAGACTGGCTAGAAGTAATGTTGAGATGTCCGGTAGCATCTCTATAGCCAGTGGAGAAAAGATCTTGCCAGTATGGCATAGCAATAATGCCACTGATAGTGCCTGTATCGTATCTTGTGAGGACAGAAGTTAGGTACATCCAAATTGATCCCGTGGAATGAGGAGCCTACCCAAACAAGATACCTCCGAAGGCGACGAAGCTAGAGATAGCAATGGCTGGCCATGATGCTCCGGGTACACCCTCGGGTTTCTGTAGCCAAACCCCCATGCTGTTGGTGGAGTAGAGTAAATCAGAGATGTGTGGGACTTAAATACCATTCAGAAAAGTGTTCCAAGTGAGGCGAAACGTTGCATCTTATATATTCATGAACTAAGAGACCAAGGATTGTTCGGTTGCACGTCTTGAAGTATAATAGGCTGGCAAATTCTATTGTTTTTGTGGTCTGAGCAGCAAAGAACGTCATTCTGCCCCCATTTGAGGCACTGAAGCCGACAAGCTAGACGCCCGCGCCCTCATTAATATTGAATATCTGCGAGGTTTCTCCGGCGTACCATTCCCAATTGCCTATTCAGCCAATCAGCTTCAATTGGGGGCCAAGGAAGTTTTCCTGGAGAGCGGGCAAGGTTGGACTAGCCACTTCCTACCAGAACTATACTAGTTCTAGCTTAGGCTAGTTTGTAATCAGCCCGTGTAGTATGGAGTAGTTATAGTGCACCCGAGCCTTATGAAATGCAGAAGAAATGGGAATTAAGTGAGAGGCGTGTGATAAGCTTTGTTCGAACAAGACCCCGTAAGCCGAAGCCTCACACCTCGAGCTATGTTGATTCTGCATTATAAGAAGAGGACAAATACGTGAATTTTTCCAAAATAATTGCTATATCACGGGACAGTGGGAAGATTAAATTTTTCGGTTAGCAAGTCCGAATGGTCGGTGTGGTTCATTTTAGAGAAGTCACAACCCGAAGTGGACCAAACATGACCGAATCCTAGATCTCTGTCCATACACAAGGTCGGCCCTTACAAACACAGTCATATGAGATACTCCAGAATTTTTGAGTAGGATCCCGAGAGTCGGAAGAAGTCGAGAGGCAGATCCACCCGGTTCCCTGTTGAGGAGCGTCAACCGACATAGATTGGCTTCGGCTATGCCGAACGCGGTATATCTCTTGTCTCTCCAAATGGACCGACCACCCCAGGTTGGCCCGAAATTTCTCCTCGGAAAATTATCAGCCGTTTCAGTAGGATGGACCCGACATCTCGTGACAATAGAGTTATCATGTGGGGCGAGACACCCCCAGACATTTTGACCCCACGGGGAGACACATGGGTATACAGAATTTACCTATCGCCTACTGGCGTTTCTGATGCCCTCCCCATGGAGTGGTCAACCCATTCTTGTGACAAAGTAAGTACCATGCTACCAGATGCCGACCAAACGCGAAAATTATATTCTTTCCCCAGAATAGTGCATGTGTGCGCAATAAGAAGTCACAAGAACGCCCAAATTGCTAGTTCATTTGGCCCCACAAATGCCCTGCCACCGTTGGTCAATTTGCGGGGTGAGAGTTTGAGTTTCTCCGAAGAAACTCAGCAGTGCTCCGATATAGGTGCTGCGAAATTCACTGCCTACTGGTGCGGCCAACCATCTATGAAGCATGCGCTCTCAGTGACGAAAGATCGGGGAAGATATTATGTGCTGAGAGAATGTCCAGATGTACTTGGGCCACTACCTGAGGAGTCAAAGCGACTCACAAATATATAAATGGGGCCTCGTTGTGCCATGTCCAAACATTATTCCTCCACAGTGTTAAATCCTTATCCTTCACAATGGTTCATCTCACGAGAGCCCTTGCGGCGGGTCTTTTGGCAGGTATTGCCGGCATGGCAAACGCCTTCAACTACGACCAGCCCTACCGTGGCCAATACCATTTCTCGCCCCAGAAGCATTGGATGAATGACCCCAATGGTCTTTTGTATCACAATGGGATATACCATCTGTTCTACCAGTATAACCCCGGCGGTATCCAGTGGGGGAACATGTCCTGGGGTCATGCCACCAGCAAGGATTTGACCCACTGGGAGGAGAAGCCCATCGCCCTTCTGGCCCGGGGTTATGGAGGGGAGGTTACCGAAATGTACTTCAGCGGAAGTGCAGTCGTTGATGCGAACAATACCAGTGGCTTTGGGAAGGACGGGAAGGCCCCCATGATCGCCATGTACACTTCCTACGTAAGCTCATCCACCAGCATATAGATACTCGTGGTGGAAATGACTGGCTCACTCCCTTTCCATAGTATCCTGTTGCGCAGACCCTGCCGAGTGGAAAAACCATCCGGGAGGACCAGCAAGCCCAGTCCATCGCCTACAGTGTTGACGATGGTGTAACCTGGACCACGTACGATGCCGCCAACCCGGTCATCTACAACCCTCCAGCCCCATACGAAGACCAGTATGAAAACTTCCGTGATCCCTTTGTTTTCTGGCACGAGGAGTCTCAAAAGTGGGTCGTCATCACTTCTCTAGCCAAATTGCACAAGCTCGCCATTTACACTTCCGACAACTTGAAGGACTGGAGGCTGTCGAGTGAGTTCGGTCCTTACAACGCCCAAGGCGGAGTCTGGGAGTGCCCCGGTCTTTTCAAGTTGCCCCTTGATGGAGGGAAGTCCACAAAATGGGTCATCACGAGTGGACTCAACCCCGGCGGCCCCCCGGGCACGGTCGGCTCTGGAACCCAGTACTTCGTGGGTGAGTTCGACGGCACCACCTTCACCCCCGACGCCGATTCTGTGTATCCCGGAAACGCGACCGCCAACTGGATGGACTGGGGCCCAGACTTCTATGCCTCGGCTGGCTTCAATGGTCTCTCTGCTGACACCTATACCCACATCGCGTGGATGAACAACTGGCAATATGGCCAGAACATTCCCACCAGCCCATGGCGGAGCGCCATGTCTATTCCTCGGCACCTATCTCTTAAGACCATCGGGGACAAAGCGACCCTTGTTCAGCAGCCCCAGGAAGCATGGTCCTCTGTCGTCAGCAAGCAGCCGGCCTATTCACATACTTACAATTCTGTTCGCGAAGGCTCCGTTTATGTGGGTACCACTAAAAAGACCATTAAGATCGACCTAAGCTTCTCTGCTACTTCGACATCTTCGGAGTTTGCCATCGCTGTTCGGGCCTCCGCCGATTCCACCGAGCAGACGCTTATCGGTTATGACTTCGTCAACAAACAAGTCTTCATTGACCGCACCAAGTCTGGAGATGTTTCATTCGATGACACCTTTGCCAGCATATACCGCGGACCCCTCACATCGGTGGTCAATGGCAGAGTAAATCTGAGCATCTTCGTTGATCGGTCTAGCGTTGAAGTTTTTGGGGGCCAGGGAGAGACTACTCTTACAGCTCAAATTTTCCCGAGCAGCGACGCGATTCACACACAGCTGGTATCCACTGGAGGAGCCACTAAAAATGTCAAACTTAGCATTTACACTATCGCCTCGACTTGGGACTGATAGCGCTGACTACCCAGACTTGTTAAAAAGAAAGCATGAAGAATGACATCCGCTATTTTACCAATTTATGCGGACAAGGCTGACTAAACCTAATATACGAAGAGCACGCTATTATTGCGGTCCAAGTATTTTCCGGGTTTTAATACCGTATTATTTACCCTAGTATGAAACCATGGTTTATGATACACCCCTAGTTTTTAAAGCTATTTGCAGCTATAAGAACTGTAGCTGTAAGAACCGTATATTCTTCTCCTAATTCCTTTATTTCTGTCACGACCTGAACATAATGATCATAGATTCTGCCGTTCCTGTTGGAATCAGTGTCCAATTCCACAGCCGCCACAGCTCTTTCACGCCCAGTGCAACTTGTCCATCCGTTCATAGTAGCTGGCGTCCGTCTCTCCATCTTCCTTTGGTGTGTCGACAGGCTTCAAGCAGGCTTTAGGGGCTTTAGGATGGCACATGCCAATGGCATTAACGTGCGGTCGGTCACACTCGTTGTCAACCCTAAAGTGGTGGCATAACTGACAGCTGCCATGTGTTTGCCGTATGCAGTCCTGGTTCGAGTGGCAGCCATAATTTTGACAGACCAGATTAGGCCGATTCATGAGGGTAGTTTCCAAGTCGTAGGTCACCAACCAATCACCGGCGGGCCCATGCTCGGGCAGTTTGAGGTCCGGGTTGTGCCTGTTCATCCCCTTGGCAAACAGTACCCTGGCATAGGGGGGGTCAAACACGAATGTCGTTTCGCCGGTCACGGCGTTTTTCAATTCCGCTGTAGCGGAAATCTCGTCTATGGCGATATACTCCTCCGGGTTTGGTACAGTTGCCTTCTCAATTTGTTCCTTCACGTGCGCTGCAGTCGCGGCATCGAACCGGGTGTCGATGAAGTATAACTTGTCTGCGCCGGCTGCTGCCACGTACGGAGTATCCGGTGCCACAACTTGGAGACCGTGGTCTGTTTCGATAACTGTTGGTACGTAGCTGCCCCTATATTCTTCTTGAAAGGTTGGCGAGCCCTCGCATGGTCGGAATGGGTTCAGAAGCATGGTGATCAAGAGTAGAAAGAGCATTATAGCACAGGGACAAGTTTAATATGCAGGTTGATCTCGTGATTGGTTGAACTTCGTGATTGGCTGGCTTGGAGTTCTGGAGTTTTAGGTTTGGGATAGTGAAAAGGATGTGAGAAACGTTTGCAGATTTGATGAACACTTTTAAACAGGATAGCCTAGAGGAACGTGTATTCACAACGTCTCGACTTTCGCCGCTTGGGGGCTTATTAGAACTTGGAATAATGGCGTCTTTTATATACGATCGGCGCCTGAGGGATTTTATATTTCAAATGGATTGGGCTAAGTACCCTTCCTTTGAGAATAAAGGGAAATGAACATTCATGATTCGCTATTTCCAATGCGCGCGTTGGAATGCCTCACTTTGACCTCTGTGATCTATCTCGGCCAATATTTTATTGCTCGGTAATTACACCGTAGCAGTAGCACAGCAGGGGTTAGCAGAGGAGTTAATAGCAAGAGCCCCTTCTGTTATAAATTTCATGGGATTCATTGGATACTACCCATGCACTTGTAAGTTCGCGGTCTCTCCTTCCGCATTAGAACAGAGAAATCTTCGTCTAGAGATTTTTCAAAATGCTTTTACTTATCCCTCTGTTGAGATAGACACTATGCTTTACAATGATTATATTAACTGCTATCGGTTTTCAAGAGATAGTCATTCCTGGCGTGGATCGCTGAGGACACCACCTTGCCCTTAGACTCTCTAGATCGCCGGGTTTCACCGCGAGTGAAACCGATATGGCTACCTTCCAACGTAACATTGAGACCCTGGAATAGCAGATCCCTGTGGAGAAGTAGACCAAATTGGCAACTTTGATATATAAGAAATCTTCGGGCTAATTTAGTGCCTGTCGTACAAGAGCTAATAGCCCGTCTCTTGATAAGCTACTTATTCACAGCAATCCACAATACGTGACCCCCAGAGCCTCAATGTTACGTTGGAAGGTAGGACACATCGGCTTCAGTCACGGTGAAACCCGGCGATCTAGAGGGTCTAAGGGCAAGGTGGTTGCTTTGATGCAAGTAATTCTGGAGACTAATTTAGTGCCTTTCACACAAGAACCAATAAGCAGTCCCTGCATAAACTACTTTTCCACAGCGATTCACAATCCCATGCGCGGCCCACCCCAATGCTCAACCGCTGCTGACTCACCTGCACTGATCAGGTGTCCAGTCAGCGAGGTCCTTTCCAAGGTTGGAAGGTTCCTTCCAGCTTATGTCAGATTATACCCAAAACGGACATGCCTCACAGGGTCATCGGCCATCTATTCTGTGTAAAAACTAGCGCTTAATGGTTCCGAGGTCCTCCTATTCTGGAGGTCTCCTTTGGTCAGAAAACTAAGCCACTAACTCCCCAACCTAATAAAAGTGAGGTGGACCGTACTGTTGAAGAATATGCAGTTCAAAGTGGCCTTTGCACTATCATGTGTTGTGGTCTGTGATATGTGATCTCAGATATAAAAGGAGACTTTGTCCCCTCATCCCCAGCTACTAGGGTATAGAGAGAATCTCAATTGGCATGCATTGATCTGAAGTTTTCACTCTACATTGCTATGTTGTCTTTGCCGAATACAACTGCCAGAACATGCCTCGCCTACGGAAAAGCTCTTGCGGTGCTCCTAATTCAAAGTCATACACATCTTTCAAGCATACCATACATTATTATACGGCCAGATTGATTTCTGTCATTATAGATAAAATAGGGTAAAATACTCGTTTAGGTATAGTCTAAGTGTAGACATGCTTAATAGAAGACTCCAAGTAGTCTCTGAGTAAACAGTGAGCGATTACTGTCTAATTAGACTCACTAAGCGCTCTCTAAGCGGGTTATTCGACCTCACTAATGAATCACGTGACTGTCGGACTGAAATCTACTGTGAGCCTGACTCTGAGCGCGTAAAAGCGGCGGCAGCTAAGATAGGAAAGCCCCACCTGGCAGAGGAAATCAAGTACAACATACGCATAGCTAGCTAGGTAGGTCCTCTCCTCAACTTTGGAATTATCTACCTCAACTTGCGCTAAATCTGTCGCAGCCCATCATGTGTGCCGCAGACCAAATTGTCGCAACGAACAATGACCACTTGGTCCAGTCTGATGACCCCCAACACCCCGCCAACCTTATCCCCGAGCTCTGTCGCAAATTCTACAACTGGGGATGGGTTACCGGCACTGGAGGTGGTGTAAGCTTATACTTGCGACGGAAAAAAATGCATCGGTGCCCCGCTAATGGAAAAGTAGACCTCGATTCGCCAAGGTGACCACATCTTTATCGCGCCGTCTGGAGTTCAGAAGGAATTGATGCAGCCTGACAACATCTTCGTCCTCCAATGGCCTACCCCCAAATACCCTGCCTCGGACCGCACCTACATCCGCAAGCCCCTCAAGCTCAACCCCTCTGCCTGTACCCCGCTATTCCTGACTGCCTTTGAGCAGGGTGCTGGCTGCTGCATCCACACTCACTCACAATGGGCAGTTCTTGTCACCCTGCTGGTGGAGCGGGAGAAGGGCCCCGATGCTTGCTTCGAGATCAGCAACATTGAGCAGATCAAGGGTATTCCCCGCGGCAAAGGAAAGGGCATGCTCGGATTCTTTGATACTTTGAAGATTCCCATCATTGAAAACACCGCCTTCGAAGAGGACCTCACTAGCGGCTTGGAGGCAGCCATGAACAAGTACCCGGATACATACGCGGTGCTTGTCCGGAGGCACGGAATGTAAGTGATAGCAACCACACTCTATGTGATACTGATGCAGTATGCTAATTCTGGTTCCTCCTGCAGTTACGTCTGGGGCGATGACACTGCCAAGGCGAAGACTCAGTGTGAAAGTCTGGATTACATCTTCCAGCTCGCCGTGGAAATGCACAAGCTAGGCCTCCCGTGGGTCAAATAGATACTGCGCGGTTTCTAATGACCTATATTATGCCGATGGTGATTTGAGTTGGGGAATCGTGGATAAATTACCCAAACATTACTATAGTAAGAAGCTCAAATTGAAATGATGTGACGTATTGCGACATGGGAGATCTGAAACCAGCTGGCCAGGGGCTGTGTAGAGAGTATCGAGTATTAAGTGGCATCGAGTGGACTATATTCGACATAAGCATAAATAAATAGCAACACCTTATCAAAAAGCAGTACAATGGCGAAGTAGTTGAACAAGTCACCTATCCATATGGGGTTGCACTCTGGATCCCGTGAGTGACTAAGGATGCGGATCGGCACTCCAACCAGCTCCCTCTCCAACTCCATACCGCACCGTCGAAGCTCCGATTGAACCAACATTAATATTAATTCGTTGATTCATATTCTCGCCATTATACCATTCCTTTCGCTTCGATCCCATACCAATAACAATGGATCTTGACTCTGGAGATTCCCCGTGGGGCGGTAGGCAGTCATGATACCACAGCTCTTTGAATCGCGGTCTGATTTATGATGCAGATGAGCCTTCACAGTTTAAGCCCAGCGATGCCTCCTCCAAACCCAGTACCCAGGGAGCTGGTATGTTTTATTTGCCTTGCTCTTTCAACGACCTCTCACTAAACGCACTACCATACAGCAGCTGCACAAACCCCCGCGTCAGACAGCTCACCCGCTGTCCGCGTACCAGGAAGAAGAGGCCCACGAGGCACACGCAAGATCAGCGCACAAGCCACTAAACTCGAATCCGTCGATGACTCCGTCGACCCTCTCGGACCATTGGGAGAAGTGCCTGCCGAGGCCACCCCGACACCCACAGATGAGGCACCAGCACCACCCCAAAAGGAGCCGTTCGCCGGACGTGGCGCGCGACCACTGTCCTCTCCCTCCCAGGCATCTGGCGGAGTGGGAGCAGCAGACTCGGCCAATTTAGAAGAGGAGAGCGCGGTCTTCCGAGGACCGCCTCCCGTGCAACCGCCGGTGCAAGCGGATGGACCGCCAAGACAGACGCAGCCCAGCATGAGCGTGGAGCAGGCTGCGAAGCCGACTTTCCAGATCTATGTCGGAGATCCGCACAAAGTGGGAGACCTGACAAGCAGTCACATTGTTTATCAAGTTTCGACGAAGGTAAGTGGACTACATGGACATGAAAGCTACAGGATTGGAAAAGAAGAAGCTGACAGTAATTACTATGGTTAGACAACATCTAAGGCCTATCGCCAACCCGAGTTCACTGTCAGCCGTCGATACCGTGATTTCCTCTGGCTCTACAACTCCCTGCACGGCAGTAACCCAGGAGTGGTTGTTGCGCCTCCGCCCGAGAAGCAAGCAGTTGGCAGGTTTGATACCAACTTTGTAGAGTCGAGGAGAGCTGCTTTGGAACGAATGCTTAACAAGATTGCCGGCCATCCTATTCTTCAGCATGATGGCGATCTGAAAATCTTCCTGGAAAGTGAAGCTTTCACCGTTGATGTTAAGAATAAGGAAAATCGAGAGCCCGATATTGGCCCAAGCAAGGGAATGCTGAGCTCCTTCGGTATTTCCGTTGGTGGGGGATCCAAATTTGTGGAGCACGACGATGTAAGTGAATCGTTTCTAATACATCGATCTCGCCTGCTCACATGTAGATAGTGGTTCCACGATCGAAAAGTCTACTTGGATGCATTGGAGAACCAGCTGAAGGCTCTATTGAAATCAATGGACACTGTGGTTCTACAACGAAAGGGACTAGCCGAGGCCGCAGGCGACTTTTCAAGCTCATTGCATGCCTTGTCGGCTGTCGAGCTTTCTCCCGCCCTCTCTTCTCCATTGGAAGGCTTGTCAGAACTTCAATTGCGTATTCGGGAACTTTATGACCGACAGGCGCAGCAGGATGTTCTGACGCTTGGAATCACGATCGATGAATATATCCGTTTAATTGGAAGTGTCAAGATGGCTTTCACGCAGCGGCAAAAGGCTTTCCACACCTGGCATGCAGCAGAGTCCGACCTACAGAAGCGCAAGAATAACCAAGACAAGCTACTCCGCCAAGGAAAGACTCAGCAGGACCGCTTGAACCAAATCAACGCCGACGTCGCAGACGCAGAGCGTAAAGTGCACCAAACGCGGCTGCTCTTCGAGGATATGGGCCGGCTTATGCGAAATGAGCTACAGCGATTTGAGAAGGAGAAGGTGGAGGACTTCAAGTCTGGTGTGGAAACATTCCTTGAAAGTGCAGTCGAGGCTCAGAAAGAGGTGAGTTCTTGCCAACTATTGCGGGTTTCTTTCACCCAGCTAACCCCAAATGCAGTTGATTGAGCTCTGGGAGACATTCCTCCTGCGTTTAGACGCTGGCGAGGAAGGGCTTCCGTATTATGTACCTCCCGAGGCGAGCGATGTACCCGCTCCAGCAGAGCCCACAGCGTCAGGCACAGAATCGCAGCCACTACTCGCTGAGGATGAAGCTTGATAACTCTCCTGTCCCGGTTGCGTCTCCACAACCCTGGAACTAGCGCTGTTTTACCTCATCTTGGTTTGTATTCATTAAGGGACAACCCTTTCGCGATGTTTGTTTATGCCATGCTGCCACTGATGATGATGATCCTCAGCAAGTTGAGGAGCTTTGTGTTTTTCTTCTATTTCCGCTTCACTCCGAATACCACTGTTCGCGTATTGTAGCAAATATAAATTCATTATCTGCTGTCGGCAATTATACCGCCCCGGATACATAGACTTGGAAAAAAATATATAGTTAACATGGATGAGAGAAAAGATGAATTCTTGGTATAATACAGCAGGCTCATACCAGACATATGTATATTGTACAAGATCAAAAACACAAGAAAAGAAACACAAGCAAAAGAAAAATCCCAACTCCCATCCAAGCGGCGCAAACCAGACAAAACCTGATTCAACCCAGGAAATCCAAAAGCCCACTATTTCTTCGTGAACTTAGGAGACTTCTTCTCGGGCGGCGGCGGCGCCTCATTCTGCCCGAAAGCACTAATCAAGTCAAGCAAGTTATCCTCCTCCTCCTGGTCCGCCTGAGCCTGAGCCTTAGCCTCCGCCTCAGCCTGCTTAGCAGCAGCAGGATCCTTAGCAGCGTCTACTTCAGCGGCGGGCGCGCTGGCATCAAAGCTGCGACCGAATCTAGCACGGAAAGCCGCCAGACGACCGGCCTCGTCTTCCTCGACGTTCATCAGCTTGCTGCTGGACGGGTTCCAGAGGAGCGAGTTGCGCGTGTCGCGTGTGGAGCGGTAGATCGGGGCCGGCGAGGTCGTGCGGTGGGTGAAGGTGCTACCGTCCGAGAGCGTGATGAGCTGTGTGAAAGTGTAGGGGCGCTTGGGGCGGCGGAGGAGAGTTGCGTGTCGGCATTGAGAGCAGACGAAGGTTGTGCTGCTCGATTGCGTGGGTAGTCTTGTAGGGAGGATGGTGGTGGTTGAGTTGGTGATTGTGGCCGCGGTGCGGCGGAGAGAGGTGTGCATTGACATGTTGGATGGGTTCGTTCGACAATGCCGATGTAAATAATAAGGGGGACTGTTGAGGTGGGCGGGGGGTTTTGACGGAGCCGCAATGCTATCGGGGAGGTTGCGGAGGTTTGCGAAGTTGATGCCAATAGCAGAGAAATTATCGCGGGTTATGTAAGCGGGTATTGTTCTTTTCGGGATTTTCGTATCTTCGATGTTTCGCATGACTTCATATTGCCGTGTGTCTCTATGAGTCTCTTGTTTTTGATCCGGATTTAGATATGAATTGGCAGAGTCGTGATATCTGTGATTTTGTGTCCTGCGTGATTCCCTGAGCGCATTTCAAAGCTCTGTCAATTCTAGGCCGGCGGGATGAAGCTCGCCTTTCCAGTCGCGCATAGGACTGCTCGGACAGGCCTCGGAGGTAGGTTGTCATGGTTTATTTGCAAGTGCTTCTGTCAATTGTACTAATGTGACCCGTTAGAACTGTTATGCGTTAAGAACCATACACCTCTGTTCCTGGGAACATCTTTTTCCCTCCCAATCTCCCCGCCTCTACCATATACCCCATACCGATCACGATTCGATCAACGACATTATACCAGCAATGCAACAGCCCATTTAAAAGAAGATGATTGCACAGGGAAGGTCACTACCCCATCCCATGCAGGCAATGCACCACAACCGCCAACACCATCAACATCTATATCCGACCAAGTCCGCCTCCTCATGCGCCGAGTCCCCTACCCCGTCGCAATCATAACAGCAACCGATCCCTCGGGTCCAGAAAATACAACCTCTTTCCGCGGTATGACCGTCTCCTCCTTCAGCACCGTCACTCTCACCCCGCACCCTGTGATCTCTTTCAACGTGCGCCGCCCATCAGAGACATTGAATGCGCTACTTGCTTCGGGTCGGTTTCTAGTCCATTTGCTTGCACCGAGCCAGGCGACTGCTACCCTGGCCAGGGATTTCTCGAAGGGGAATGTTACTCTTGCTGCTATGTTGAGAGGACATGGGGAGTTTGAGTTTGCGGCTTTGCCGACTAAGAACGAGGAGGGACACCCTCAAAGACCGCTTCCTATTCTCAAGCGGAGGGTGGAAGCAGTAGCGGCAAATGAGGGCGTCGACTTTCCTTTTGTTCTTGAATGTACCCTACATCCGCAGAAGATTGATGTGCAGGATCACTCAATTGTGCTAGGTACCGTTGTTCGCGCGATCGAGGGCTCTGAGTCTGTTTTGACGCAGGCACAGAATGGCAAGGACTTGGATGGACATTTGCCCGAGCGACTTTGTTTAGCTTATGCAAATACCAAATTTTGGAAGATGGGAGGTGAAATTTGAGCTGGGATAGTTGTCTGGCATGTCTGGTTTCATCTGAACCCTGGAGAAAGAATGCTTCATCGCTTATGCCTTCCAGCAAAGCACTGTATATATACTTGGGAATATGGCGTTTGGGCTGTTTATAGACTCTCAATTAGTTAGACATATGGTATCACGGCTAGTTTCGACGGCCTATGTATTATATAATTCTACAGTGGATGCATATGGAGAGATGGAGATGAGAAATGTTTTCATGATATTGATGCGTCTACGCTTTTTGTGAGAGAGAGTATACAAGAACCGAGTATAGAACACTGTTTTTTCGGTGTTAGGAACAAAGCTGCCATGTATCTCACTTCGGTCGAATCCATAGAGTTACCGTCTCATCGCGAGATACATGCCACACTACCACGATGACCCAAATACCAGGAATCACCACAGTGCAGGCCGACGAGAAAGAGAATGACTAGCATGAGGTGGGAATCCAAACAGACGGAACCAAAAGCACAGACGCACCAAACTTCAGGCGACTTCCCGGAAGACAAGCATGGAATCGAGATCAAGCACCGGCGTGAATAGCGCGGCCGGGCATGAGACCAATGAAGCAACCACCAAGAGAACTAGTCTCGCGACGAATGCGGACTGCCGGTCCCACTGCCACTGCCACCACTACCGCTACCAGTGCCACTACCTCGACTCACTGCTCGTTGAAAAGGGCTCAAAACCGGGCGGCCACCTTGATGCAGGAAACCATTTCCATCAGACCCAGGACGAGACTTAGTCTCACCAAGCAGTTCGGCTAGGTCAAGCTGGAGAGGTGGCAAGCGATTCGTGTCCAAGAAGTCAGAGCCGTATTGGCTGCTGCGAGCGGAGCGGTTGGAGAACGAACGGTCTCGGTGGTTGATGTCTGATGCGAAGTATGAGCCGCCCATATTGCCGACGGGAGAGGCCGGAAACTGTGGGAGGAAGGGAAGGTCTTGCGATGGGCTAGTTGGATTGGACGACATCTCATACACTGGAGAAGAAGAAATCTGCAGTGGGCTAGATCTCGCAGGAGGAAAGCTGAGACCCCCCAACAGAGATCGAGCACTAGGCGCAGTGGTCGTAGATACGTTGAACGACAGACCACTGGTCTCCGGCAGGGGATTGGTGCCTGGCAGGTTGCCTTCGGGAGTGAGAGGGCCAGACTCGAGGAGCATCTGCTGCTGTTGTTGCTGAATGGACTGCTCAATCGCAGACGCCTGCTGCCAGAGTTGACTTGTGCGCAGCTGGAAATCCTGTACAGATTGACTGATGCTTGCAAATTGCTCATGGAAATTGGTCTCCATCTTTGATTGGTCCTGCTCTCTGGCAAATTGTTCGGCAGCCCGACGTTCTCTCTCATTCAACCCCTGTGCATTGGCCGAGATGATACGCTCATACTGCTCGTTCACCCGGGTGCGACGACCCTGGAGACGCTCGCGCTTCTGGATAGCCTGAGTCAACTCCAACTCTAATGCCGCCACCTGCTGAGCTGCGGCTGTCCGAGCAGCAGTAACCTCTGCCTTAGTTGAATTGAAAAGTTCCACCTCACGTTCGAAATCCGCTTTGTGCGCTGACCACTCTTGCATCTCCTCCTCAGGTACAGTTTCCATGGTGTCGAGTTGTACCTCTAGAATTGCAGTAGCCTCTTCGGTTTGCCGGATGTTTCGTTCCAATTGAAGCGAACGCTGTTTTTGGCGATTTTCGTCACTTCCGCTGTGGAGGCGAGTATTGAAGTTCTCGAGTTCTTTCCGAATTTTCGAGATGATAGCTTTGTGGTCGTTCTTCGTCTTTTTCAGACGGTTGCGTTTTTCATTCAACTTGGATTCCGCATTACTGATGGAGTTCTTGAGCGTCGTTGTGGGGGATGAGGGACGATAGGTCGGCTGTGGGGGTGTCGATACCGCAGAAATGACTGTTCAAACAATGAGCTTATTGAAAAACAAAAGTTGTTATTTAACGTGAACTTACCTTGCTCTGTGTCGGTCGTCGTAGGCGTCTTGACACTCATGACACAGATTTCCTCATTGGTATCGCTTCGTACAAATGCACATGTGTAGGCGCAGTTGGGAGCAAGTCCAGCGATCTCGCCCCGCCATTGGACAACGCTCGGTCCCTTGGCATCTGAAACCCTGCATATCGAAGCGGTAGCCCAGAGCGCACCATTGACGCAGACGTAGAACGGTTCCCTGTTTCCTCCCAAACGGCCGGCTTCAAAGGAACCCGACACAGCGGGGTCATCGTTAAATTCACCCGCGGCGAATTTAATTGAAGAGCTATCCATATCCGTGATCCATATTAACCCGTCCTCGAGAGAAACACCCTGCAGATCCTCCTCCGTCATTGTGAGATTGCGGGCTGTCTTAGAAGCAGCCCGCGAATGCTCATATTCCCTCATCACCGTGACCTTTGTACTGGCAAGCGCAGCCCAGAACGGCTGCCGGCTCCTAACTTGATTGGCTTGGCGTCTGCGTTTCTTGGCGGAAGTGAAACGATCTTTTCCGTCTTTCAACTGACCGTCAGGTCCCACAAAAGAGGACGAAACACTAGCAGCAGATTCTAGAGCAGAATCGGCTTGTCCCTGTGACCCCGCGGAAGCCTCCGTATCTCCCCGCTTTCCGGTCCGTAACGGTGTCGGTGACCGATTCTTGGCCATCGAACGTCGTGCCATGGCAGTTCCAGCTTGTGCAAGAATGTGCACCGCAAGAAGGCTGCGGAGCCAGCTTGGAGACGTTTGTGCTTCGGAGCGTCGGAACTCGGCAGGTAGCAGGTGCGAATATTGGGAGAGAATATCGGGACTGAGCAGTTTAGCAGAGACAAGATGACCCAAGACAAAGTCCTGGATGCCTTTACTGCGAACAAGATGAAGAAGCAGAACAATTCCGACACAGAGAGCATTGACCCCACCATTCTTCCCTGAACCCCCGCCACCCAGGGTGATAGCAACCTGGACATGAGCGAGATCGATCGCAAAGTTTTGCGCCCATGTCCACATAAAGAGGCCCCAGAGAAGTATGCAGAACCCATCCATTGCAATCATCGTCCCCAAAGATGGCGTCCCAGCCGGACCCTGAAAAATATCGAAGTTCGACGACAAAGAACCGGCTGCGGCGCCACTCGGGGGCATGAAAGTCAAAGAGGCGAACAAGAACTGAACCAGAGTCAAGACCATAGGTGGAAGCTGTAGCAAAAAAATCAAGATGGCGATGGTGTCGTACATAGGGCACGATTTGAGAATGGTGGATGCGAGCTGGAGCGGGTTAATCGAGGCATTGGATCCGGATCGTTTCGAGGTTCCATTGCGAGAGGCATGACCTGCTATGCCACCATTCTGAGCGACCTCGCCATTTTGCTCCGCAGACGCCATTTCTCCACCCTTGCTATGTCCATTTAACATCCCACGCACATTGCCATCTGCCTTCGTGCTATCCCCTCCTTTGCCGGCAACTGTCGGAGATGTCACAGCTGTATCGCTAGTCGACCGTACGGGGGATGAATCGAATTGAGCAGACGCGCCCGGACCGGTAGCAGAGCCGTTGCCCGAATTGCCGTTGAGATGGCCGCTTGACTTTTGCTTGGTTACTTTCTTGCCGGGACCGACAAGGCCATTCTCCTGCCGATTGCTCTGGTTCTTCCTAGATGCAGCGGAGCGTGTCATGGACAGGGGAGCCCGAAACCCAGGTCCTAGTCAGCTTGGCGGGATGAAGCCAAGGACTGGGACCAGGAAAAAGGCGAAAACGGACTAAAATTGAATAGAGTGGGGGGGAAGGAAATGGTGCAGAGTGGTTCGTTTTGTAACGAAGATGGGAAAGAAAAAGGAAGTAAATGTATAAGGAAAAAAAAAATGAGAGAGAGAAAATGAGAGAAGGACAAGAGACGAGGCTCTACGTGGAAGCGTGAAGGGGAAAAAGTGCCCAGGTGGAATTGTATGAGGTCGAAAGAAACAGAATTGGTATTGGTATTGTCATTCACTGTCGATCTCTGGTGTCTTTTAGGTAGGCGGTACCTGACATCGATACCATCCACACCTATTTCACTTTGGTACTGTGTGTACTGTACTTGGGATGACTGCAGATTGCAAATTCAGTAAGAAAGCTCCTGGTAATATATTTCCCGTTCTTCACTGATGTGGAGTTTCTGCATGGAAAATTCCATCCAACACAACCCACTGCCAAGCTTTCTTTCTCTGAACACCTCTGTATCTTACGATAACTCCCCAAGATTTATTGACAGGTCACGCCCCCTAGAAGCTATAACGGCTGCAGTTGCCAAGTCCTGCAGCTAAGGATTTCTTCGCTTTATCCAGGCAATTTTACGATACCAAATGGTTTTCGTTGCCTCCGCGCTATGCGGACTTTCTTCAAAACAGGGTTGACTAGTGCTGACAGGCTAGTGACCGTGGAGTACAACCTACGATGTACAGATCAACTTAAGAAGTCTAATCGGATCATTGGCCCCTATTTGCTATCAAACTGGACTACTCCGTAACTGGATTGACGATCGACCGTTTCTTAACCCGTCTGCTGCGGGGTCATTCTTGCATCGGACTTATGATATGTGTTACGAATCCTCAGATCATGGTATGGTCATTATCCGTTGGGGGACTTGCGTACAGGTAAATGCACCTGCCGGCATGAACATGCAATCCCGAGCATGGAGAGCATCATGGGGAGTGGGGAGTAAGTACGGGGAATTTAACCTTTTGTGTATCAAACGTGTGTGTATCAACGGGGTTGGCCACATTCTTACTAGGATCATAACATGCTCAGCTATCTTGTGCATCTTCTTGAAGGGCTCCGCACAGGTTTTGCTGTACGAGTACGAGTATAGGTCTAGATCGTTAAAAAAGAAAAAGGTGATAATTGAGGTACTATCTAAATTGACCATACAAATATCTAGTTGCACTAGAGAATATCCTTAAGTAGAAAACAGATGCAATGACTCGGTACAGCCTGTGCCAATTCCGATCCTCCCCTCCTAAATACGATACCAGGGGCTTGGCAGCCCTAAAGGGTCTCGTAGATCAGCCACAAACTTAGTAAAGATCGGCCCGACGGCCGGCTTGGTGATGCCTTAAATTATCTTTATGCATGCGGTGAGCCCTACCATTGTAGCACGTATATTATACACCCTCCTCGATCACTCCTTTGGCAAGTTACACTTCCAGGTTTCTAGATTTCCGATCTAAATTCCAGAAAATATAGCGTACATAATTATGGAGAAATCTCAGACAGTCGCACTAACGTGTCCGCCTAGTCTCGTTTTAGAACCGGGTTTTGCACTGGTCCGATAGACGGGGTTTCAAGGTCGATCCTTCCGCTTTTCCTACAGGTTCCGACTTTCACCTCCTAGCACGACAGGGTTTCCGATCGTAATGGTTGATATAAAGCCTTACCTAAACTTATGAAGGTTGCCCGGTCTCTATAAAGAGCTTAATGCCCTCGCTCCTACGAATGTCCAATTCGGGCCTCGATAGTCCAATCAATTAATCAATCTAATGTGTTTGTTCCTGGTTATACATAGAAAAGTCTCTTTCACAAAGTATGACTTTTTACTGCTTTCCACCTACGTCTACAAAGATATGACAAGGCTCCATAGGCGGCCGACTACTGTTGGGGTTCATCGAGCCAAATATTTTTAGTTTACTTTGGCCGTAGTTAGTGTATATACCAACTGAAAATGCCCTAAGAGAATATGTGAACTTTACCAGTATGCACATGGATACTGCCTACATAGTACATCTCAAAGCAGAAATGTATCAAAAACATATGGCCAATATACTCAAAATCCGCTCAAGTTCACTGAAATGAAATATCTGCATTGTATATCTCTTTTTCATGCAGTAATGACTGTAAAGAATGTTAGGAAAAGAAATCCATACATACAATCGTCAAGGAATGAACAAGGGATAGATAAGATTTTGCACGCACATGAAAATGTGTGTAGTACTTCGACGGGAAAAGTGACCCGAGGCTCACATTCCACCCCCGCCCCCCTTCCCGCATAACGTTAACTTTAAATGGATCCAAGATGTATTTAGCTGGTCTTAGCCAGTGCGGTTATCAAATTACTACCATACCTGAGACATTGAAACTACATACCTATGCACTTACCTAGCTACATGTAGTACCCGTAGATCCGTTGTCATTGAAGTACGACTGGACCCGGTATAAACTCCAATCTAGGCCTGAAGCGACTCTTGGGCGCAATATGCCAACCTTTTCCCTCAAAATTATCTCGGGTTCTTCCTTCTAATATCACCTTCGCTAGCAGAAAGAGGTAAATATCAGCCTCCGGAGCACGTCCAGGATAACCCTTTCACATCCCAAAGCAACGATAGCGGCAGGATGATATAGTTGCCACAGGCAGCGACGCAAGGCCTGGATCTATGGTTGTCCATGAATGAAGAAGGCATGTGGGCCTAGGATAGATTGCAACTATATCACCGTCATGCGTGTGGAACAGTGGTACCGTCTCATAGGCAATGTCTCCCAAGAACCCGATGCCGCCAGGGGAACGTCCGGGGGTGATGATGATTCGAAGTCCCAATTCAAAACGGGTAAAACAGAATGCGGTACGGTGGTTAGGCTAAAGAAAGGAATAGTTACTGTCTAGGTACCTGGCAGCCAGGCAAGCCCGTCCCTGGGCAGTGGCGCATTAGTCATCTTATGTCCCGCTCGCAGGCCCCTGGAAGGTTGCAATCCATCGGCAAAACTCCGACAACCTAGTAAATACATCTGCGAGTAGTGTTCGGGTCTCAACTACACGCAGTTTACTTCCCATTTAGAAGAGCCTGGGGTTCAATACATGAAATGGCACAACGCAAGTCCATGTTTCTCTCACGAGAGCCCTTGGTATGTGTTCCTAGCCCGACTATACTCTCATCTCCTTATGACCTTTAGACTTCCCAAGACGCCAAATGGAAAAGACTAGTGAAAACAAATTACATCGACCCGAACGGAGTGCAGAGAGACTGGGAGTCTGCTGAACGCCAGGTACGAACTTCGAGTTTATACATAAATCCAACTGTAACGACCTAATCAAACTGTAGACAAGACCGTCAGACTCCCCTGTTGATGGAGTCAACATCGTCGCCTTTCTAAATAGCGTGAATGGCTCTGAGATCCTTTTAGAGAAGCAATACCGGCCTCCAATCGACCAAGTCGTCATAGAACTCCCGGCAGGATTGATCGACGCAGGGGAGACAATTGAGCAAACTGCAGTCCGAGAGCTGAAAGAAGAGACTGGGTACATCGGCGTTGCTGATAAAACTACTGGTATTATGTACAATGGTTCGTGAGCGTATTGCCCGTCTTGCTGCTGAATCTCAATTGACTTGATATTACTTATCCAGATCCCGGGTTTTGCAATGCCAATTTCAACATGGTCTACGTTCAGGTTGACATGTCTCTTCCGGAAAACCAGAATCCAAAGCCTGAGCTCGAGGATAATGAGTTTATCGAGTGTTTCACGCTTCCGGTGTCGGACCTTTCTACTGAGTTGCAGAAGTTGGAGAGCGAAGGGTATGCTATTGACGCCCGGGTGGGATCCATTGCGGAGGGGATTGAGATTGCAAAGCGGTTGAAGCTTTGAGTTGTTTGACCGGTGGAGTCAAAAGGTGATTTACTGTCTTGTTTTCATTTGTAGAGATGCGACCCTCATGTCAAATATCCGTAGACTAATGATTTCTGAATAACATTAATGATATAACTACTTAGGTGATGTCTGAAAGCCTCTGAGATAACGGGCAAATTCAATGTTAGGACACATACAGCAATCAAGAGAGTAGTCTAATCATGAACTAGGGTTGCTGTTGATTACGGGTCAGACCCAGCTTACTACATACATGTACATAATGTGACCCCTTCAAGTCTGAGGGTAAGTCCCAAGTCAATTTGGCTCATAATCAATTTCGAAATGAGATGTCGGTCCATTGCCGCTGGTACTATTAATAATATGACCATGTTCCCCTTCTCATGCGAGATACAATCAGTCAGGCATACTTGAGACTTGGAATGCGTATGTACAAAGCGCAGCTGCAGCTATCAATCAAGTGCCCAACAAAATAACAAGGAAACATAGTCCTCCGCAGCCGCATATGATCCGCTCTTCGATGTATCTGCACAGTTATAATACTATCACGCAGACCCGTTGTCCTCCACTGCATCGGCTCGATCCCAGCTTTCAAGCTCAAGATTCCGGACCCGATTTTCGATATCAGCAATCTTTTGCCTCCAGTTCTCCTGCTCCTGCTCCTGCAGCTTCCACATGGTCTCAAACTGCTCCATGATAAAGGGCGGGATATTGACGGTCTTGCGGTTCTTCTTGTAATCATAGATCACGTTATCCTCGAAGCAACGGGCAGCAGGGCGTTGGTGGGCTTCAGACAAGATCATGACTTCGAGTCGGAATGCCGACTGGGCGGAAAGATGCCTAGATGGGTCTGGGATCAACTTTTGATAGACAGTAATTTTGTCTGGAGATTCCATGGGCTGCGTGATAGTGAGTAAACAGGTCCACTCAGTTGCTGTCCCAGCGATGTGGGGTTTGGGTCTCAGGGATACAGTACAAATTTGTAGTCCACCTTGATACTCTTCAGGATAAGCCCGATCCCTGTGTTACCAACCATATTCACCCATTCTTTCTTATTTGCGGTATCGATATGATTGCCGATATTGCGTGTCCAGTTCACTCGAGCTGTTTCGGCGTACCGAACATAGGTAACGTTGTTAACGTGACCTTGGACTAGTTAGTACGGTATGATCTATAAACTGGCAAAGAGTACGTAGGTTCAAAGTAAAGGGGCAGGGCATACCCTATCATTCAGGTTAGCGTTGGCCTAGAAATCCTAGCCCACGTAGTAAGCGCAACAGGTAGGGGCTAAGTCTCACCATAATATCCTAACCCACCACAAGCAGACTTAGCATTAATGACTCTCATCCACACTAAGACCAAGAAATATAGCCCAAGCTCATACCTGTTCCCCCCAGACCACATCATGGCGGTACAGACTGCACCGTTTCTTATCCGTGAGGAATCCCTCACTTCCAGCGAGCAGTTCCCGCCATTCATTGGCCAATTGCTGTAGAATCTTACCCCCCTCTTCGATCTGAGCTGGCTTCATCCCAAACATCATGCACTTTCCAACCCTTCGCTTAGTCAATGTGAGCCATCGTGGATTGCTCGGGGCTGTGACCGAATCGGGGAGGGGTTGGCCGTTAAAGGCTGCGGAAGTCGCAGAGAAGAGACGACGTGTGCCATTGCAGTACAGAGAGATTGAAGCAGACAGCTGCACTCGAAAAGCTGATTGAGGAAGCATATCGTGTAGTTGTGGAGAGACAGTTCCCCCAGGACTGCAGGTAGACAGCTCTCCGATAACCGATAACCAGAAGCTTGGGCCAGTATCCCGAAGTCAGGTCAGCTAGAACCCCGCGTGACTGTAGGGGGTTGAATCAGACCCTGTGTTGATATTATTTTATATATTTTTAGTTTGATATCTCCAGTGGATGTAGGATGAGGAGCAAAATACATAAATTACCCCAAAAGTAGGTAGTATATGGCGTACGGCAAACCCACGTGCGATGAATAGCGAGGTAACTCCGCTAGGCACGTCACCGATATCACCGATAACACCCGAAACCGCTTACCTTCATTGCACCGCATCCCCATCACCCATCAACTCGCTACCAGAACAAACCTTGTTGGATGGATCAACAATGGTAAATCCCGAGCTGCGCCGGCAGGTCATTAACGTCTACAAAGGTATGAATGTGTACGCGTCATGTAGTGACTTGCACTCCTTCTCCTTTTGTCTTGCTGGTTATCTGTTACATGCTGATAACCTGAATGTAGAGCTTCTGTTCTTAGGACGGGAATATCCTCTTGGCTATCAGTATTTTCGCAATCGACTACACCGTGCATTTGCGAGTCAAACTCAGCTTACCGACGATGAGCAGATCCGTAAGGGAATAGCGAGGGCTGAGTTTGTGAAGAAAGGTGAGTCTTTTGTTTTTGTTTTTCGCCGGGATTCCTGTCCCTATACTTGGCTGCGATTGAGAATATGTTATTAATTGTTTAATACAGAAGTGGAAGCGCTGTAAGATCCTGTCTCTACTTCCCTCTCTTTCCTCCCTACCTTCTATTTCGTATTGTTGTATCCGATCATCCTCTTTCACTACCCACATTGCTGGATTACAATCATTTGGAAGCACAGTGGAATCATTCGTACATGTCATTCATATTGCACCCATAATGGGGTGATGTCTGGCTAGATACACTGTGCATAGATTCACTCCTCATTATCATGGCATCATGCAAGAACTATTTTGACCCCATCACCAGATTTTGCGTTGCTGGCAACTGACAGAATAAACAAACCTAGGTACTATTTGAAGCGGTACCGAACGCTGAAAGAGCGATATGGAAGTGAGGCCTAATATTACAATGGCTCTCGCCTCTTCTCGAGAAATGTTCAGATCATATGCATGTTAGAAACCCAGAAAGACAGAAATAAAATTGGGGGTATCACCAATACAAAGTGCAGAATGGTCACTACTTGACTTTTGCCCACCGGAACTCCAAATTGACTCAAGAGGTTCATTTTTTTTGACCCCACCAGGCACTCACTTCAAGGCACTCGCCGCTGGAGAGGCCACCTTTCTGCAAGAAGTCGGTTGTCATTGCAGCCCACCATCGGTCCCATTCATCCCGGCTCTTTCCGCTGGACTCCATCAATATCGGCTCCAGCCCTTCGATCATCTGGATTGTGGTGAGGAGAGCTGTGCGCCGGATGGAGGTTTGCTCGGGTGTCAGGGCCTTTCGTGGGCGATTTTTGGAATCCTTGCCTTGGCCGTCTCGCTCCCAGCGCAAGTCACCTAATGGGATTGCGACGCGGCGAGCGTCGACATTTTCTAACAAGTCTACTTCGGCGTTGAATGATAGACCAATCGTTGCGCATGGGAGCACTGTCAACTTGAGACGGTCGAACGACTTCTCCACCCAAGAATTATAGTCAACCACGAACTTGTTCTGCGCTCGTGTGAATGGTGTGGCGGAGGAGAATGTATAAGTAGCCGTTGCGTCGGCGATCTCCTGTTCTTTCGAGTTTGTTTTGCGGGCCGGAGCTGGATTAGGTAGGAGCGAACGGAAACTCCAATCCGAATCCCACACCTCTAGGATCCCCCCAGACTTGAGCACACGCAGGGGCTCGGTCAAGCCCGATGCAGATTGCGCGGGACTGGAAGGACATATGCCGGCGTCTTTAATGAACACGAAATCAAAATAGTCGTCCGGGAAGGGTAAGCGGGGTCGGCGTAGGTCGTGACGTTTGAATTGCCAGTTCATTCCCTGCTTGCGCAGATCCGGCGCGATGGAGACAACATCTATCCCGGCAAAGGCCACATCGGGATGGCCCCTGCGGGCGAAGTGTTCGTGGCACAGACCAGACCACAGACCAGACCCGCATGCGATCTCTAGCACGCGTTTAGGCGGCCGATTGGCTAAGTGGGGGTTGCAAAATGGGCCGCCGAAAACGCGCAGTAGCATCAACGTGCGTAGGCTTTGGCGGTGGATCTCGGGCAGGTCGCAGGGCAAAGGATAGACATTCTCCGGGTCGCGAAGGTAGGTGCGGTCACCATGGCGCATCAAAGGGTACGTTGAGTAGTCCGTGAGTGAACTCAGAGACGAGGAGGAGTTTGCGGCCAGTGTCGAGCTCAGGTTGGAGTGTAGATCGGACCCGGAGGCGGTTGCGCCTGAGAACCCCAGTGCCATCATATCCATATCGCTTTCCTCAATTATATTGATTGATGTCCCCTCTGACTCTGTAGATGGGTTGTGGGTTCGGTCGCATTCTCGGCGCAAGTTGGAGTTCTCATGAACGAGGCATGCTTTTTTTTTCTTTCCTGCAAAGCTTTTCTTTTTCGAGTGGAAAATAATACCGAGGGAAATTGGAATTAAAATTGAAAAATAGAAAAAAAAAATAAGTCGAACAGGCAAGGTGACGGGGATCAAAAGGATCAAAGCGGGCTCGGAAATTATCCCTAGTGCAGCCGGGTGCAGAGCTGAAGAAATTTCTTGTTCAACGTTCAAAAAAAGGACTAAAATTGGAGATAGTCTTTTAGTTTTGTGTACAAGGTAGATCCCTTGGAAGTAAATTATTCAAAGAATGAAGAGAAGAAATGGGGGAGAAGAAGAGAAGAAAAAAGACCTGACCCCTGGAAGTAGAATATCCACTCAAGTCTAGTTTAGTCTCTTCACGGTAACAGTAACAGTACTTTACTCCGTGAAATATCAGTATTGGGGCCAATATGTATTCTGTTTTACCGTTGGTTTGTGAAGTCTTCCTACTTTTATATAGGCATTGACATCATGACTCTCATTTTAGCCATACCATGGCCAGAAAGGGAAATGGTGGCCAAATGCGGTAAAAACTATAGCTATGTATGAGTTTGTATAGTGCATTATTGCTTGATAATTTATGGGGAATATTGAAACACAATTTTCAGGCCTCTACCGGTATAGTCTAGGAAAATCATATATAAGGTAATAGTTAATAGGGTAATGGTTAATAGGGTAATGGTTAATAGGGTAATAGAGTAACAATGTCAAAGGAGAATCTGATTTCAGATACACACATCCAAAGGATACCTCTAGGATACCTCTATAGTAAAAAAATTGTGCAGAACTAGTCAACTAGTCTACATGGGATGTATTAACCAAATAACCAAATAACCAAATAACCAAATTCAAGCGGTAAAACCGGATACACTGTCGGAGATCCATAACCCGTCATATCCATAGGAGAGTGATTTATGTTGTAATCGGCTCCGCAGTCTGGGCCCCCCCCTTTCAACACTCTGACACTTAGCTCGCCATTGTCTCTCTATCTGATACCATAAGAATGTACAACATACGAAGCCTACCTTCGTATGTTGTACTTAACCCGTGCCCTACGCTAACTTCTAGTTTTGTCCATGCTATCGGCTATTCCACGCGATCGTCCTGGTCTCACTGTGATCCGTGCTCTTTCCGCTCGGTATTAATTTAAACGTACCTGCAGAATGATACGAGAATTCGATCGACACAATAGCGTCTGCCACGTACTTTTGATTAGGACTAGTTTCATTTTGCAAGACACAGGAGTAGACAGGGTTGAAGAGGCGAATATGATCAGTAACAATATGAACGTACTTTATATAGAATAATAGTCATGTTAAAGCCATTAGAGGTATCCCTCTTTATGAATATGTGAGTATACAACTCCGTAGGTCTGTGCTACCTCGCAGAAGCTATACATATATGGATTATATCATAATATCTCTATACGACACTAGGGCTTGAACATTATCTAGCTAAGCGGTATGATAATAAAAAAGAACCGCTATCTGGGCGTCGTTTAATATCATTTAATAAGGATCCTTTCTACATACCTCGTATAACTAGATACTATGTTAGGTTGATGTTTTAAGGCATTCGCCAATGATCACAATCAGATAATTTACTGGCGTTCCAATGTTGCACTCAGTTCTTAATCATACGATATGTAATTTGTGGAAGCCAGAATTAGTTCATTAGTGGCTTTTCTGTCTCGCCCAAGTAGTTCATGCCAAGGGGAACTACAAAGGTTCTAGGATTCTCTAACACTTACTCCGTACTCCGTACATAGAACAAAATCAAAAACTAAAATATTAAATATTATTAGCGAGAGCTTAGAATAGATCGGGCCATTATTCATTCTTTCAATCTTTTGGTCTACATCTGTTTCCCTCTTTACTCCGTACACTCATTGGTTATATATCCCTTCTGAACCCAGATTTCTTTCATTGTATGTCCCCCCCCCTACTGCTGGCTAGCTTCAAACAAGATGTCTAGGCAGAATCAAAACTTGATGCAGGTTCGACTTGCCAAAGACAGTTGCGTATGCCCATAGTTTTAGAAGGCAACGCCAACCACGTGGCTGGTTTTCATATAAACAGTGCCATCCATCAAATTAAGGTGAATGTGCGAAATAGATAAATGATATATGATCAATGCCAAACCCTACCCCAGAAAAAAACATCAAACATTTGAGAAACATCGACGGTGTCTTGGCAACAAGAGCTCAAAGTTGAGAAAGACTTTGGCCCTTGCGGCGATTCACGTGATCCCGTGACTCCCGCCTCGCTGCAAACCACCAGTGTCATCTCAATACGTTCTCATCGACCTGGAGACAATCGTCTGGTTTGCTCAACTTTGCTACCCTCAATCTTGCCCCACTGTTTTTTTTCGACTCCCCATCACTCAATCTCTTTTTCCTTTCCCGGTCCCGCCTTCTTTTGACCCTTCCGCCCAATCTCCGCCCTTAGGTACCGCTCCATTGCACACCTAAAGATACTCCCAGGGCCAAAGTCACCGGCGAGCTTCAATCGTGGTTTGATACAGGTGGTTTTGCCGTAGGCCTCTATGTGGAAGAAGAGAAGAGACCGTCTCCGATCCTCTCCTCTCCTCTCCTCGACCCAACTCGACTTAGCGCCGCCCACCAACCAACAGGTTTTCCACCAGGGAAACAAAACACGGTCTCGTCTGCCACGTTAAATGGCAGATGGTACCTACAGGTTCCAGCAGCCTGGGGCCGGGCAGTTCTACTTCCAAGCTCAAGCACAGCAGAACCCTCACCAGCGGCACATCGTTCGAAACGGGACCAATTCTCCGACGGGTCGACTGAAATTCAACAACGACACCCCTTCCCCCTCTCGATCCCCTGCCCTCAACCAGGCTGCTGCACTCAGCCCTTTCAACACCATGTATGGCCAAACTCACCAAGGTCAGCATGTCATGATGAATGGCGGTCAAGCCCACCAGCGGTTTGGCATGCCGATCCCCAAGTTCCAATCGCAAACCCACCACTCTCATCACACACAGCAGCCGCACCATCATGCCCATCACACACAAGCGACCCACAACCTTACTCATCAACACAATTTCCCCGGCGGCGCACTGGCCACTACAACAACTTCTCATTTCACATCGACGCATTTGCAGAACGGAGTACCGACCGCGGACGATGACCTTGATGAATCAATGAACGAGCATTGGCAGCAGCAGCTCCAGCTTGCGGCGGAATCGAGACAAGCCACTTCTCCCCACTACCATGCCCGCGTCATTGCGCAACAAACGAAAGGAATCCAGCTCATTTCCAACAACACTGACACAGAGAATGGGACGGAGGGGCGCAATGGTGCACCTGCAGGGAAGCCAGCTAGCCGACAGGGTTGGAATGCGCTTGATTTTGGTGGCCAAGGATTGCGCGCTTTGACTACCTCGTTGTTCAACTATGGCTTCATTGAGAAGCTGTACCTTAACTCGAACAAGTTGAAGGTGCTACCCCCGGCAATTGGACAACTGCGGAAGTTGACTCATCTGGATCTTTCCGGGAATGAATTGACAGAGCTGCCAGAAGAACTTGGCATGCTTTCAAACCTGAAAAAACTCCTTCTCTTCGATAACAATATTCGCACCCTGCCTTACGAAATGGGGTACCTTTACCGGTTGGAAACATTGGGAATCGAGGGCAACCCCCTGAACGACGTGCTCAAATCTCAGATCATGAAGGATGGAACCAAGGCTCTCATCAAGTATCTGAAAGAAGAGATGCCAGGTACGTTTCACCTGCTCTTTCCACTCTTAGGCATATTTGCGCGAGACTTTTTGCTAACTTCATCATTACAGTCCACCTACCCCCTCCTGACCGTGACTGGGTAATCCTCGATGATACTTCAACCTCGTCCAACAGTAATACGGAAAAGATCACCGTACTGTCGTACAACACGCTGTGTGACTCTTCTGCAACCCAGTCGCATTACGGATATGTGCCTGCACGTGTTCTGTCCTGGGAATTCCGCCGCGAGCTTATTCTTAACGAATTACGATCCCATAACTCAGATATTGTCTGCCTTCAGGAGGTTGATCAGGGAAGTTACAACAATTTCTTCCGCGAGCAGCTTGCCTACAATGACTACAAAGGTGTCTACTGGCCGCGTGGTCGTGCAATGGGAATGCAGGAGGAAGACGCCCGTTTGGTCGATGGATGTGCCACATTCTTCAAGGGAAGCAAGTACATCCTGTTGGACAAGCAATTGATCAACTTTGGTCAGACAGCCGTTCGTCGACCCGACGCCAAGGGCCAAGATGATATCTACAACCGACTGTGGCAGAAGGACCACATTGCCGTTGTGGTCTTCTTGGAAAACCGGCAAACCGGTGCTCGCTTCATCAGCGTGAACGCTCATCTGTATTGGGATCCGGCCTTCAAGGACGTCAAGCTCATTCAGACTGCGATTCTGATGGAGGAGATTACCAAACTCTCAGATAACTACGCTAAATGGCCCGCCTGCACGGACAAGACCGCATTCCGCTTCTCAGAGGCCGAAAGCGGCTCAGAGACCGCGCCCGTGGTGGAGCCGGCCCCGTCAATGGAGTACACCAGTGGTGATCAGATCCCTGTTCTCATGTGCGGTGATTTCAACTCCTCACCAGGGTCTGCGGCTTACAACTTGATCTCCACTGGACGACTTCCCGAAGCCCATCCCGATCTGGAGAAGCGACTTTACGGAAACCTTAGCCGGGTCGGTATGACACATCCCTTCAAGTTGAAGTCAGCCTACTCCTCTATGGGGGAACTGAGCTTCACCAACTACACCTCCGACTTCATGGCCATTCTCGACTACATTTGGTACTCTTCCAACACTCTTCACGTGTCGGCGCTGCTCGGCGAAGTGGACAAGGAATATCTGCGCCGCGTGCCCGGGTTCCCGAATTTCCACTTCCCGAGTGATCACGTCGCATTGCTTGCAGAGTTTACGGTAAAGGGTAAGAAGGGCAAGGTGGTAGAGGCAGACTTTGGGCCACAACGGCACTGATGACATGGAGCATTTGAAATCTTCGGAGATGGGGTGTTTTTCCAACCGGTTTCTTTCCTTCGTGCTTGTTATTTCGGAATCTTTTTGGGTGGTGGCTCTCTAGCTAGCCGTCTTATGGTGTTTCTTTACGTATTTCTCTTCTTCCTTCTTGTCTTTTCTCTCCTGCTTATGAACGTCCTTCCAGTGTTCCTATCGCTTGTCCTCCTCTGTATCCTCTTGATTTGCTAGCGGAGTATCTGTTCCTCGAACGGTGGATGGTCTTGTCTCGTGTCCGTTGGATGTAGTGAAATGGTGTGGCAGTCTCCATCCATTTACTTCCTGGCATTCTCTCTTCCCTCCAACCCCCTCCTCTTTTGTCTCCCAACCTCACTCTCTACCCTCTCCTGTGTCTTCTTCCGTTTAAGTTTCCTGATTTATCTCGGTTTCATTTCACCTAATCTCTAACCTCATCTGAGACGGCTTCACGACGCTTAGGATCGGGGATTGGTGTTCGGGCGGAACAGGTGGTGAAGGGTATCTGCTTTTTGCCCGTGACGAGGTTGCTTTTCGTCGTTTTCTTTTTTTTTCAGGCGAAGGGAGTTTTGTCTGTTCCGTGTACGTGTTTATTGTGCCATTCGTCCTATGCGAGGTTCAATCAAGAATAGAGCATGGCTTTGTTCATTTCAGTCTTCGGTGTCCTTCTGTAGACGCGGTCAATAGAGTTGCTGGTAAATGTGGACCAATATGTCCCATGGCGTGAACGGATGGAGGAGAGTGATTCTATTCTATTATATATATCTGATACATTTTGGCTTGGAATGATCTCCAGCCGTGCCAACTACGAGGCTGGATAATTGCACAAGTATATCCTAGCCCCCTCATAACACCCAATATAGAGTCCACTCCCCACAACCGCTGCCGGTTTTGGCCACCTGACCGTTCGATATATTGAAACAATCAGATGGACCTGGAAAGTACGCCCATTAAGCACAGCGAGAGAGAGAAAGAGAGAGCTACTGTAGCAATCAGCAAAACATTTCACACATCAAGTACATCGATTGCCAAGGAATAAATTTGGGACAGAGCGCAGTTCACGGCTGTTTTCTGTTAATATACAAGGCGAGCATGCCCAAGGAACCGAGGATGACCGCCAGCGTCACTATTGGCCGCTCATCGGCCAACTTGTGGATGAAACAAAAAGCTTTCGTCAACGAAGGTTCTTCGTTTAGATACTCGGGGGTGGGCGGATGCAAGGCGATTGAATCCAGCGCTTGTAGCAGGCTACGAGCGTTTCGAAATCCTCCGTCGACCCAGCAGTCTTCAATGATTGAGCCAAGCCAAACATTTTCAGTGCTAGGAAGAAACTCTCTCCGCGGCCAGGTCGCTCGTCCATCAGTTGGAAGGTTGTCTTTGAAGAGATCGATTTCGCATTTCTTGCCAGTCACAACTTCATAGATAACGGCCCCAAGAAAGCCGAGGTCTATTCGAGTCGTGTATCCGTTATCATCGATAGTATCCATATCGACATCTAAGGGTAGAAGAGATGCTTCGGAAAAGTCGCAGAATTTGATTGTCATATCTGAATCGAGAAGGAAGTTTCGACTAGCAATGTCTGCCACAAGCACACGTTGGTCGTGGATATATTCGAGCGTGCGAGCCATTTCACGAAACCAAGAGAGTTGGAGCTGTTGAGGTGGCTGGTTGGTTTCTAAGTAGGTGCGAAGATCTCCATTTGCCATATAAGCAAGTTGGGTGGCTTCTTTTGAGAAACCAAGGCAATTGACAATACCACCACATTGGGGATTAGATGATTGGAAACGACGATAGACATCTTGTTCACGTTGAATGACTTCAATGTTCATCTCAACCTCTACATCCGAGCTCCAACAATATCTTAGAGGCGTCTTGATGGCCAGGCCGTCACGTAACACCACCACCGCTGAAGATCCAGATCCAAGGACTTGCTCCAGAGGAATAGAATCTCCGGAGAGATCTAAATAGGGAGAGACCATATTCTTTTATTGTTGAGAATGGAAGGAACGGGCTTTGGACTGGATTTACTACAGAATGAAACAAGGGGTGATTGCCTTTTTAGGTGTGGTCCCTAAAGGATATTAGGGCTTAGTATATATATCGCTGCAGTGACAATCAGGGGTTCCGATTGTCCCTATGATATTTCCCCTTATGTAATCCCTCAGGAGTAGTTTACTACTGGCCTGAGTTGATCTCGTGATTACAGTAAGCCTTAGCTAGAGGTAATGAACTACATTGAGCAATGATACTATGATAGATTATCTTTCTAACACACTCTATATTATCTATTCTATGTCTTTCAACTAGCTGCAGCAGCATTCAGCTTGGCCTCCTTTATCTTCTTCTCCTCCCGTTCACTAAAGCGATCACCAAAAAGACCGATGTGAGGCCGCATCAGAATTGTATATTTGACAAACTCCTCCATGCAATCCACCAGACGATCTCTGTTGCCGCTAGGCATGAGTCTTTGATCTCCCGGTTGACCTTCATCCGGGAACTGCGTATATGCCTTTGGGATCGAAGACTGATTCGGAATGGTAAACATCCGCATCCACCGACCCAGGATACGCAAAGAGTTGACCGCATTGAACGATTGGGATCCACCGCACACCTGGGCAATGGCCAGCGTCCGGCCTTGGGTGGGACGGACACTTCCGGTAGTCAAAGGAATCCAATCGATCTGATTCTTGAACACAGCGGTCTAGCGATGCGGAAACATCATGTAAGTAAATAATATTTGCACTCAATGTCCATCGCGAGAGATTACTCACCAGATTGCCGTGCTGTTCAGGCGAGACCCAGACATGGCCGTCACTCCATAGACTGAGTTCTCTGAGCTCCTGTACTTTGGGATGGGCGGCATCGCTCTCGTTCTTCATAGGCAGACCCTCGGGGTTAAAGACGCGGACGTCACAGCCCAGCCGGAACAGGATACGGGATGCTTCCAATGCTACCAGTCGGGAATATGATCTTTTGCGAAGACTGCCATAGAGTACCAGAACTTTCAGCCTCTCGTTTGTAACCCGTAGGTTGTGCTCTGCCATGTCCGCTACAGTGGTCAAGTCTAAGTTGTTGACCCAGTCTTCAGTTGCATTGTCGTCAAGGATGAATGGTCGATATTTTTGACGGATATCTGGGCTATCTTCTGTCGGGGATAATGCCAGAGATCGATATGAGACATTGGGTTGGTGGGTGTTTGTAACCGCTTGGGGAACGGTGGACAGCATCCTTTTTGAAAATTTGGGGCACAGCAGAGATTGTGAGATTGCTGGCCTAAGTATCGTGGGCACTTTTGGTAGAAGGTAATATAGCATAGATCCCGAGGTTGAAAGGTAACCAAAAAAAAATAAGACAGTTAAAGAAATTGACAGTGATTTTGGCCTGATATAGTAGCCCTCGAGAAGTATGTCACTGGCGAAATATGATTGGTCAAAATGTAATTAGTCGGTAACCAATCAGGTCTTGGAAAGTGGAGAGAAAGACCCATGGATCCTTGGAGGCTCTTGTCCATCCAAATCCCCTCGGAATCTTCCCGAGGTCCAAGGTTGACTACTATCTCTTAGGATAAGGGGGGTACGATCATGGAATTAATATGATAGAAATGAATCAAAAGAAGGAAATAGGAGGTAGAGAGGGTAGTCATAGTCGATCAAGATTGGCGACAAATTTTGCCAGATTAAAGGGGCACAGAATCTACAGTTGACGTCCTGGAAATGGGATATGCTTGAATTCCTGAGATTGTATCATTTCTATTAATTCTATCTTATAGTTTTCTTATTTTTGTATATTAAGATATGATTGTGTATAGTTAAATAGCGTTTAATATAAATCTTGGGACTTGGTGGATCTAAATCGCGTTAGCATGCATCTTGGCTTGACCTTCCTGCCGAGGTCTCAGCTCGTATCCATGCCAAAACGTGTACTCCGTCTCTTTCCTAACCTCTCAAGCTCTTGTACAAGCCCCAACAGCCCAAATGAGCACAGAAGAAGGTGTGCATACTCTCCCAGACGGCCTTGAGCTGTATACCAAGACATGGAAGGTATGTTTAAATTTGCAATAGAGCTTTGATCCCTCTCTGAAGAAGCTGACATGGACCCCGACTCCAAGATATTGATCTCCAAAGCTAACAAGCCGATTTACTCTATAGACCAGCGAGTCTCCACTTGCTGTTTTGGCCTTTATCCATGGCTTCAGTGACCACTGTGAGTTTATTATGTCTATTATGAGCCATAAACCAAGCCAGCCCATCGTCTGTAAGACAGAATATTGACATAACCCGATGCTAGGCAATGCCTACCACGATCTGTTTCCAAAACTGGTATCAGAAGGTGTTGAGGTCAGGTCTTTTGATCAGCGGTAAGCGTTAAACCAGCACCAACCCCCTATCCCTGATATCTCAATATAAATATCAACAAAGAAACCGACCTGTTTCACTATACACCCCCTAACTAACAACCAAAAACTAGAGGCTGGGGCCGCAGCGTCAAAAAACCCCGCGACCGCGGTAACACGGGCCCAACCTCACAAGTCCTCTCAGACATCCACTCTTTCTTGCAAAGCCTACCGTCCCGCCCTGACGTGCCCCTCTTCCTAATGGGCCACAGCATGGGCGGCGGTCAAGTCCTCAACTATATTTTCCACCCAGCGTCACCCTACAACGGAGACAAATCCAAGCGGCCCAACTTCGCCGGCGCGCTTCTGTACTCCCCTCTAATCGCCCTAGATCCATCCTCCCGCCCTTCAAAGCTGATAGTCTTAATCGGGCGAATTGTCGCAAAGTTGATCCCCCACAAGCAGCGGTATTCCCCGCTTGATGCGAATCTGGTGTCCCGTAACAAGGATGTGGTCAAGGAGTTCGAGGCTGATACCCTGTGCCATGATACGGGTACTTTTGAGGGCCTGGCCGGCATGTTGGATCGGGGTATTTGGTTGGAAGGTATGTTTGCCGCTGGGTCTGGAGCTTGGGCGAAGAGTGAGCTGCCGTTTTGGTTTGGGCATGGTGATGGCGACCTCATTACTAGTTATCCTGCTACCAAGGACTTTACTAAGGGGTTGGCTGAGAACGGTGGTGATGTGAAGCTTTGTTCTTATGAGGGGGCTTACCATAAGTTGCATGCTGAGTTGCCTGAGACGTCGGAGAGGTTCTTTGCGGATGTGAAGGCTTGGATTTTGGATAAGGTGCCCGGGACGAAGGTGGTGGTTCAGGAGGTAGAGCGTGTTGAGGGTGAAGCTGGCATAGACACTGCTGTTCATGGTAATGCGGAGACCGAGGATAAAGCGAAGCTATGAATTGATTGTTTCTTGTTATTACATGTTTTTGGGCAGCTGGTTTAATATTATTATCAGAATTCTCTATATGGTACAAATCGGTTCAGTCTATATCAGACATTAAATAGAATACAGGTATACAGTACAGGATTTTTATGCTTGAGACAGTGGGACCGAGAGCTTAACGGTCTTCGATCCGTCGCCAGACTGCCACAAAGCCGCCGCCCTGGATTCGCAGTCCAACCTTGGGCCGGCAGACCAAGACAGACTCTCCCTCCTTGGGAGGCTCCTCTGCGCTGGACACCTCAGAAGCAGTATCAGAGGCAGTGGACTGCTCGTCGGCCTCAACAGGAGTGGCAACCTCATCTGCAGGGGTGCCCCAAGATGATGGGTCGGCGCCAGACTTCTTAGTCGCAAAACGCACATCCCATGTGCGGCCGCCGCTGATTCCAGATCCAAGCTCGATCACCTTCTCCTGAACTAGGGGTAGTCGCTGGTCCCGGATCAGCTGTAGACACTCGCCAATCTGCGTGATACTAGGCATAAACACCACCAGTAGGCCATCACGCTTCAACATCGGGGTAACATGCGGGATTCTCAAGTTTGAGGAAGGCATGTCCAGAATGACGTGTGAAAGGAACGGGTCGACAGGGTTTCCACCAGTCAGTGAAGCCAGGCCAGTCTTTTTCCGTAGCTGCTTCTGCTGGGCAATCCAGTTTTCGACGGGGCCCACATAGAAATCAGTGTTGCCTGCGTAGATTCCACGGCGGAACCCCCGGATATTTTTCTCAGCCAGCGCAGAGAACTTCGGCGATACGTCGACTGTGTGAATGACGGCGTTGCGCCGCGCTCGCCATGCATCCCATTCCTTCTGTGCTGGATCCGCGCTTTGCTCGGCAGGTTTTTCTTCTTTTGTTTCCGTGTCCTTTTCACCCGGCCTGGTGACACGGCCTTCTAGGTAGTTGATTTGGGATCGCGATGGACGAGGCGGAGGAGTGGTATTGGCGGCGTGAATGGCACGCGCCAGGTGTAGTGTCAAGGATCCATGGCCTGTTCCGGACTCGAGGATTTCCAAGGTGGGTTGTATTTCGCCCGCGGCTGGAGTGTTGACATGGATGTCGAGAAGGGAGGTAATCAAATTGGCATCCTGTGGATAGATCTACTGGGATAGCGTGAGTCCAATGTATCTCCGTGTCTGGATCCGTAGGAATGATGCGCATACCGGCGTGACCAAGCGAGGGGTCAGAGCGACGTATTCTTCTAGTGTTGGGAGGCTGACTCGGAGGTTCAGGCCTATATGGAATGGAAGTATTAGTGACATGCCCAGGGAATACCGAGAAGTGGGTGTTATTGACCTTTGCGAGACTGTACCGTGTCCCAGACCCGTTTCCCAATGATGCTATCATGTTCCACTGCCCCACGAGGAGTCTGGAGTTTTTCACCTCGCTTCAATGCTTTTGACAATGAGGGCTGTTTGCCGTGTAAAATGACTCGGTCTCCCTCTGCGCATTTCGTTAGCCCAATGTTTTGGAAGAGGCATTGCAACACAATTACCTTTTATAATGGAGAAATCCGTGTCAATGGATCGAGGGCGCAAGGCGCTTGGTGTTGGAGTCACACCAAAGACACGCTGCAGGGTCTGGCGCAGACGAGACATGATATAGAACAATATCAAGCAGCCCTGAAATCAACAGAAGAGGAAAATCTGGCTGATCGAGACTAGCCCGCTGCGGTACCGCTCGACCCACCCCCAGTCACCGAATCGAGGGGCACATCTTTAATCTCGGCACTTGCTTTTCTTCTTTCTCTGGATTGTACATATTTTTGATTCATTAATATTGCTGTATATAGCGATCATGGGTTCCGAAGCTCTCCCATACATGGAGACTAAGCCTCAGCTCATCTTCTTCACTGACTTTGATGGGACAATTACAGTCGACGACAGTAGGTGCTTCCCCACAAAGTGTCGGTACTTGAATGCTGACTAGAATCGCAGGCAATGACTTTATGGTATGTCGCATCGCTACCCTCTCCTAGAGCTTCACTAATACCATGCAGATCGACAACATTGGCTTCGGCCGGGAAAAGCGCCTCGCGTTGAGCGACCAGGTCCTTAACGAGACCCTGAGTTTCCGGTGAGTGCTAAAGATACTGTCTATTCCACAAGAAAGCCATAATGAGACTTTCTTCTTTATAGTGATGCTTTCCGCGAGATGCTTGACAGCATCAAGACCCCATATGACGAGTGCATCGAGATCTTGTTGAAGAACATGAAGCTGGACCCGTACTTTGAAGAATTCTACTACTGGGCCAAGGATAACAATGTTCCCATTGTTATTCTGTCATCTGGCATGCGACCCATTATCAGCGCCTTGTTGGAGAAGTTCCTCGGTCACAAGCCAGCCAGCCATCTCACCATCATTTCCAACGAGCCTGTGAGCCGAGATGGCAAGGATATCAACAGCGAGGGTGGTTGGCAAATTGAGTACCATGATGACAGGTAAGCAACTGTCAGTCCGATCATTATTTCCCGAACCTCACTGACAATCATTCACCAGCCACTTTGGCCATGACAAGTCCCTGGAGATTAAGCCTTATGCCACATTGCCCGACGGAGAGCGCCCGATTCTTCTATACGCCGGAGACGGTGTTTCTGATTTGTCTGCAGCTGCCGAAACTGATCTTCTCTTCGCCAAGCAAGGCAAAGGTATTCATTTGCCCGAACCTCCTTGAACCCAGGTTCCAAGATACTGAACTAATGCCGTTGCAGATCTGGTGACCTACTGCCAGCGCAGGGGAATGCCCTACACGACTTTCGAGAATTGGTCCACAATCCTCTCAACTTCCAAGGACATCTTGAGTGGCAAGGTGTCGGCGAGTGATGTGGCTGCCAAGGCTTCGCTCGGCCAGTAGAACGGAGGTAGACCTGTATAGACTTGCAACTAGATGGACAGGACTATTGACGATGGACATAAAATTCCACATAATTTCAAACAAGGATAATGAGAATATTAGTGCAAAGAGTAAGAATAATAAGAATAAGCAAGCCAATGAATTCAATGAATTCAATGAATTACTGACGTACAAACACCAAAACATCGGGAAAAGGCTAGACCAACTCTTCAGGAGTCACCGCCTTCAGGGTCCAAGCGTCAAGGGTGAACTGCGAACCTCAAACTTCCAAACAAATTATACCTGTCCTTTATATCGTAGAGTTGACCGGACGTGGTCCTCTCCTTTGCCCTATACACTTGCAATTCGTGGGCATCATGCGACAGGGCGCCTCACTTTTCTTCAAGTCCTTGCCAGGGTGATATCTATCTCATCATGGCTCGTCGGCTAGTATGACATTATTTTACTCGCTGTGAAGCCGTTTACTAACACATAATTTATGTAGGTCCGAGCGAGTGTACAGCTCGGTTTATTCGCAACATTCATTCTCATTGTGGTTATCATTCTCGATAATCGATTTAGTGTCCTTCCTTCTTCAATCCATGGCCATCTTCCGTCGCATTATTCCGGCTACGTGATCACAGACGTGACCGTCACAACATGTTCCTCCCTCAATCCATTCTCGAGCTGCAAGCTAGACCCAGAAAGCTGGTACCGCGTCGATAAGGACCTCTACCTACGCTCGGGCTGGACCTCGAGTGCCTACGTTCAATTTAGGCGTAAAAAGGAGGAAGAATTGGGCCCCGATGACAAGGTGGTCATCGACTTGAAAATCAGTCGTCAAACTCCCCAGTCTGAATTTGTTGGAAAGACCGAAATTGAAGCTTGGGAACCCCGACCAGGAGGCATTTGGCTCAAGCGCTCGTCCTCCCGCCATGCTAGCGACTCCGAAAGTGCTGTAACGTACCTCGATGTCCTTTACGGAGCAGATGCTGTCGATCCTCGTCCTAACTGGGAAGTCAAAGATACCCCGATTCTCCTGGATAGTCGGACGGAACAGTTGGAGACTCGCCTCAGTATTCGAAGAGGGCATCCGCCGGCCAAACCCAAGAAACCCGTTCCCAGAATCAATGAGAACGGAAAATTCAAGGTGATGCAGTTGGCAGATCTGCACATGAGCACTGGTCTCGGCCACTGTCGTGACCCTGTTCCTGCGGAAGCGGTGGCTGGCCAGAAATGTGAAGCTGACCCCCGAACCTTGGAATTCGTTGAACGACTTCTCGACGAAGAGAAGCCGGACATGGTGGTCTTCTCTGGTGATCAGATCAATGGCGAGACCGCTCCAGATGCGCAAAGTGCTCTTTACAAGTCTGTAAAGCTTTTGGTTGATCGCAAGATCCCTTACGCAGCCATCTTTGGAAACCATGACGACGAGGGTGACCTCAACCGAGAACAACTCATGGCCATATATGAAGACCTCCCTTACTCTCTTTCTGCCGCCGGCCCCGAAGACATTGACGGGGTCGGAAACTACGTTGTCGAAGTTCTCGATTGGGGTAAAAGCACACACTCTGCCTTGACCCTCTATTTCCTTGACACACATGCCTACTCCCCCGACGAGCGTCAATTCCGCGGCTACGATTGGATCAAGCCGAGCCAAACAAGGTGGTTTAAGAACACCGCCCAAAGCCTGAGGAGGAAACACCAGGAATATAACCACATCCACATGAATGTGGCATTCATCCACATCCCGCTCCCTGAGTATCGCACGTCAGGAAAGTACTTTAAGGGTGCATGGATGGAACCTCCCACTGCACCAGGGTTCAATTCTGGCTTCAAGAACGCCCTCGAAGAAGAGGGCGTCTTGTTTGTTAGTTGTGGACAGTAAGTCACATGTTTTCCACGGTTCCTTTTGTGTCGTTCCGAAGACTAATTGTTCTCTAGTGATCATGTCAATGACTATTGCATGCTCGAGCAAGACGAAAATTCGAAGCCCTCTCTCTGGATGTGCTACGGCGGCGGTGTCGGACTGGGCGGATACGGTGGCTACGATGACTTCGTCCGACGAGTGCGTTTCTTCGACTTCGACAGAGGCCCCGGTCGTGTTTCAACATACAAGCGTCTCGAATGGGGCCAAACCGAAGCCAAAATCGATGAAATGATGATCGTGGACGGCGGTGCCGTCAAGGGCCCAGATGGATCATCCTAACGAAACCTGGCCTCTCTCTCTCCCTCTCTCTCTCACACACACACACACACTCTCTCTCTATTCTCCTTTCCATTCCTCTTCCCCATCATGTATCGAGATGTAAGCGTGTCTGTACTGCCCTGCTCTCACATACTATAGTTTCCGTTATTGTTGGCGACCCTTCTCTTATTTCCTGTACATATGTCCCGGATAATGTCTAGCACTCAAGACCTTTACCCTTCCATTTCAGTGGTCACCTCTTGCCGCGTTTTACCCTCATAGTAAAATTGACCACGCTCCTGAATACCTTGACTTGACTCCTTGCATAATCAGAATGCTTTGTCCAGGTGAGCACCTAGGCACCGAGCATCACCTATCACCCGAGAAGGTAAGAACAGCCGAGGTGGTATACTTAGATTACCCACTAACTTCTCCTAGAATGCTTCTGTTCCGCCGCGAGTCTCTTAAAAGAACAGGAGCGTGAATTCCCGGTGTTGTCACGATTTGCATGCGATTTACTCCGGTCCCTACCACCGGTGTAGGAGGAGTCGAAAGACTCCTCAATAGTGCGCGAGATATCTGCTCTTACTGCCGAGGATCTCTCCATAAAGCAACTATCTAAGATCTAATGTTTTATATGCGCTTAGAAAATTCACCCTAGAGAGCCAGCAATTGAGTCGTATGGAGAAGCCTATGTCCAAGATTACATTTCTCGAAATGTGATCAGCCGGTGGGCGATAAAGTTACCTCGGGCTTTCTTAGAGCATTTGCAGAAGCGAGAACCGATGGCACTGGTAATTTTGGGGGCTTTTTGTGTTGTTCTGCACCGTTTAAGGGAGGTTTGGTACTTCTGTGAATGGGACACAACGGGCATAAAACTCATATGGCGAACACTGGATTCAGAATGGAAACCCCTGATTCATTGGGGTCTCGGGTATATTCCAATTTCGCTTGATGAAAGAAAACTACAGTAGGAATTTTCGTCAGACCTAGTGGACTTTTAATGTCGAAATAGATATCGATAGTTAAGGTACGGACTAAGATTTGCTTCAAATTATACTTATAGAACAAATTAGGAAATGGCGCTTCAATAGCTTATTCTATGCCATAGAATGCCCATCGGTATAGTGTTCAAGGTTCCTCACAGCATATCAGGTCCCCTAGTCCGAGCCCCTGACATCTGTTCAGTGAGCCTGGGCGCTATAAAAGAGGAAAGCCCCAGGGAAGATCCAGTACATTCATTTATCGAACACTACAATTAGTCTCCTGTATCTTATATCTTACATCACTACCAATCTGACCCCATCCTCACCACCATTTCTCAAAGAAAACTCGCTGCTCCCCACCATCCCCTAGAATCTCAACCAACTGCTCCACAATGGAATCAGTCATACCAGACGGTCCACATACATAGCATACTGTGCCCCGAGAATCCAACTCACCATCTGTGCCTACAGCTGCAGAGCGCAGATCATGATCTGATATCCTCCCTGGGCGAATCTTGAGATCAGATAGAGGCCCAGGTGAGAGCAGACCAGGCGATGAGGCCAAGTCCGTAAGGAAAAGGTCCAGCGAGATCCGGAGCCGATGCGAACTCTCTTGAGACCGGACTATCTGGCGCAGACGTGGGAGAAACAGGATTTGGTCTAGTACTGCGTCTGCTGAGGCTGTTTCTTGGTTTTGTGGTAGACGGCTGGAGTATAGGATGTGGATGGTTGTTGGGTTGGGAGTGTAAGGTTCGTTGTTGGTTAGGTGGGAGAGCATGGATATGAGAGGGCTGTAACTGTGTTAGAAATTGCTCATGAGGGATTGAAACAAGTGAGGTCTTTGGTTTGTGATGGCATAAACCGGAGATAACGAACATGGTGTTTGGGAGGTATCACTTACTTGATGCCAACACCACCCGCAACGAAGACCACATTCTTGACATCATTAACACTAACTCCAGTGGGAGGCCAGACAAAGCTTCCGCCAACTCGGATATTCAGTTCCTTGCCTAGGATGTCTTCTTTTGGTCTCCATAGCCATGCGGCGGATGGATTGCCTGGTGAGTCTTGTACAGCCAATTCTACATATGGTGGTCGTCCTAGGGATTCTGAAGATGGTTCTAGCGCCTCGCCAGCCAATGAGTCTGTAGAAGCCTCTGGCGGCGGCAGCACTTGCGCATCTGCCGGGGTGGAGGTGATAGTGAAGCCCCCCGCTTGGGAGATGGAGGGAATATAGACATCAAGCCATTGACCCGGGAGGAAGCTGAATGGCTGTTGATTGTTATCCTATGAAATGCGTCAGTTATGCCTTTCGGGTGAAAGTGTGATAGAAGACGCCCAGATGTGATTGGAACACAGCCGTGCGGGGCATATATATCCAACGGCGCGGGGGACACCCAGCTCCAGGTGTGGTAGCCGAGTTCGAAAAAAAAACCAAAACCAAAACAAAACATATATGAGTCAAAATACAGGAGATAGGGGACATATATAAAGAAGCAGCAGATAATGAAAGAAAATAAACCCATACATTATTCTCCTGGGGAGGTAGAGCGAACTGTAGTAACCGAACAGAGGGGTTGACCTGCTCGATATGCGATAGGCGCACTGGATGTAGTCTATTCTGCCGGGGCTCTGCAGCTGTGCGCAGCTCATGAGGAATTGAGTCTTCTCTTTGGGAACTCATTTGGCCTGTTTTTCTTGAAATGAAGCGAAATCCAAGTTGACTAGGCCGGATGACTCCGAGTGGAATGGGCGAGCGAAGAGAAAGCGGACACAACTGGAATGACTTCATTAAGATATATCACGTATGTATCAAGCTACAAGGGTGTAACCGGATGGATTTAGTTGATAAATTCCCAGTTTAAAAGATGGATTGGAGTCTTTGAATATGAGACCAAGTTTGTCACAGTTTGGGTTCACTCTGCCGACCACATGACTTCCTTTCTACAACAATTCATAGAGCCATCACTCAACAACTTCAACGGTTAGAATTCCAAAATTCAGGAATTAGTGATGGCTATTGCTATCACAGACGAGAGACCTCCCTCTTTGTTCTCATTTTTCTGACTCTGGGGCTAACATGGGTATATGTACAGTCAACTGCATAGTCACAAATGCGACTCACATCACCCCCCACATCAGCGTTTCGCCAGGTGCTTCGTACTAAAAGCTGCAAGTTCCCTCTGGGTGCCATGATTTCTGTTGATCCTATGGAGGGGGAATTATGTGATGAGGGCTCCATGCAGATCAGCCATCCTATCACACCGTCTAGCGTGTGACGAGCGGCGGTCTTCCCTCGACCCCGTCGTCTCATTGGTGTGATGACCCCGGGCTGCTACTTACGCTGGCGCTTTGCCGCCATCAAGCATTGGCCAGATGCACCTCCCAAACACACATCAATTCCTCTGCATGGTATTCCCATGCTGATTCGTGCCCCCTCCTGCATGCGATGGCTTGTGCCTTCGGCCACTCGTTGGTCTCGAGCTCATATCTAACGCTCGCCCTCCGGGTCGCCCAGACTTGTATTCTTCTACTTTTTTTGACCTTCTCCATCACTCTGAAACATTTGGGCCTTTACGCGCGACAGACTGTATGCCTTAGCCAGCCGGTCTGGTTAAATCGTATTATTCACAGCGTTAGTTCTTCCATAAGCGCTTTGGTTGAGCGGTCAGCTTGGGGAAAAAAAGAGTCGATTTTTATTGCGAGTCTTCCAAAACCACCGCCAAAATGCAGTTCATGTTTCCAAAGAAGCACAGGAACCACAAGCTCGTCCTTTGGTTGATGGTCGGGGAGTTTCCGATCACCATCGTAATGCTGACATTGACGGGTATCGCTTCCCACAATCTATACCAGACATTGTTATGGCAAGATGGAGCAGACAATGGATTCAACAGCGCCCCGAATGAGGCATTATACGCAGCATCAAATTACAAACCATTCAAGACCCCCATGGTTTGGTCCAGCTTGTATGTTGCTCACTATACTCAAATATTCGAGAGCTGGCTGCTGACCCTGGGAACAGTATGACCAACTACAATCTTGTCCTCGGTGTTCTGAGCACTTTCTTCCTCATCACAAAATTGCCTGTCCACTGGATGAACCTGTTTTATCCTCCTGTTGCGGTCTTCGTCCACGGGTCCTTGATTATTCTCTATATCGTGTCAGCAGTGTACCAGGCTGGGTCTGACATGTCAGACCCTAAACACCCCCAGCCAGGAGCCCCGTGGTACATTGCGAAGAGTTGCAGTGTCGCCTTTAAAAAGTCAAATATTGGATACTGCATGCAAGCCAAAGCGCTGTTTGCTGTAACCGTCGTCATGATGTTAGTTTGTCCCTCCTACTCTAATATTTTTCTTTACTTGCCCCCATTTCACGAGCTAACAATCCCCTTAGTATCTACTATGCAGTTATCCTCGGCTTCAACATTCACTCCTGCTTCATCACCCCTGAAGAACGGGATGCGATCCTGGAGCAGAGAGAAGAGCGTCGCATCGAGAAGGAGTTCGAAGAAGAGATCATCAAGTCTCCCAGCATGATTCCCATGACCCCTGGCTTAATGCCTCGAGGACCAGGCATGGTTCCCCGCACCCCTGGTGTTCCGCCCATGGCTGTTGGAGGAAATATCTCACCCTTCGCACCCCGCACACTGGCCTTCAACCGACTTGGTAATGGCAGTACAGCATCAGACCTTCCGCTGCGGGACAACTCCCGCCCGCCTCAGCTCCAATCCGCATCGCCGCAATCGAATGAAGTTAGCCCGGAGAGTTCGTCGGGGTCGCCGATGTACTTCCCACCGCCGCCAAAGAAGGCTGCTAAGGCCTGAATGGACTGCGGGATTGAATTGTTGTTCGTGATGAGAAATTGCTTTTGTGATACCACTTGTTGTTCCCCATACATCACCTTCATTACTTAACGGGACAAGGATGGCGTTCAGATGTGTTAGTTCCATTCCTTTGGCCCTCTCCGTGCCTTATCTTTTATTGGCCAAATGCCTACAACCTCGGTATATACTGTCATCATCTTCGGCGTTGTACTTTTGATTTGCTCCGACTCTGTCGAAAATCATATAATTTCTCATAATCCAATCTTCAGTTACCATGGAAAACTATTTACATACCGTAGTGAATTAGTACACGATGTTTGAAAAAAAAGGACCACGGCCAGTTATATACATTGAACCAAGAGATCGATTTCACAGGACATAGCATCATCACCCATGCGATAGCCAGCATGGGGCTCGTCTGAAGATCATTAAAAATCCAGCGAAATGGACAGCATGCTTGATCAGCAAAGCGCCCGAGCAACTGAGGGGGTATCTTGACGTGAACATGCAAGACAATGGAGAGAAGACCTTGGAAGGTCACCAGCCCGAGAAAAGCAAATAAACCGAGAACTAAAATTTAGGCCGACTCCTGGCGCTTCTTTTCCCTCTTAGACCAGCGCACTAGAAAAAAAAAAGGCAACTGGGTTAGCTCGTTCCGTGCCAAGAGTAGATAGGTTACAAATACGCTGACGGGGTTACAAGAGGCGGTGGACAAAACTTACAGCCACAGGCATTGCACAAGGTCTTAGGCCCGCTAGGCCCCTTTCTCCACTCTGGCGAGTCTGCCGTTCCGCAGTCGCTACAGACATGCTGGGCCTTCAGCTTTTTACGGCGGTCGCCTTCCTGAGCGTGGCGCTCTTGGTCGGCAGCCGTGGTGATGTCAATATCGCAATGTACGAGACGGCCAAGGCTGGCACCTGTACTAAGGCCTTGGGATCTCTCGCCCTCTGCATAGTGAAGACCCGTCATGACTTCAATGCCATCGATATGTGAGTAAACCTCGCTGATATTCCGCTTTGGGTAATAGCTCGTTGACTGGCCCGTGTCGGATTCATCGGAGTTCGGCCCCACGGTGTCCGTAGTATCAGCATCACTGGATGTTTCCCCTGAACGAGAGGATTGTTGACCCTGGTTCTCGGTTGCGGGAGCGTGAATATCCTGGTCGCTCCTCGAAGAGGCCACCCTAGTTGCGGCCGCCTCTTCCTCTTCCTCTTGATTCAATTTGGCGATCTGTTGGATCAGACGTGCGTTCTCAATCTTGTGTTCCAAAAAGGAGTCAAGCAGCTGCGAGACCTTGTTGGGATATGGTCGGCACACGAGGAAAAAGCCGGTGCAGGGCCCGTGGGCGTGTGTAGTTCTCTCTGCCTGACGTTCACCCTGGTTTGCAAGATGTGGGTGACCATAGGCCTCCATAAGACAATATGTGCTGTTGGTCTTGTGGAATCGTAAATGGGTGCGAAACGGTTGGTTTTCAGCGACCGAATCGTCCAAGTCTCTCTGGAATATTGGCTGGTCGTCCTCATGAATGTACTGTGCCAGAAGACTTCCCTCGAGTTGTTTTGAGACTCGGCCGGTGATATTCTTGCACGATGGAGAGGCATAGGTGATTCGGCCCTGAGGGGTCAGGAGAAGTAGCATATCCTTCATTTCATCCAGGACTCGCCCTGTCCAGCCTGCATCGTTTTGTATGCCCTGATATCCCTTGTGTTGAGCACCTTGTACCCCGTAGTGCCCGCCGTAGGATCCATGAACTTGCTGTCGCTCCGTTGCATACCCCAGATGCCCCTCACTGGAGCCTGATCGCATCTGGGAGGTGGGCAGAGGTATACTGTCATAGGGTTGCGGGCGACTCAGCGCCATATCAAGTGCAGTATAGAGAAATTAAAACGAGATATGATGGCCCTAGTGGTATGGTATGTTTGAGCGCTTCTGAATCCGACGTCTCTTATAAAGAGCCAAGAGATTTCTCTAAAAGACAATGACTGTACGTGGTGAAGGATATAGTAGAGTGGGCGTTGAGGATGGAACGATTCATTCTCCAAATTCGAGGCGGTACATTTGGTACCTTGGGTTGAGAGAGGGTTGGACAATGTGCCTCTCAGAATATACACATCATCTCACTGAGGATCTGGATCCCCTTGAAAAGAGAGCACTGGGGAAATAAGAGCCGGCCATTGCTGAGTTGACAGAACGCCGATCCCTGTGGGCCTCAGCACTTTAGTACAATTCACGTGATTTCGTGTCGCCTGGACGCGGGACTATGTGATCGATCAAATCAACGGCGATCCGAGTACTTTCGTTTCTTAGCTCTCTCCGTTTCAGCTTACATTCAATTGTACTCGATAAATTTAACAGCCAACGGGCTCAAACGCCCCTCTCAGTGCTTTTGTTCAAAATGTACGTGCTAATCATTCCCAGCCTCGTGTCCCGATGCTAACTAGGTTTTAGGTGTAAGTGCAACAGCTCTATACCTCGGCGAGAGAAAAAAGAAGGTTCCAACAGCCATCTAACATGCTATAGCGAAGATCGATAAACTCTCTATCCTGGGGTATGTCTCTCAAAGTTTTTAATCCGCGTGCAACCACTGCGGAAAGTAATCACACTCATGCTAATCAAACCGCGCTTGTTCTAGAGTCCGCTCCTTCGATAATACGCGCAGCGAAACAATCCAGTTCCACACACCCCTCACCTTGATTGTCGGATACAATGGCTCGGGAAAGACGGTAGGAAATGGCGAAATGGGCGACTAGGAGTTACGACTAATAGGGAACTGACGCGAATCTAGACCATCATCGAGTGTCTCAAATATGCCACAACGGGCGATCTACCTCCGAACAGCAAAGGCGGTGCTTTTATCCACGACCCGAAACTATGTGGCGAGAAAGAGGTTTTGGCCCAGGTGAAGCTGTCATTCAAGGCCACTTCCGGAGCGAAAATGGTTGCCACGCGCAGTCTACAGCTTACGGTCAAGAAAACCACACGACAGCAGAAGACACTAGAAGGCCAGTTGCTTATGGTCAAAAATGGCGAACGCACGGCTATTTCATCGCGAGTGGCTGAGCTGGACCAAATCATGCCGCAGTATCTGGGTGTGTCAAAAGCCGTGCTGGATTCGGTCATTTTCTGCCACCAAGACGAAAGCCTATGGCCAATGAGTGAGCCTTCTGTGCTCAAAAAGAGATTTGACGAAATATTTGAGGCTATGAAGTACACCAAGGCCATTGACAACATTAAAGCACTGCGAAAGAAGCAGAACGAGGAGCTTGGCAAATTTAAGATTATGGAACAGCATGCGAAAGAAGACAAAGATAAGGCAGACCGCGCTGAAAAAAGATCTATCAAGCTTCAAGATGAAATCGAGGCTTTGCGCGAAGAGACCCAGCGGATGTCGCAAGAGATGCGGCGTGTCGCGGAGCTTGCTGATAAGGCTTGGACGCAATCAGAAAGTTATGCTCAGATCCTCGGTGCTCTTGAGGGCAAGCGCATCGAAGCTAAAAGTATTCAAACCACCATTGACAACCTCAAGAGGCATTTGGTTGAGCTTGATGACTCCGATGAATGGCTTGAATCTACTCTTGAGCAATTCGAAACGAAACAGATCCAATACCAGCAACAAGAAGAGTCACAAAAGGAAAACTATATGGAAATTAAGGAGCGGATTGAGCAGACTCGGCACCGTCTTGGCCTCAAACAAGCTGAGAATGGAAAGTTTGAGAACGATAAGGCCAATTTTGAGCGACAGTCTCAAAGGCGCCAAAACATGATTAATGAGATTGCTCGCGTCAACAACATCCGTGGCCTTGACGAGAAGATGGACCAGGCTGAAATTGACACCTTTATGCAAAAGATCAAACGCGTTTTAAGAGACCAGAATCAGTCTATGGATCGTGTGAAGCGTGAAGCCCAGAAAGAGCTCCGGGAGGTCCAAGAAACATTGAATGAGATTGGGCAAACCAAGTCCGCTCTTCAAGAGACCAAGAACGTAGCAAAACGACAGATTGCTGCGAATGACAAGGAGGCAACAACTTATCAAAGAAAGCTCAATGAAATCGAGGTTGATGAGGGCTTCCAGGCTGCGCTTGAGTCAAAGGTCGAGGATATCACGTCAAACCTTGAACACGCGAAAGAGCGAGCCAAAACTGCTTCCTGGGATCGAGATATCCAGGATACCAATGCGGAAATCCGTCGCCTTGAGGATGAAAGCTCGAGATTGAACACCGAGCTCATTGATTCAACCAAGAAGGCCGGAGAGTTGGCTCGCCTAGACCATCTCAGGAAAGAATCAAAGGACCGTGAGCGCAGTCTACAAACGATGAAAGGAGCCCATGGTGATCGCCTTGAGAAGGTTGTCGGCCCAGACTGGAAGCCCGAGACATTGGAGCGAGGCTTCCAGCAAGCTCTCGATAGTGAATCAAAGCAGGTGGCCGATGCGGAGCGAGAGCGCGACGGCGTGAGCCGAGAATTGGAGCACGTAGAGTTCAAGCTTAAGGCAGCCAAGAAGAACCTCAAGCAACGGCAAAAGGAACTTGATGAATGCGTCAAGGAAATTCACGAAGCAGTCGACGCGGAGCCTTCTGAATACCCTGAAATTGTGAAGGAGCGCCAGGCACAGTACGATCTCGCTCGCAAAGACGCCGATCAATATGCCGGAATGGGAGAGTATCTCACCAAATGTCTCGATGCTGCTAAGCGCACTAAGCTGTGCCGAACATGCCAAAGATCGTTCAAGAATGAGGCGGAGCTCCAGACTTTCACAAAGAAGCTGGAGGCCCTAGTCAAGAAGGCTGGCCTTGATGCCGAAGATGAGGCCCTGAAGAGCCTTGAAGAAGATCTCGAGATTGCCCGCGCCGCTAGTGCATCCTACGATACTTGGGTCCGTTTGTCAGAAACTGTCATCCCGGAGCTTGAACAAGAAGAGCAAGAATCTGAATCCCAGCGTGACCAACTCCTAGAGAAGCTAGAGGCCCAAGACGCAAAGGTCAGAGAGAAGGCAGAAAGCAAACGTGACGTTGAGGGGCTTGCTAAGACAGTAAGCACTATCGCACGTTACGATGTTGAGATCAAGACGATCAAATCACAAATTCAAGAGCTTTCTGCAAAACAGCAAGACGCTTCAACTGCTCGTACACTAGAAGACATCCAGGAGGAAATCGCCTCCATCAATGAAAAGTCACGGGAGCTGAAAAAGACTCTTACGAAAGTTACAAATGAGAAAGAAAAGACGCTGTCAGAGATCAACAAGCTCGAGCTTGAGTTCAGAGATGCGAAGAGCAACCTAGACAATGCCAAGTTCCAGCTGGAAAAGAAAGCGGACCTGATCGTCCGGATGGAGGAATTCAAGAAGCTCAATAATCAGCAGCGGGATGCAATTGATAAGGCAGATCGAGATATCGAAAGTCTCACGCCGGAATTGCTTCAAGCCCAAGCTCGTTATGATGACATCAGCCAGCGAGCCGACGAGCGCGAACGAGATCTGCAGCACGAGATTAATCGCTTATCCGAGAATATCCATCAGCTTGACCTTGCCAATGACGACATTAACTCGTACAATCAACGGGGAGGTCCGGGCCAGCTTGAACGAAGCAAGCAGGAGCTTCAAGAAACTGAAGCAGAAATTGGCAAACTCGAAGCCGATCAAAGCAAGATCACAAGGGAGATCAACAAAATCTCGACCCAACTCAAGGACAGTGAAAACACAAAGCGGCAATACTCTGATAACTTGACATATCGGCAAGCCACTCGATCTCTCAACACAGTTGTTGAAGAAGTTGAGCAATTGGAAGCGCAAAATGCCGAAGTGGACCGAGGCCGTTTCAAGCAAGAGTCGGAACGCCGGACTCGTGAACACAATGCCCTTGCTGCCAAACAGGCGAGCAAGATGGGCGAAATGAAGTCCAAGGACGACCAGCTGATGCAGCTGCTGGCCGACTGGAACACAGATTATAAGGATGCATCTTCGAAATACAAGGAAGCCCACATCAAGGTCGAGACCACCAAAGCTGCCGTCGAAGACCTGGCTCGATATGGTGGCGCTCTTGACAAAGCAATCATGCAATACCACGGTTTGAAGATGGCAGAAATCAACGCCATTGCTGGCGAACTGTGGCAGAAGACTTATCGCGGAACGGATGTCGACACAATCCTCATCCGGTCCGATAACGAGAACGCCAAGGGCAACCGATCGTACAACTACCGCGTCTGTATGGTCAAGTCAGGTGCCGAGATGGACATGCGAGGCCGATGCAGTGCAGGCCAAAAGGTCCTAGCTAGTATCATCATTCGTCTTGCCCTTGCGGAATGTTTCGGTGTCAATTGCGGTCTCATTGCTCTCGATGAGCCCACTACGAACCTGGACCGAGACAACATTCGCTCTCTGGCGGAGTCGCTGCATGACATTATCCACGCTCGTCAGCAGCAGGCCAACTTCCAGTTGATTGTCATCACGCATGATGAAGAATTCCTGCGCCACATGAAATGTGGTGACTTTAGTGACTATTACTACCGTGTTTCGCGCAACGAGAGACAGAAATCAATCATTGAGCGACAGTCAATTGCCGAGGTATGTCTTTAACTTACTCACTAGGTAATTCTCATTCTTGCTAATAACGTTCTAGGTCATGTAATACTTTTTCGCAGATGCACCTTGTTCTTCTAGTCGTTGTTCATATAATTTACTTTTTCTGTACATAGCTTTGCCCGGAGTGATCTCTTTCTCCAATCTGTTTCAGGCCATTTTTAAAGCATACTTCGGCGTTGATATTGTCAAGAGACGCAGAATTTACAATTTATTGCTATTGCTATTTGAGCGTGCACGAAATTTGAATAACAAGAGAATGCAACATGCGCATTAAAAAAATATTCCCAGGAAATAGTACACAGTCGTAAGGGAAAAAAGATGCTATGCTACAGACAGCCGATTTCTCAAGACGAAGAAACCAGTCGGATGGATCAATCGAATCCAAAGACAACACTAGAACAAAACTGCACTATCTTACACCTGCTTATCCACCTGGCCTCTAGCTTCAGCGAGCATGCGCTCCTGATCCTTCTTTGCCTGTCGGATAGCCTGCACACGCTGGCGATCCGGACCAGACTTCTTCTTGATCTCTGCCAACTTCTGTGATAGCGCGATATCCTCGCCTGTGGCCGAGACCGACTTCGCGCCCGTCATGGCCTGCACACGATCCCAGATCTGCTGGTATGTGCGGTTCTTGATATCCAGAACGGCTGATTGCTCGTTGGCTTCGGGGGCCGGGGCAAGCTCATCGATGACCTTCCTTTCGTTTGCGAGCGCCGTTGCGGCACTTCCGACCCGTTCGGCGAAGTAGATTGTCAATGCCGCGGGCCCTGCCTGGTTGGAGGTTTGCGTCACAGTCATTGGCACGCCTGGGTTGTGATATTTCAATCGCGGAAGGCAGTTACGCCAGAAATGCCGCGCGCCTCCGTGGCCCTGATCGATCTTGCGTGCATATGTGAGGTGGAGTCGGGTAACGGCTGGGAATTCTTTTGATGCGGAGGCGAGGTTGGGGAAGATGGCTGCACCTGTGCCAATTTTGGTCTGAAGCATCTGGAATAGTGAAAGAACAAGTCAGTGGATTGGTCGCATCTCGGCTAGACCGCGGAAGACAATGCGAGTTCGGCCTCGGAGGTTGCAGGGTCGGAGATCTCAAGGGACGGGGTTTCGGCTTACTCTCTGTTGACAAGAACATGTTACATTAGTCCATCAATTCCGTGTTACTGTGGGGTAGCCTGGAGAAGGAGAGGTAATAGAAGCTATACATACAGTTTGCAGCTTGCGAAGCCGCTTGAACAAGTTGACCATGATGAAAGGCTGTTCCGCACAGGGACTGGCCCTTATGCAATGAGACGTGTGGGTATAGGGACGATGCGAGAGTGCAAGATTAATTGGCACGATTATTGCTCAATAATAGGCAATATATGGCCGGAATTGCGAGTTTGTTGATCGGGGAAATTTATCGCAGATGTGCTTGTCGGCGAAGAAGTTGCTCCGTGATAGTCACGTGTGACTTCCAATCTATAGATGGTATTGATCAGGTCACCTAGAACATGCTTAGTTATATCTTGATCTAGGAGATAAATTAGGGCTGGAATCACATCTTATGACTTGATTTGCATGTATATATCTTGAGTCAAGCTCTCCTATCATCTCTATTTACACACTAGGAACAAAGAAGGACTAAAATCTCACCTCATGACTCAATTGCATATCTCTCAGTTATCATCTCTTTTAACACCAAATCAGGACTGGAATCTCATCTTGTGAGTCAATTTGCATACATATATATCTCGAGCTCTCGAGCCAAGCTCTTATAATTATCATCTTATTTTATATATTTTATATATCAAACATCAATCCATCTTTATAACATTCCAAGGGACATCTGGAGTGTGGAGCCCCCCCGTAAAATACAATACGCTCACAATACCTTGACTCACAAACTGAACAAACAGATTTTATATCTCGCCCCGCGCTTCATCTATTCCCCTCCGCTCTTCAAGGGAATTATAGGCCAATTCTGAAAATCAGGAAAAATGGCCGCCGCAGTTGCATCCGCAGCTGAGCTCGATCCGAGCAACAGCACAAAGAATACCCTCAAACTAGAAAACGTTGATATGCCCCTCCCCCACCATGGCCGATTTCAATTTACTGACATTTTCCCTGCCAGACCGAAAAGCGAGACACCTTAGTCGCAATCGAAAAGAAGTACCAGGCACAATGGAAGGAAAACAAGGTCTTCGAAGTCGATGCGCCCTCGTTCGAGGAAGCCCCCCAGGGCGCCATGACCCCCGCCGAGCTCCGTGAAAAGTACCCCAAGTTCTTCGGTACTATGGCTTACCCTTACATGAACGGTACTCTGCACGCCGGACATAGTTTCACTGCTAGTAAGGTGGAGTTCATGGCTGGATTTGCCCGCATGGAGGGTAAGCGTGCCCTTTTCCCTCTGGGATTCCACTGCACCGGTATGCCTATCAAGGCGTGCGCCGATAAGCTCGCCAATGAGGTGAAGAAGTTTGGCCAGGGCTTCGAAGGATACAACGAGGAGGCAGAGGCTGCCCAGGATGTCGTCGCAGCACCCACACAAGAAGTCAAGACCGAGGCAGCCGAGAAGTTCTCCGGCAAGAAGAGCAAGGCCGCTGCCAAGACCGTGAAGATGAAGTACCAGTTCCAGATCATGCTGGCAATTGGCGTTCCTCTGGAGGACATTCACAAGTTTGCCGACGCTGCCCACTGGCTCGACCACTTCCCTCCTCTTGCTATCCGTGATCTTGACAGCATGGGTGCCCGCGTCGATTGGCGCCGTCAATTCGTCACCACCGACGCTAACCCCTACTACGATGCTTTCGTGCGCTGGCAGATGAACCGCCTGCACGAGCTCGGCAAGATCATGTACGGCAACCGTTACACCATCTACTCGCCTAAGGACGGTCAGCCTTGCATGGACCACGACCGCACTGAGGGCGAGGGCATTGGTCCTCAGGAATACTCCGCAATCAAGCTCCAGGTTAAGGAGTGGTCGCCAAAAATGGCAGAGCTCGTGAAAGGAAAGGTTGAGGATGACGCCAAGGTATACTTCGTTCCGGCTACCCTGCGTCCCGAGACCATGTATGGCCAGACTAGCTGCTTCGTCGGCCCGAAGATCAACTACGGCCTCTTCAAGCTGAAGGAGAAGGAGTACATTGTCGTGACCAAGCGTGCTGCTTGGAACATGGCCTTCCAGGGTCATTTCTTCGGCGACAAGTTCCCCAAGACTCAAGACGAGCTTCCCCAGGTTCTTGAGGTACCGGGTTCCGCCTTTATTGGAACACTGGTCAACGCACCTCTGTCTTTCCACACCGCAGGCATCCGCATCCTGCCTATGGAGAGTGTTTCGGCATCCAAGGGTACCGGTGTTGTTACCTCTGTCCCCTCCGACAGCCCTGACGATTACGCTACCTTGATGGATCTGGCGAAGAAGGCTGAGTACTATGGTATCCAGAAGGAGTGGGCTGAGCTGGAGATCTTCCCGCTCATTGATACTCCCACTTACGGCAGCTTGACTGCCCCTGCTCTGGTCAAGGAGCTGAAAATCAACTCTCCCAAGGATGTCACCCAGCTTGCTCAGGCCAAGGATTTGGCCTACACGGAAGGTTTCTACAAGGGTACTATGCTAGTTGGCAAGTACAAGGGCGAGGCTGTCAGTGAGGCCAAGGACAAAGTCCGCAAGGATCTCTACGACAGTGGTGATGCCTTCCCCTTCGCCGACCCCATGGGCAAGGTCGTCAGCCGTAGTGGTGACGACTGTGTTGTTGCCTACCTGGGCCAGTGGTTCCTGAACTACGGTGAGAACGATGCTGAGTGGCAGCAGGAGACCCTGAACCACGTTGTCAACAACCTCAACACCTACTCCGCTGAATGCAGAAACGGTTTCGAGAAGAATCTCTCGTGGCTCAACCGCTGGGCATGTGCCAGAACCTACGGTCTCGGATCCCAGCTGCCATGGGACAAGCAGTTCCTGGTTGAGAGTCTGAGTGACAGTACTGTCTACATGGCCTACTACACCATCGCTCACCTCCTTCACGGTGACCGGTACGGTAAGACGACCGGCCCCCTGAACGTGACCGCGGAGCAGATGACCGACGAGGTCTGGGACTACATCTTCACAAGACGGGAGATTAGTGACGAACTTGTCACTAAGAGTGGAATCAACAAGGAATCTCTGCAGAAAATGCGCCGTGAATTCGAATACTGGTACCCTCTGGATGTCCGTGTCTCCGGAAAGGACCTGATCCAGAACCACTTGACCTTCTTCCTCTACATCCACATTGCTCTCTTCCCCAAGGAGTACTGGCCCCGTGGTGTCCGTGCTAACGGCCACTTGCTCCTCAACGGCGAGAAGATGAGCAAGAGCACCGGTAACTTCCTGACTCTCAAGGATGCCGTTGACAAGTTCGGTGCCGATGCTACCCGTATTGCATTTGCCGATGCTGGTGACAGCATTGAAGATGCCAACTTCGAGGAGTCTGTTGCCAACAGCAACATCCTGCGTCTTCACACCTTAAAGGATTGGATCGAGGAGGTTGCTAAGGACGAGACCCTGCGCACTGGTCCTGCCGATGCCTTCGCTGACAAGCTCTTCAATAACGAACTTAACAGCCTGGTCCGTGAGACCCAGAAGCACTACCAGGAGTAAGTTTACATCTCACTGCTTTGCATTATACCTAATTCATTGAAATCCATGGCTAACTCTTTATCCAGCACCAACTTCAAGCTTGCTCTTAAGTCTGGCCTATATGACTTCACTAGCTCCCGTGACAGCTACCGTGAAGCTTCCACCGCTGCTGGCGTGGGTATGCACCGGGATACCATTCTGCGCTACATTGAGCTGCAGGCTCTGATGCTGGCACCCATTACTCCTCACTGGGCGGAGCACATCTGGCTCGAGGTTCTCAAGAAGGTCCGTTTTCTTTCCCCCAACCTTCATGCTCAACCATAATCTAACACCATTTAGCCCGAGTCTATCCACTTTGCCCAGTTCCCTGTCGTCCCAGAGCCCTCTCCTGAGTTGACTGCTGCCCAGAACTACGTCCGTAGTACCGCAAGCAACATCATGGGCTCCGAGGCCAACTTCACCAAGAAGCTCTCCAAGGGCAAGGCCATTACCTTCGATCCCCGCAAGCCTAAGAAGCTTACCATCTTCGTTGCCAAGAAGTACCCCAACTGGCAGGAGAAGTACATTGACCTGGTGCGCGATTCCTTCGACTCGCTAAACCTCTCCTTCAACGACAAGGAGCTCAACGCAAAGGTTGGCAAGTTCGGTGAGATGAAGAAGGCCATGCCCTTCGTTCAGAACCTGAAGCGCCGTCTGGTCAACGCTGGCGAGTCCCCCGCCACTGTCTTCGATCGCAAGCTTCCCTTCGATGAGTTCGCCGTTCTGTCCGAGATGGTGGGTGGTCTGAAGCGCACCTCCGGTTTCAAGGAGATTGAGGTCATTGCTGTTGATGAGGGTGGCAAGACTGGTGAGGTCGTTGGCACTGGTGAGAAGCGTGAGGGTCTGTCCGGCGAGAATGCCGTGCCTGGAACCCCTACATTCCAGTTTGTCAACGTCGAATAAACGACATTTCTTTGAAGAATACAGTCTCATTTACCGGTTTCAAAAGATCATGCTTGATGACTTCTGCGAAAATCAAATAAAACACACAGCATATAGCAATTTCAATATTTCAGTTCTATTCTACCTTTTAGCAGTCACGAGCTACATCCACCCTAGTTCCCCACAACCTTCAGATTAGGAGTTCGCGCGCTCCTATTGCGCCGGGCTGTAGTGTAGTTCTAATAATTAAGCGGTACTATGAAATTAAGCAAGCAATATAGTTTGTCTGACGCCTTCCTGGGTACGTATATACTGGTTCTCAACAAGAACACCCTGCAGAAGACTTCACGTACTCGACTTTAAAACACCCAACAACCTGTAAACGTCGAAAAACAATCCATCAATCAACCGACCGAACCGGTGCATAGGAATATCAAGCCAAGGACTCACCTGTTAAGACCTTCCTTCAGTGTATCTTCTTCCTGTGAGAAAACTAACCGAAACCACCCAATGTCCTGCGAATGCTCTTCCCCGGGATGCAAGAAGACGCCGGCATCCACAAACCTCTGTGCAAGAGCAAATTCCCGGTTTCGCGGGGAAATAGAGTCATCAGCAGGGAGATAAGGTGACAAGTCGATGTAGATGAAGAAGCCAGCGTTTCTGATTACCGGGTTAGATGAGGATTTGAGTAATTTCTTCGTTCAAGTTTGTACGCTCACCCGCCCTTGACATATTTGATACCCTCCTTGCTAAGTACTGAGGTTGTAAGCCGGTAGGCTGAAGCAAGCTTCTGTCTTGCTTTGGCTGTGAAGCTCGACACAAAAGCTTGGTCTTCTAGAATTGTGGTGCCAATCGTCACTGCTGCTTGTGAAGCACCGTGCAGTCTCCTGTATAGTGTCAGTTCCACGCCAAACATCGTCTAGCTTTCTGTAGTGCAACAAATGGAGTTCTCACAGAATTGCTTTGCAGGCTTGACGAAGCTGCTGGTTTGGGGTCACCAAGAACCCGAGGTGAAGACCTCCAGAGGCAAAATCCTATAATGATATTCCATTAGACTCGCTGCCCTCATTGAGATTGTCCAATTCCTACCTTGCTGAAGCCATATAGCACATGGACCAGATTGGGATCTATCAATCCCGTAAAATCCAGCGAGAGGATGGACGTAAATGGCACAGCTTCTGGGTCACCAGAATCAAACACACAGGAAGCGTATACCTCATCACTGATGAGGTGGAGCTTATACCTGTTGCAGAATCGAGCAATAGCCTTGAGTGTCTCGACTGGATAACAACGGCCTGTCGGTAGCCAATTAGTTCAATTCCATAGGCCAGACTGCATATATAACTCACCAACAGGGTTATGCGGATTGACAAGCAGCACAGCTCGGATCTTCTGGCCCAATTGCTCGGTAACCTTCAAAGCTAGCTCATACTTCTCCACAGAAGCAGGGGAGAATGCCTCTTCCGCAGACGTGTCAGCATAAACCATTTTAACGCCAGATTCAACACCGTAGTCGAGTTCAAAGCGGCCGTACACAGGTCTGCTGACGAGGACCCCATCCCCAGGTTCTGCGAGATTGTATCCTAGCATACTGCCAAGAGAAGTCGGGGAGTCTGCGACAAATACGTCCTCGGGATCAATTGGGACATGTGGTTTTAGGATATTGTTCAAATGAACTGCCGCAGCGGCTGGTAATCTTGCAGCTGTTGGTGCACTCGACCGATAGCTGACAGAATCTTGTGTAAAGATGACCTATGCGAGGTTAGTACGATGGGATTCTTTCAGTCGATAGGTACCATGTCGGCGTGAAGCAAAAATTGGAATATATACCTTTTCGTTGATATATTTGGCTATGTCTGCTCTCATTGGTTTCTAGTTGGGAGTTAGCTTTTGCTTTCCAGGTTGCGGGGATATAGGTACATTCTCCGCCATGCCAAATGAGATGATCCCCGTTGGGTTCTCCTTGGGATCATAGGTCTGGGTTATACTAAAGCGCCAGGGTATAGCCAGTTCCCTGACATTATCGCTTCCTCGAGAAGATAACATCGTGGATAGACAAGCGAGAATGTCGATTGGTTGTGTGTCAAGGAGCGATATATATATTATGAAACTCGGATTGGATCTTTTGTGACTTGCTCAGTCAAAACAAACCCGGCTTAGTGACTCGGAAATGAAATAACTGTTAAACAAAATAAATCGAGAGTTTAAATAGAGTCCTGGGGAAGAAGTTAAATGAATTAAGGTAAAAGGTCAGCCCCCACCTGCGGGGGACCGTGGGGACGAGCACTATATTGTACACCGTACATCTACCAGCTACTACCAGCTATGCAGATATTTGAGGCTATTCAAAGACATGGTAGCATAACAATAATATTGTACATATGTATAAGAGAGGAGAAACGCCGAGTCGCTATGCTAAATGGCCTCATGGCCTAATGTACATGTCCATAGACCCAAATCACAACAATTAATATCTTGTGCGCGGCCGTTTGCGCTTGTCGATTTTCTTCTTCTCTGCAATAAAGTTCCAACATTCAATCGGACGCCGGGACCCAATATGCTTCCCGTTGGGAGTGAAAACCTCGACCTGCGGATAGGACGATTCGTCTTTTGTGTCCTGCTTGCTGCGGATTTGAATACTGAGCTCGATCCAGCCGCAGCCCTCGATGAGAATATCTGCCGACATCACGCGGTATGGCAATGAAGGCACTGGGATCCCCCTGTCCTTCACAGCTTTGGCGAGCGAGGTCGGAAGATTTGAGTTGGTGGTATCCCACTTCAAGTCGAATATACCGGCCGAGGCCATTGTGCTGCCGGTTCCTTCTTTCATAATGACAGTACCCCGGTAGGGGCTTTCTTCAGCCTGCGTGTCAATTGCTTTCTGTGTGTTGGTAATATGAGACTCGAGAGGCAGGAAACTGGCGGACATGACCGTATCTTGGGGGTTCACCGCAGTGATGCGAACAAGACCACCACCAAGCAGAAGAGACTGGCCGGGTTTAATGGTCAGACGTTCGGGCTTGATCCGCTTCGTCATGATCAGATCACGCTTGTGTTCATCCCGAACGAAGTCCTCCAATAGACCACGCTCTAGGCCGGGCAGATCGATGACCTCGCCCTTTCCACGACCGAATGGAATGCGGATAGGTGAGACTGTAGTGCCTGGAAGGGAAGACACGACTGGGAGCACCGGATAGAGATCCTCACGAGGGGCAGGGGGCAGAAGGCTATCGGGGTTAAGAAGGGTCCCTCGCTGGTTTGGAATCTCATCTTCATCACGGCGGCGTTGAACCCACTCTTCGATTTTCTCCACATTCCTGGAATCCTTGGGGAAACAAGCTTCAATGAAGCTGCTCTTTCCGACATTTGCCTTGCCAACGACCCAAATGCCACCACCATGCTCTCGGATCTCTTCCTTGACTTCCTTAGTCCACCAGCCACGGTGCGCGCTAATCATGTGCACGTTGCCCAAACGGGCCTCCCTCCCTGATCTTCCCAAAGCTGCGCGGAGCTCTGTGCGAATGTAATCCATCTTCGAATCTACCTGCTCTTTCGTTGCTGCCAAAAGATCCGAGCGCGTGATTATAAACGAGAGTGATGGAAGTTTTCTTCCGCGTTCGTATTTCTCATTCGTAGAACGTCTGTTCCGCGAACGTTGCTCCTGCAGCATTAGGGCCCAATGAATGCGTGGAACGAGAGACATTGGGAAATCTGCGGCATCGATGATATGGTAAACACGGTTGTATTTGTACGGCGATTCTTCCAGATAGTGTCGTATAGACATAATAGTCGGTTTAGGCGAAGAGACTGCCTTGTTGTGGTGTATCAAGTCATGGCAACGATCGCAGACTTCGGTGATTCGACCCGTAGACCCAAGAAAGTTGCTCTCAGGATCGACAGCTTCATCCGGGAAAGCTCCATCTTTGTATTCAGTTAGCAAACGGCACACACTCAAGCAATAGTAGATATCTCACCATGAATGGGCTTGGGTGGCGCTGCCTCCTCGATAGCATCGTTCTGCTGTGCGCTCAAGCCACCTCCCTCGGTGTATGTAGCATTGCTTTGTTGTATATTTTTGTGTTCAATTGCTTCCTTTCTCACGGCCAGTAGCTTCCGAATCTGCTTTCGTGATGTACCATAGTACCCTGGCTCGTTTGCCTCAACTGTTTGGGAGAATGCGCCACATCCTGGGCAGCACACAGGCAGGGAATCGGCTAGGGTATCTACCTGAGGTTCAGCTTGGGGCTGTTCCTGCCGAAAGCCAGTTGTTGAGAAGCATCGGCAGTGCCTATGGAGGTCCGCAAGGACTTTGGATTGTGGCGCGGCACGCGATGGTGAAAAGAACGTTTGAGCCCGGGATCTAGTGATGCTCTTTGGAAGCAGACGCAGCAGATTTACCCTCGGGTTTCTGAATACTGCGCCTCGAGAGCAGAGAGACATGATGGTGTGTGAAATTGCGGAGTTGCGGAGCTTTTTTTCTTTGGAGACGGTTATCTACTATCTATCGATAGCGCAAGTGGCAAGTTCGGGCCGCCGTACAAGTAGATAGCCAGAACAAGAATTGTTCATTAGTTATTTTACGCATTAGTAGATTAAAATGAGGCTGGAATTAATGGCCGTGGAAAACTTTTGTATTACAAACTCCCATCCGAGGGTGAAATTATTGACACAGAAGGCGCTGAAACACAGATGCGCTAGAGAATCCCTGAAAGTAGTAGCAAGAGAACGCCCGTCATGAACCATGGAAAAATATCGCTTATGATAGAAAATCAAGCACGCGCCTTTCCCTTTCCCTTTCCAGATTCATCCATCTCGTCATCGGAGTCGCTCATGAACTCATCGTCCTCATCGAAACCAATGAACTTCCTGGGCGCAGCCTTTTGAGGGACAGAGGGCCCAGAAACCGTATTAGATGATTCACCATTTCCCTCGCTCTCTTCGTCCTCGCTGGATGAAGCATCCTCCTCACTGCCCTCATCGCTGGCACTGGTGCTGGATCCACCCAGGATTGCGTCGCGAAGATTGTCTGTCCATTCGCCATCCTTCACAGCCCGTAGAACTGCCTCACGGGTTTTTTCGCTCATTTCTTCCCTGTCTTCCATCCACTGTCCATCCAGCTTCTGCCTGCCGTTGCCGTTCTTCAATTCGTCTTGGCGCTTTTCGGCCATCTCCACCACGGACTGCCATCGGCGTTGGCGTTCCTCCTTTTCCTTCTTGTCCATTTCTGGCTTGACAGCAAGGTATTCTGCGAGAGCCTTTGCCTCATTGACAGTGCGCAGCCGGCGGCCATCCAGGTTGCGACTAGAGCCATTGTTATCGCCTTGATTGCGCTTGCGCTTGCTGGACATGCGGCCACCAGCGGCACGCAGTTGGGAGCCGAAACCACCTTTTCCACCGCAGACGGGGGCAGTCAGGCGCAACGGAAGGAGTGTAGATGTAAGGATGCCATCACGGGTCGGCAGGAAAGATCGGATACATTCGGAGGTGGCCGTGAGATGTTTATTATTTGTCGTAGTAAGGACAAGCGAGTGAAGAGGAAGTGATGACGGGAGATATGAAGCGATCTTCGCCGTCAGGTCTGATGTGCTCGCCGTCGATGGCAATGTGAACGAAAGTGTTGCTGGCAGCGACAGTCCTGGAAAGGATGATAATAGGACGTTGATATTTGAGGAAGCCATATTGGGTGTATCAGAAACAATTTTCGATATTGCAGGAGAGTGGCTGGTGAGTTGTTTGTAGGAAGAAACTACTGTTGCAAGCTTGGAAGGTGGAAGACGTTGCGATAAGATCGACGATCGGTCGCCCGGTGCTGTAGCATGATGACTCATCAAGTGGATTACATAATCGAATAGAGTGCATTTCACGTGATATGTAGCATTATGTAATGGAGAATCTATCATGTGATCTGAACCAGAAACTGATTAGGGTGCTAGCCCTACACCCAATTCGGACCGTCGCACTTTTCTCGCTGCGAAGCTCCACTCTTCATCCATCATTTAAATCAACCATTATTCTCGGGCGTTGTCAAAGCGATTCCCCGAATTGCACCAGGAACTCGCGACAATGTACGTATCCTTGTTTTTGCGATTATTTCTGACAAATTCACTAACAATGGCGCAGGCTTATCCCCAAGGACGACCGCAAGAAGATCCACGAGTACCTCTTCCGTGGTATGTAACGAGAATGCTCGTCGATGCCCCGGCCACCCTACGACATTGCGCTCCAATCATCTGTGTGCGGATTAACTAACCTATACTCCAGAGGGAGTGCTCGTGGCCAAGAAGGACTTCAACCTTCCCAAGCACGCTGACATTGACACCAAGAACCTCTATGTCATCAAGGCCCTCCAGTCCCTGGACTCCCGCGGCTTTGTCAAGACTCAGTTCTCGTGGCAGTACTACTACTACACCCTCACCCCCGAGGTACGATCCATCCACGTCCAACACATCTATATTTCCGAACACTAATCGAATAACAGGGTCTGGACTATCTCCGTGAGTGGCTCCACCTCCCCGCCGAGGTTGTCCCCGCCACCCACATCAAGCAGCAGCGTTCCCACGCTCCCCCTCGCGGCATGATGGGCGGTGAGGAGCAGCGCGGTGAGCGTCGTGGTCCCCGTGCTCCCCGTGAGGGCGGTTACCGCCGTCGCGAGGAGGGTGGAAAGGAGGGCGGTGCCCCCGGCGAGTTCGCTCCCTCTTTCCGTGGTGGCTTCGGCCGTGGCCGTGGTGCCGCTCCCCAGGAGTAAATGCTGAAAGGCATTGGTGTCCTGTCAACCACTTCTCGGTCAATCTAGAGTCTTGATGGTGTAACCGAATTTGGCTGCCGGAATAGAGTTTTTCGAAACGGGCCTTACACTCGGTGCACCTCGGTCCAGCTTCATTGGGACTTGGGGATACAGGGAACAAAATAAAAATAAGAAATTTATGTTTCCACTTGTTTCATGACGTGTAGATTGATGCAATGGTAAATTCATGACTTGACTGAAGTCGGTATTCGTAATCTTCGTTTCGGTCTTCCAGCTCCCGACTCCTCGACGTGTCTGAAGTCTTTACGCGTTCTGAACTATGTAGAGGCCTTTCCGTTAAGGCTAAAGTGATCATGCGTCTTACAAGAATCTCTTCCGATCATAGCGGACTACAGCCTGCAGAATGACAGACGCTCCAGTGGCGCAATCATCCGCGGTGGAGAACTCCTCAGGGTGATGACTGAGACCATCCTTGCATGGGATAAAAATCATGCTCGTTGGGACACGCTTGGAGGTGAAGACACTATCATGGCCAGCACCACTCATAATAGTCCGCACAAGTGACTTTGTATCCGCAACAGAAGCATCTGCAACAACAGCCTGAGCTGACTGCTGCACGCAATCAATGCAATCTTCATGGAACTTGACAGCAGGCGAGTCGAAGTCAAGGGTCCATTCGACGCGGCAAGGCTTACCAATACCAGCACCCTCAGCGGCGGCAATAGCATCGAAAGCAGTGCGCAGCTCCGTCTCAACTTCGGCAACTAGCTCTGTCTCAGGCCCACGGATGTCTAAGCTAAAGCTCACCTCTCCAGGAACTGTGTTCACACTGCCGGGCTTTGCCTCGACAATTCCAACACTAGCTAGGCAACCCTTCGAAGCTGCGACTTCCCGAGCGCGCACCATCATTTGGGCGAATGCATAGAGGGCATCTGCTCGATGTTCAAAGGCAGTGGTTCCTGTGTGTGTATCTCGACCGATGACGTTGAGACGGAACCATCTGTAGGCCTGCACAGCCGTCACAACTCCGACTCGCTGGTTTGCTGACACTAGGTATGGGCCTTGCTCAATGTGAACTTCGAAATGGGCGGCCATGGGCGTCGATTTGTACGAGCACGGAACATCACCCAAGTAACCAATCTTCTGTAGGGCACTCTTCATGGTCTCTGGTGCTGATGCCGCTGTTGGTAGCGACGCCACAGTTGGCACCTCTTTGAGATTATGCGCATGCGCTAATGAGATGCACTCGGCCCATACACCACTTGAGATCATGCTAATTGGGAATCGGGCGCCCTCCTCGCTGGAAACGGTCAGTGATATTCCCTTTTCCAAGGTTGAGAGTGGAGATCTTACTTGGTCCAGTCGACAACTCCGACTCCGCCTTCCGTCTCCAGACCCATATCGTTCATGGTCTTGATGACTTCAATACCCGCCAATACACCCAGGATACCATCGTATCGCCCACCAGTGGGTTGTGTATCGAGGTGACTGCCAATGAATGTGGCGGGTACATCCGCTCTCCGACCAGGACGAACAGCAAAGATATTACCCATCTCGTCAACGGTGACGTTGCATTTGAGATCTTTCATAGTCTGAATGAACCAGTCACGCACCCTCCTGTCATCTTCTGAAAGCGCCAGACGCTGCATACCAGTATCTGTAGGTCCACTATCAAGTCGCCGAGGCTTTTATTAGCGGTCGTTCTCCAGTGACCTTGGAAAGGATGGTTGTAGCTTACTCTCCCCATCTGATTCCAGATCCCCATTGACACGAGTGATGAAGATCATTAGCTAGGCGTTCCTTGTTGGCTCTTAATGCAGAGACCTCTGTCTCGGAGAGCTCCGTTGTCAACATGGCTTGTATTCGTGATGAGGAAAACGTTCGAGCAGGGATTAAAAAGACCGGGTTGGCAGATTGAAGGCACGTTCTTGGGAGAGTTCGTAAAAAGTGAGAACGCGCCATAATGCAACGTCCTATCGCTTTATAAAGGAAAGCTGGAGGGTTTGGAGTACTTTGTATGGTCATTGATAAGAAGTGGAGTTGGGCGGACAAAAGTCCGTAGTCCCGCGATAATCCCCGGTTTACTTCCAACCCCCGCAATATGGAGACATCGCCTTGTTACTTCTCCAACCAGGGAATTTTCTGGGCTTAACTCTTTTGAATTGACACATGTGTGTCTCTAATATCCAGGCATCATTTGTCTAAATGGAATCCCCGTGAGTCTCACATATATTCTAGTTGCTAGTATGAACATTGGGACCGTATACTTAGTCTCAACCTATTGTTCACCATTGAAGTATCAACTAGTGAACCCATTCCTATTGGAGCCCCATCTTCAGCGTTGTGGTCAATCATCACTCCATTATTAGAGCTGATTGTGTCAAACGTCTAAGCAAAGCTACCATGGCATACAACTACGGAAACATGTGTAGTACCTAAGATGAAGAGGAACATGCCTTCCTATAGTAGTTTCGCTCTGGTTTTTAGGCTTTTTAACAAATTCACATAAGATCTGTTTTCTTGGGTTGTAAATGAAGAGCAGAGGAGTAGAGCGTATAGAAAAAGCGTAGACACTAAACCCAGTCTGGTTCGTTTGCTCATGCTCGCTGTATCCCCTTCCGCTTCTCCCATTTTCCCCATTTCTCTTCTCTCGCATCCATCCCTTCCAAGTTCATCAACCAACAACCAAATTTTATGGAGAATTTGGCTGGATTTCCATATGCTAAGTATGAGGTCGGGGGCTGTCTCGAGGCAAGTAGACATTGTGGGCTGAGACGAGAAACTACCTGCCATGACTAGAACGCTTCGACTTCGATATCGACTTTCAACAAATAAGATATTTATGTGTACCCACCACACATGCTGCCATTTGATCAAATCATCAAAGAATCACTAGGTGGTGAGTATCCTTATTTTCTCGAGGACAGCAAATTCTATCAATTACGCGTTCTAGAATCTGTACGCTGCCAAGCATCGTCTGTCATTTCGTGACATTTTGTATTTGTGAGACCTGTCAACAAGCTTTCAATCCCCATGGACTAACGAGTATGTCTTCTCCAACAAGGCTGGCGGAATACACACCGAGGCCTCGGGGCTTTCAAGCCATGATACAGTTTGAATGTCTCCATGAGTCACTTGCACATTGCAATTTAGCACTTTTCCACTGTTACCTTATGACCCAGGTTGCCTCCACGGGCTACCATATCTCGGTGGGGATGTGATCTGATAAAATTGTGCAGGATGTGGCTTGGGTGACCCAATACATCAACATGATCCCATTTCCTGCACCTATCCAGGAACTTTGAGCCAGGAAAGTGTGAGATTCAAGTTAGGGATCCTCAGCTCCGTTTTAATATCTGGGCTTTGTTCGGTGGGCTTTTTGGTGGGCTTGAAGGTCGAGTACAAAGGCTTGGGATGTTTTCCAAGTCCATGATACCATGATTGAACCGAGACCAAGATTAATACTTTCTGTCATAAAATAATAGGCGGGTTCTGTACTTTCTTCATGCGCAAGATACGGCCTGCCTAGAGCATGATAGAGTACATTTAGAAATGTCAAAAAAAACTTTCTTTCAACTTTCAATAAACAACTAGTCCCAAGATGTTCTGGTCTTAATATGATAGGTGTGAAAGTAATTTATATATATTGAATATAAAAAGAAATGGTCAGCCTTGGGAGCGAGTTGCCCAAAGAGACCGTTGATATGTACCCATGTAAACGCGTGTTACCAGGCGATTACCACACCGTTTTGTTATCCACAGGCACCAACTAAAGGGAGAGTGAATAAAGAGAAAAGAAGAAACCTAAGATGAACAAAAGCATAAAAGGAAAAAAGGAAGTGAGAAACCCAAAAAGAAGTGACAGTCCAGCATTTGAAAAGGCACAAGTTACAGTTATCAGGGTTCGAACCCAGGATGTTGACCTAGAAGGCAGCCTTGAGCCATATACCTGTGCAGGATATAATTCCTATGCGTGATCTACCATAAGCCACCTGGGTCTTGCGTAGTAATACTATACCGACTTTAATACTTAACCAACATATTCTTGCTAGTTTTCCATACTCTTAGTTTCTATTTTCTTCAACAATCTAGTCTCTCTTCTTTAATTCCACTACCACTTAGACGTTTTGCAATGCCTCTACTGGGTTTCTGTAAACAGAACATGAAACCATGCCATATTGTACCCTTTGTAAACGGGACTTAGGGCATGCCTGTCACGTGATTATCGACTTGAGGGTCTTCGCTGAAGTAAAAGTGTCTTTTTAACATACGTAGGATTCAAAACATACTGACGACCATCATGCATGTGTAACAAATTAGTCTTATATATTAATTATACGCCAAGTCAGTCTGGTTAAAGTTATTCTTGGTCTATGTAGAATATCCGTTAGATCATTACACAGGAAACTCTGTTTAAAGAAGTCAGGATCAATGTTATCGAGGCAAATGTAGATTCTTATTCTTTGCTACGAGTCTTTAGGTCTTTAGTTTGGTCTTGGGTCATGGTCACTGTGACTTACAATACCCATATTTATATTGTGCATGCAAAGTGAACGCCTTACTATGGCGCTATACCATTTAAACTCGCTGTTTAATCAAGACGAGACGCTTATATAGATGCTCTGGCGTTAATGAAGGGGGAGACTTGCGGAGATGAAAAAAAGAAAAGTGAAAACAAGTGGCCAAGCCCAGCGCTGGCGGTGCTGAATTATCAACCCAACACGCCCTCCCCACCCCCACGTATATGGCCTTGTGACAACTCTTCGTCGACATGACATAGCCCTGTATTGTAGAAACTACAACACCCAAATACCAAATTAGACCTATGCTTCGCATTCTTATTAAAGTTGGCAAAGAAAATCTCGTAGCTGAAGAGGTTGCTGGAAAACATCAGGTTAAGACTGACCCCGTCGGTTGATACAAACAGTTCTTGGTTGGAATGAAGACACGAGTCAGTCACCTGAAGATTTCCCATCAAGTAGGTAAGTCTCAGACAATGAGGAAGCTGCTCAGGCTTAAAGCACCTTAGACGTAAAACGTTTCGTTTCCTCTCTCTTCTCTCTTCGCGCCTCATCCCACCATCGTCCATTCCATTGACATTATTATGGAAGACCTTTCTTCACCAGGGGAAAAACCAACTAAAAGTAAACGAAGCCCAAGCTTCCGTGAAGCCCAGCACAAGCAGGGCATCGATATCGTAAGTGTCTCTGGTCTCAACTTGCTAAATATCCTGATTGTCTTCAATTATCGGGATTTTATCGGGATATCTACTATCTCCTTCCCTACACCATTCCTCCTACATATAACCTGACTTAAGCTTACATTGGGTTTCTAAAGCCTCCTATTGTCCAGCGCACGCGAGACACCGTACCGCCATCCAAGAAGAGGCGTGCGTACCGTTACCCGAGCCGAAGATGGGCTAACAAGAGAAAAAGTATGTGTCGCAATAACATTTCTTACTGACTGGATGCTAATGATCTAAAAGAGACACAAGCTGCCACTGCTACTGCTACTGCCACCACCGATAAGGCACCTGAGTTTGCTGAGTCTCCTACGAGTGCGGCCACTAGTGACAGGCCTGCCTCTTCCTTGCCCACCGCAGCACCCCCGCCCACCACAGTGCCCTCTCCCGCCGCAGTTCCCTCGCCTACCGTCCCATCCTCGTTCACTACTGCGTCCCTGACCGCCTATGCATTCGCTGCTTCTCCTTCTCCTAATACTGGTAGCCAAGCCAAATCAGAGACTGCCAATGATAGCAGCGAGTCCGGGTTGAACAATCACGTTTTGGACCCTGTCGACCCCCTGGGTCTGTTTGATGAATTCGAGGGACCTCTAGACTGGCCATCCAAAGGGCTGTTTTACTAAGAGATGAGATCTTCTTTTTTCTTTCTTCTTCATAATAGGATTATCTGGCCCATCGATTTCAAGGAGGTGGTCCATACGTTTCTCTTCAATACAAGTTCAACGTCTTGTTCCACCATTTTCATCCATTTATTCTTTTATTCTCGTTTCATCGCGAGCAGAAAGACTTTTCTACAATTAAGCTATGTCAATCTCTGAGGTGTATATAACGGAGACAAAACAATGAACACCAAAATACCCGGAACAAGCTCCAGGAATGCTGCAATCACAATATGAAGGAAATGGCGCGCTTCCAAGGTGAAAGCTCGAACAACGTTGGCAGCACATGGAGCCGTTTATTGGTTGGCTTTCTGGATATGAACTGCCCTATAGAGGTGAAAGATGAGAAAATTGAGGGAAAAGAAAAAAATGAGGAAAATGACAAAAAGCTCCCAAGGGACGAATGCGAATACCCTAGTGTCCTACGCGAAACTGTGCTCGGTGAAGCTGCCTCCCACGCAAGCTACAGTCTAGTCTCACGTCTTATTTCCAAAGGAGCAGATCCTTATGCACTCCAGAGATGGCATAGCGGCAATCGCTTTTCCATGGAGTATGCGGAAAAAGCAACACCATAACACATTGCTGCATTTTCCGGCAATGTAGAAGCCATAAAAGCTCTGTTTGAGCATCCACTATCTGAAAAAAATACAAATATGGCGTCTGTCCTTGATAACGAGGGACGAATCCCGCTACATTGGGCCTTGGTTGGCGTTGGAAAGAATTTATGCAGATACGGTTGACTCCGATAAGATCACGTCGCGGGTAGCAGCTACTGTCAAAGTGACTACAGCTCGGCTCATCGATTAAACCAGAGCTCGGACTGTCAAACTACTGCTTGATTCCAACCCGAATACCCTTTACGCCAGAGACAAGGTTAACGCTACGGTCTTCTATGACGCAGTCAAAGATAACACCGGTAATGGGGCAAATATTGAGGCTATACCCATACTTCTAGGCGCTGCTCGGGATTGTTCGGATATACTCAACTCCAGAAATAATTCTGGGGCCACTCCTCTTGGGGAGCTAGAATCTCACCACCTCATTCCGGGTGGTTGAAACATATAGAAGAGATTACGGGGCTTCTCCTTAAACACGGAGCTGATACGCGGAGATGTGACGAAGCTGGACGAAATATTCTGCAAAGATTGTGCAGCCTTGTCTGGTTGGAGCTAATCAGCTCGACCTTGATAAACCAATTACTCCAGCAACTTAACAAGAATGATGACTGTGGCTATACAGCTCTCCACTATCTCGTAAAAAACTTCGATCAAGCTGATGCTGTCCGATACCTTTTGAGTCAAGGTGCAGACGTGAATGCAGTTGAGCAGGAAGGGAATACTCCCCTTCATGAAGTGATGAAGGGTAGAATGCTTCGGAAATAGGATGACCCTATAGATCTTGAGCAACTTCCTATACGCCTCAAGAATACATAGGATGAGATCATTCGAATACTATTGACTTCAGGGGAATCTGAAGGACTTCTCAATGGAAATGGAGAAATACCAAGGCAAATATAGAATACAGTTTTAGAAGAACGTGCTCACCGATTGGCGGCGCAGCAAGTCGCCCGCGGAAGGGGTCGAGGAAGAGCAGTTCGGTAGATAGAATCTCGTTTAATACAATAGGCCTAGGGCTACAAACCCGGGTGGAGATATCAGAGTGACTAAAGAGCATGAAGTATATTCTATCTTTCCTCTTCAAAATATGCTGTTCAGAGATACATTTTTGTCAAGATGTGGAAGAAATTGCTTGAAATCATCTTCGCCTGAAAATGTCTTCCCTGTAGGATCAGTATGATCATTGAGATCCCCCAAGGTTCTTGTGATGAATGAATGCACTTGTCAACTGGTATATAGATGGTGTTATCGTTCCGCGCGCGTGTGACCTCGCCATCCTTCAACCCGGAAAATCCAGTCACGAACAAGAGCTCCAAAAACACTTGTCTCAGATGTATCGATAGGGATTCCATGGGTATCCTGATCCAAAACAACATACGTTGATTGTGGATAGAGCTCCAGCAAGCGTCAGCTATCTCGATGGTCTATGCTCTCCTCTTGTCGGCCATATACCATCAGTGTCGTAGCAAAGCACTTGACGTCTGATGGTCCGAAGAGAAGGATAGCTGATATCGGTTTGAACCCGCTCTGATTGGATCTAAGGGTATACTATCAGACGCCTTTACCGCCGGTTGGTGTACTTGTTCGCACTTGTCCTTCACGGTTTTTACATAAGTCGACGTGTGAATCAGAACATTTCTAAATTTGGAAGTAATTCCCTGTGTTCAGATGGAATGTTTGATATGACTTGCTTATTGGTGATCAAAGGTTTGAAAGTATGAAGATCCCGGTTGCTATCATTAGGCTTAATAAATAGCACTTGTAGTATTGAATTGTAAGCTATCGACCTAGTAGATATTTTTTTGAGCCAAAGTGCGTGCAAGAGGAGGAGCAAGCAAGTAGGAATCTCGAGCTGCCGAGTCGGAAATCAATAAGTTGCACTAAACGACAATAAATATTGTCGACCAGAATTACCCCATCCTGTATAGTAATTTATTCCTCGCTTAGTTCACATATAGGGTCCAATTGTGTGTTGTATTTGTAAGTATATAGGAAGTTAAATAAGGAGTAGAAAGCTGCTCTTTGGAATACTTGCTCTACATAGTAATCTTTTGGTATTAGTTCATACCAGTTCTCTCCCATTCCACACGATATAATTGAATTTATCCTACTACTCGCGCTGGTTTTATCACTTCTACCAGATGACTCTAATCATCTTAGCTGATCTTCGATAAAGGAGGGTTATATCGATTTGGTGATACTAGCGTTTTCTAAGAGATATTGCTAAGAGTTAGGACGTGGAGGCTGGTAATGACGAAATCAGAGTTCTTTCGGCCGTCTTCTCTCTGGCGCTGTTGGGCTGTTTTTCAACTCAACTTTGGCGCAGTTTTCGTGCTTCTCGTCGTTGCATTGCTGCTGCTCTGATTGAACATCTCTTTTTTTTCCCCCCACGTCGAGCACTTTGCTTCTTATTTAAATACTAAAAATAAAAGAATATGTAGTAGCAAAAAAAAGAAATGATAAAAATGTAAATCGTGGTTCCAGAGGGGGTCGAACCCTCGACTTTGACGTTATTAGCATCACACTCTAACCAACTGAGTTATGGAACCCATCTGTAACATACCCAGTGTCTTAATATTTTGAAGAAGTGGACTACTTGTAAAAGGGGAGCCTACTATCAGAAAAGCATCAATGAAGGGTGCATTGATTCAAGATCACTAAATATAGAGAATGGAAGATAAGTAGGTGCATACGAGAGAGCTAAATAGGGAGTCGATCACCCTACTCAGTAAACCAACCAAACATAGCAATAGCAAAGTAATGGCGTATAATCAAAGCACTATGGTATGAATCGATAAAGAAGCACCATGTATAATGCATATAATAAGGCTCAATTTTGACACCCACTACAAGGGACATAGGTCTATAGGTATCTAGATTCTATAGCCCATAAGGGTAATTAATTCCAGAAGGATCAAAGCTTAATCCAAGAAGACTAATAGTGATTTCCGCGTAGGATATCATCTATGGTTTCTACGGTACTATGTAATGCAATCCTTCAGTCTAACCCGATACCTCCCATCCATGCCATACATTGTCATACGGTCAGATGTCTGTCACTTTATACAAAGACCCTAGGCAGCAATGAGCCACATAACCCAGGGGACACCCTAGCCCTGAAACAAATTGATTCTCATAGTGAATCCCATCAAAACATCCTTTGGGCGTCCAATAATGCATTCCCTATCACTGATTCAGAACCCATATTTATGTCAGTCCAAGCATTCTCACAAAATTCTCAAAAGCATCAACCGGCAGAGCCTTATTCAAGCCCGTCCGCGGTGTTCAATCTCGTATGAACTCCTTTCAGATCAATCCCCTTCCGTGCAACGGCATGCTTAACAAATAACCATCGAAGAGCAAGCTATCGTGTCGAGTTCTGACCGATTTTCTAACCTATTAACGTCTGCGTATTCATGTTATCTGTAAGTATGATAACTGGTGCTGTATTTCCGGGGAAAGCGAGTCCCTCGGCGATCTTGGTGACCTACTGGGCGTCTCGCGTAGGTTGATATAGTTCACACTATTCAGCTGCTGTGCTCGAGGGGGCTAGGATTGTCTGCTTCTTCGTCGACTATTGAATTGGTGCGCCAGCGAAAAACCAAATGGAGCCCTTACTGGACTTCCGATTTAGGTTATTACCGTGAGAATCATCTGTAGAAGCATATAATCTGAGCTCTTTCCTACGGCCTGGGATAATCGCCCGATCAGGATATTGTCTTTAAGTATTGTATATAATGGATCATCGCTTCGTAGTCATGAATAGTGGGTTGAGCCGACTTTTGTTGAAGCTTAGTCACAATATTTCCAAAATAACCATAATCGGTTCCATAACTCAGTTGGTTAGAGTGTGATGCTAATAACGTCAAAGTCGAGGGTTCGACCCCCTCTGGAACCAGTTTATTTCTTTTTTTTTTCTAAATTTTATTTCTATTAAAGTCCCTCTATGTATTTAATCTATATCATTCATGTTGGCGTTTCTCCTCGGTCAAATTTCCATCGATATTATCCTCATCGAAATCTTTATCATTATCGCTTGCTTTAAGCAACTATAGCTCTGTATTATGCTCTACCGAGTATATACGTGGAAGGTTAAGCTATTAAGATAACCGGTTCGGAAGCGAGGTGTTAGAATTACACCTAAGCCTTTAGCTTCGTAAAGATATAAATAGTGAGGGGGTCGGGGTCTTATTCAAACGGCTTTATGAACCTTGTTTGTTATCCATCGTATGTGATCCCATAGTGCGCGGAGAACCATAATATATATACCACTGCAACTAGGTCAATTCCATGAATTGACTTGGTTATGACCCTTTGGTCTAATGGGCAACTGCTTGGAGTAGTGGCCAGCGGATCTCACGTACACACGGCGAAGTTGATCGAGAATTATATTTACGTTATAGATGCCGGAACGTGTAGGTAGAATTACGGTCGTTTCGATATAAGGATGATAGTAATGGCGAGCGAGGCTGAAATTACACTTAAACCTACTATCAAAAGGTTAATTACCGTAGGAGGGTTAAGATCTCGCTTTAGAGGGCTTGAGTAGTGGAAGCGAATTTGGCGCTAAGTTCGGCGCGAAGTTGATCCATGATATTATTTATGGTGAGCGAGGTCGAAACTCACATAGTTACAATACCTAATGGCAAAGGCTTACTATGCTGTTCATTCGGATCAGGAAGGTGGGTGCTGGACTAAGAGTGATACTGAGAAGGTTGAACCGCTATACGGTCGAATAAGCACGTGCGGTTGGCCGGTTCTCAGTATAGGGCTTTGTAATAAGAATCTTCAGTATAATGTGATAATTCAAGCCTATTGTCGTAATACGTCCATTCAACGAGATACTGAAGATGGGGAGAGAAGGAAAGAAGGAAGAAGTGCGAGAGAAAGAGAGAGAGTTACTAAATAACCATGTGGGGCCCTACTTCCCTGAATGCCTGAAAATTAATGCCTGAGAATTAGGGTGTCTAAACTTCTCGCAATCATGTGATCTGAAAGCTCATCTCATCAGAATTTGATGGTAGAAATTCTCAAATAATCATAATCGGTTCCATAACTCAGTTGGTTAGAGTGTGATGCTAATAACGTCAAAGTCGAGGGTTCGACCCCCTCTGGAACCAGCGTATTTCTATTTTTTCTAATTTTTTTGATTCTATCACAGTCCCTCTAACCGAGTCATCGAACACAGATACCTGTGACAAAGGCGGTGGTCTGGTTAATGACCCGGTTATATTTATACCGCTATAAAATTAGATTAAGTAGTAAGATTACATTCAGGGAACTAGTAATAGCATTTATTATAACTATAGCTTAATCCATCCTCTTTTAAGAGAGAATTTAAAGGACTTTAGATAAAGGCGGTACTATTGGTTATAGTATATATTTAATGATTCCCGCTAATGTGTTAATGGAGAGGTGCCCGTCTTTGGGTTGACCAGGCGATTCGTAGTGTAAATTGACACCTTAATTGCGTAGGGCTATAAATAGTCTGGTAATCCAGAGTTAATTATTATGGTCCTGTGGGTGTTATTCATGTATCCACTATAACGTTCAGCGACCCTATTGGGTTGAGTAGTATATAAAAGGGTGATCTCGAAAATCATGCCTTCCTGTCTTACCGTCGACTCGCGAGATCCCGGGATAACGCCTATTCTGGAGTTTTATTCTTTTGTATAAGGCGATCATCTTCGGAGAAATGTTATCCTTGCTATTGGCTATAATGATATGACCGTAGCGAGTACTATTATCAATAATTGGGATCTATATTACTTCCCCATTCGGTCTAGGAGGCTTCAAAGATTGACTGTTAATGTGGAATCGTACGCTGCATTTTATGCCCTGAATTGGACGTCTCTGGAAATTTGTAGCTTTGATTTCGCTAAATGGTAAGCTTCACAGTCAATATCAGATCTTCTGAGAGCTCATCCTCTGTATGCACAATTTCAACATTCTTTTTGGTCAAAGATGCCTTTTTCTTGCCAGTATGAGCGAGGCGTCAATGCACTTCTATTGCAGACAGCACATGAAAGACTAGTATATTACCAGCACTATTCTTGACCAGCTCTTTATTATCCGAGAGTCCGTTATCGGTGATTCGGGGGTGAGAAGGTAGTCATCACCTTCAAATTCTAATGGATCAGGTAAGTAGACATCGATGGGAGATCGCCTATCCTTTTCCGGTAATGGGCTAATGATATATGGAACACCTGGCTGTCGATCAATATGGGCAAAAACGCTCCTATTAGGATGCTTTAATCTCTTGTTAATGATGTCGTACACAATTTGTAGGTTATCGACCAAACGTTCAGTAGATAGTATTCTTCCTGACATCGATGGACTGTAATATCCTTCGATCAAAACAGTATTGGTGACTCCATCGATGGTCGATTGAACAATCATTAATCCAGAACCCCGGGTGACAACTCTCTCGCCTGTATAAGATTGATAGGTATATGCCCTCGGTAGATCCCTAATTTGCTTATAGGTGTCGAAATCACTAAAATACGGCAGAATCGATTCCTGGGCACCTGAATCGAGTAACCATCTCCTATCGACTATTGCACCTAGAGACATTAATGGCGATGGCAAAGCCATCATAGTGGTGTCTGCCTCTGCCTCTTTGGCCTTCACATAACACTAAATCCTTAGATTCGGGGTCCACGTAGGATGGATTAATCTATCACTGAGATAGGCACATTTCTTTGCTTTATAAGGACTAGCACGGTAGTGACTACAATTTTTATGTTCGTCACGTTGTCGTTCTTGTTCACGCTTGTGCTTTGTATGTTGATGGATTAAAATGCCCTTCAGGGGAACATCCCAAAGCCCTGGCCTATATGTTGATTCGAAATTCTTATTGGATTGTTCGAGAATATCCGTCTTTTGGAATTTGATATGACCCTTCTCTGGTAATTCGAAGGCTTGGTCGTAATGGGAATGGGACCCGGCTCAGACACAATGAAAGATGTTCGTTTGATGGAAGATGATGATTAAAGAGAATGGTATTGATGAATGAAGCTATTCAAAGAAGTATGCAGGACTCTTCGATGAGAGATCCCCTGATGAGGATGGACGGAGGTGCGGACCCTGTATTCGCTGACGTCCTGAATCAAAGGGTTGAGGCCCTATTCAAAAATCGCTGAACTCAACCAGTAAAAAGAAGGTCTCATATCCTGTGGGTATCATGGAATCGATTCAATATGATGGATTCAATGATCGATAACCAGGAACTAGAAGACTATAGGACTAAGAGGATCCCTTAGGCATGCACCGAGACCTTTATACAAAGACCCTAGTCAGCAATGAGTCATATGGCCCAGGAGACTCAACAAAAGGCATTCTACTAATAAGAGAACATAAGACTACACAACTATATAACGTATTTCACAAGCGAATGGCCACCACCAAAACCTCATAGTAAATGTGATGTTTTATAACTTTACATCTCAGCAACAACATTCTTACTGGGACCCTTTCTTTGTCAATAGGTGTTGATGAGAATTTTGAACTCCGTATATAAATTAAAGAAATTAAAATGCTATAGTATCACGGTACTGAAAATCACCTTAAATATATATAACTATCTCGATCACAATGTCATAGTACCTCTCTAAACCCCCATAAAGAGGTTAGATATCACCTAAAAGTATTAACTTATAAGGGAAACCCCTGTAGAAAACCATTGTTGAGATATCAAGTTGTAATTTATCGCATTTACTATGTGTTTTTGAGGTGGCCATGTTAAAATGTTCTTACATTTAGGCCTCATTACTGAATTTTGGTTCAGAATGTGAAATTTGTTGGCCACAACAACAATATGGTTCCATAACTCAGTTGGTTAGAGTGTGATGCTAATAACGTCAAAGTCGAGGGTTCGACCCCCTCTGGAACCAGCTTATTTCTTTTTTCCCCTCAAATATTATTTTATTTAGAATATTTATTCATATATTTTTTTTCTTTTTCTAATCAGTCGAGTGACACTCTCTTTATTACCTATAGTATCAAGACCACTAGGCGTATATCCTAAAGCATGACACCGCTTGGAAGCTGCTCTATAATCTTCGGAAGAGATCTGCACATGAGCAAGACGAGGTTGAACAGCAGCTTCAGAGAGAGCTCTCACTGCAAACAGTGTCTGCCATACAGACAGAGTCCAGACGGAGAGAATTATCATTGAGGTATACCATACATTGTCGTAGAGGCAGATCTCTGTCAACAACTATGGAAAAAGGAAAAACTAAGTTATAGGAAAAGACACATGAAAATGCCAAACAGAAATTATAGATAGTCTCGATGCTGCAGAGCTTCCCTCTGCCCTCCTCTCCGTCTCTTGCTTTCCTTAGAATCAATACGTACAGATTTGTTTCTACGTCTCATCGAAATAAGTCCATACCGCGCCTGCAACACGACCAATGCGACTACCCAGACATCCCTTAAGGATATAATGGATACCCATAGTGATGAAGCCGTGCAGGCTTACGTGGAATATCTTCTTTCAAACACAAGTACCTGTCGCTTTTTACAGTTTCTAAAAGACATGATCTACTTCCTTGTTGATGATTTCGATAGAGTCGCATGGAAAAAGGAGCACCGTGGAAGACCAACTACACGAACGAGTAGCGCTAGTGTGAAAGCAGACAACCAGCAATTACATATGCGTGATCGAAGCGAGCTGCCTGGAATGGCCACATTATGCCGATGATCTCATGCAGGAGGTTGACAAAGTCGTCAGCGGAAGGGGAATGCATTCAATCGTCGAGGCCGAGGTTTTGAAAATGCACAACCCTAAACGGGAAGACTCATCCATAGCTGTATAGTAATTATGTCCCACCAGCATCAAATCAAATCACTGGCCCAGTATAATGTGCAGCCTCAGCCCATGCTCTGCCTTGCTCTACTACTTCAACAACTGGGACATGAAGTGCCCACCGTCCGTAAGATACGTGAGGATTTGAGGCAGCAATGGCCGAGTGACCTCATCATGCAGCAGTTTACCGAGATAAGCTCAACATTCTCAGTGGTCACGGCGATGACCACATAGGTTGTAGCAAAGAAAAGAAAGCACACAACCATTGGTTAGCGCTTTCATTGTTGATACTTGGCTACGTATTACAACCATGACCTAATATTTGGTGGCCCTAAATGGAAGATATTTCATTCTTTTTATAGATGTAGCATACGGGATATTAGAAGTATTCCTAGAGTGAAATGGCGAAACTAGAGAGCCTGATACCGGCGATAGGATGTATGTTTACACAGACCTTGAACTATCGTTTTAGATACCATTCTATCGGTCTTCTAAGTATTATGTTATAAATAGGTATTTAGTAATTCTTACTTGTATAAAGGTGGTATATTTGTATGATAGGGCAACAGACTTAGCGATAATACCATAAAGTAATTATATAGGTAGGCCATGTTAACAGAGAAACAAATATATCTATCATTCTTAAAGCTCGGCTAATCTGAGTCTAGTGCCCTACTATGATTAGAATCTGGCTTAGATACCGGAAATGATAGGTTGTGTGCTTGAATACGGAAACTCTTAATATATTTTTACCACGATATTATACGCGCGATATATGGGATAGCATAATAAGCCCCTTTTTTTCTATAAACGCCGCCGAGGCCTAGTCTATTAGAACAAGATAATCATCCCTATTTGAGATGAGTGCTTCAAGAGTCGCCCTCCTAGCGTGTATAAAGCTGAGACGCCGATGCAATTCTAGCTCGGACTTGAAATAAAGAAATGTGTTTGATTATTTAAGACTGGAAGCTTATTCATTCCCTCTTTATCCGGTAAAAGATCATAGCTCAAAAATGGCAATCTTTAGGGCTACGGCTATCTGCTTGATCTTGGTGCTAGGTCTGTATAGCTTAAAAATTTCTTATCCGCGGATAATAGCCCAGAAAGGCCGTTGCCTACATATAATTAAGATTAAATCCACTAAATCCAGGCACCGTACGTTGATAACAAAGGCATAAGGTACCATCGAGCCATATACCCACGTAAATCCCCTAGAAAGTCTGTGAAAGCCTTACCCGACTGCATACTGCATAATTACATGAAGTCCAGCCGGAATTGATTTGGTTGGTCTTTAAGAGGGATAAAAAGACTAGGGACTTTTAACAAAAGACCAAAAAAAGGTATCGTGGTTCCAGAGGGGGTCGAACCCTCGACTTTGACGTTATTAGCATCACACTCTAACCAACTGAGTTATGGAACCGATTATGATGATTTTGGGAATATTATGCATGATGAGCCTAAACTCGCGAAACCAGATAAAATCACAGAATTTATAGATCGATTTGCAAGCCACCCGCCAGCTTCAATTCGAATAAAACTAGGGCTATCCTAATAGGACCACCTCAGGCTGTTATTCGGACCCCTTCTCCACTCTCTAAACCTATTGATGCCTCTTCATGTTGTATGGCAGATACAAACAGCATGAAGCTTTATTCCCAGTGTGACTGGGCTGACCATGCGCCAGAGTGTGACAGCAGCGAGTGCAAGAGCGATATGGTATATGCCCTGAGTTTAACAACCGGTAGTGGTGGCAGCATGTGTGATACGAAATCCTTCAAATACACCCGGAACGGCTAAGAAGCTACTTCCTGGGAGACGAGGAAATACTGCTGTGAAGACGATACTAAGAGTAGATGGGATGACTACGAATGGAGAGACGATATTGGTTTGGCAGCTGCTAGCGGTTTTGTCAAAGATTACTACTATAGCGGCTGCCCTGATGATAAAGTCTGTATAGCATAGATTAATATCGAGACGGCTATAAAGGTGACGGTGGGAACTCGATGTGCTATAGCGCAAACTATATCACGGAGAAGAAGCGATCCTACACTGATTCTAAAAGTCGACTAGAATCTAATATCAAACCATTTATGAAGAACCTAGATTACGGCCCTAATGCTTATAATTTTAAGCGCGATTTGGAAGGTATTGATTTTATGGGCTTCTCTTCTGAGGGATGGGGGGGACGCTGCCCGCTACACATTCTAAAATAGGGAACTACGTAATTTTAGATCCCGGCAGGAGCGATCTAGAGAGCGATTTTTTTACTAAGCCAGAGCATATAACCCATCCAATGATCAAGGAAAGATGAATTCTTATATGAGCTATGGCCGAATGACAGGAGCGACAGATGGGTGGAACGATTCGGATCAAGGCCTTGCAAGGTGAAATGGAGACAAATAAAACGAAATTGAAGGGCTTGGTAGCTTTCCGGACCAGTATTTCTGTTCTATGAGCAGTATGAACAATTCGAAGAACACAAGGTTCGGCATTTCGGATGTTTTGTTATCTCTAGTGAATCATCTCTTCTGATATCATCTGGGCTGCCTTCATCGAACCTGCTTATGGTATTCTACTATTGTTAGTATTCTTGCTCATCCCGAGTAGGTTACCGATATTGATATTATTGGGTCTGTTACACTCACTTTTTGACAAAATGTGGAATGAAAACAATGCAACAAAGGAAGATAAAATGAAACTTCAGACGGCAGAGACTACTTTAATCATGATTCCAGCTGAAATTACTAAAACAGAACAGCCCACCAAAACTTTAAGATAGGGAGCGACTTCTCAAAATGTTAAAGAAGAGCAGAAAGCCCGGTCGAAGGCACAGCAGGAGGCTATGAAGGAGCTTAAGGATGAAAAGAGAGCCCGGGTGAAGGTATAGTAGGAGGCTGCGAAAAAGCTTAAGGATGAAAAGAAAGCGTAAGGGGAGACGTGCTCAATTGTGGATTTAATTAGTATATGAATCGCTGTTGGAGTAAAAACAGCTCGCTATATATCTTATGAAACATTTCTTGATTATCTGACATTTTATGTATGTGCTTATTTTGGATTTGAATCTTAGGTTTGCAGGTGAGGAAAAGAGCAAGAAAAGGGCCTTAGGTCTTATATTATATATTTTCCTTAGGGCATAGTTGGAGTGAGTTAGCCCCTATATCATCCTAAGGGTGATTGTCAAGAACCAGGTTGCAATACCAGGTGAATATAGGGGTTGAATACCCGAATATCACCTGACCACTGGTACGAGTCATACGATACAAAAGTGCTCAATACAGTTAGTCATCCATGTCCGCCCAGATTGTGTCATTTTAGTTAGAGAATCCAATACCCCTGAAAGTAACCATATATTGTCTTACAGGCTGGTCCTTGTACCCCTTGGTATTGCGCCGGTCATAATATGATGGCAAGGATGAAAGGGAAGAGATACGTAAGAGATAGGAAACAGAGAGAGAGAAGTACGAGTAAAGTGGGAGGAAAGCGAAAAAGATAGGATAATGTTTACTCTGACAACTTTGGAACTACTGAGACGTGTAAACAGCACCGTCTCGCTCAATTTGCTGGCATCTTCATTCTATATCCAGTCACACTCACACTCAAGATCTATACAGATGTAAATTAATATAAATATGACATATTTAGCAGGCAGTATCTACATCTGGTACATAGGATCTGATGACCTGATTATTTTCGTAAAGAAATTCCCATTCTCCGAGTCAGGGCGAAAGACTTGGAGAGTTCCTGGACAAGCGAACAAACAAGCAATGCAAGATTGAATACGGAGTATATATTTGATCAATCCTACTATACTACCGTATATAGATGCATGCATGCCCCGGGATGCAGGTCAATTTTAGGGCACGGGTATCCACATGAGGATCGACATGCGTTTCAAGAGCCAGGATTGTAGTAGGTTTGTAGGGGTATGAACAAGAGAAAAAGAGACGTATTAATTTATCGAGCTGAATTTGAAACAGAACCAGACCCTTTATTTGATTCTAAAAGCAAAAGATCAACCAAAAATAAAAATAAAAATAAAAATAAAGTCAACCCCTGTCCGTACTAAGAAAATGTGGCTGTATGCCACACAGTGGTTGCCGATCACGTGCACATTTCGCCTCAACCCTCAACCAGTGGTTGACAATCAATTTTTTTTTCCCGAGGGGCAAATAATCTCCTGCGCTATATCAATCGAAAGACCATACACTGTACGCACCCGTGTAACCCTGCCTTCAAGTGTAGGTGGTCAATTCCCGACGCGAAATCCCCATATCACAACCCAAAGACCGCCAACCACAATACCACATTCCAAGTCAAAAGAACACAGGTCAAACAACCGTATACTCCGATACTTGATATTCATCCGAAAGCCACATCAAGTCCACCAAGAACGGAAGAAAAATGTTCGAAGACTTTTCCTTCACCTCGCCGTCGTCACGACCTTCCCGTCTCGCCATCGACCCAGACGACCGTCTAATGGTCGACAGCGACAGCAACCTAATCTCACCACTCTCCTCCCGCTGTCCATCACCGCAATCCCAACGCTTCCGCAACATCCCTCGCTCACGCTCCACCCACTTCCACCGCAACCAACAACCGCCAACCTCCGTCCCCTTCCCCTATGACTCAGACCACAAACGACTCTCCATCTCAACCCTAACTCAAAAACTACACGAACACACCCTCTCAACACCAACGGCCGACCTCCAACCCCACTATACCACCACCCAACACCGACCCGGAAGACACACACCCGGCTCACGCCGTTACCCGGGCACAGGCTGCGTCCTCACGCCCCCAGACACAGACTACTCGGACGACTCCGGCGTCGGCGAGTGTCTCTCCTCGCCCTCGGCCTCCTCAACAACAAGTCCAACCTTCATGCCCCCAGACTTCCTCCCCGACCTACCGGATTTCGGCCTCGGACACCCCTTCTACCCCCAGCCCCATCCATACCACCAAAGCGTCCGCAAGCAGCGCGAGAAAATCTCCAGATTACAATGTAACGAGTCTGAAGTCGAAGCTATGCAGCGCTCACTGCTAGACGATCCACCTTCTGTGCCGGACTTCTGCGACGAAGACGATTGCCATCCTAGCTCGTTGCCGCCGCGGTCGTCGCCGCGGAGGAGGGCTGTTGCGCTTGCGCGTAGTCGGTTTGGGCCGGAGGGGGGTGGCGAGGGGAGGGCTCGGAGGAAGAGTTCTTCGGCTGGGGTTTTGGCGAGTCGTGTTGAGAAGAGTCATTATGGTGGGTTTGGGAAGAGGGATGGGCAGGGGCTGAGGAGGAAGAGTCTTGTTAGTGCGGCTTTGGCTTCGATGGTTGAGACGGATGATGATTGAGTTGGTTGGGTTTGGTTTATGGCTAAGGTTGGTGTTGGTGTTGGTGTTGGTGTTATTGGATTCCATGGATGCTGTTTGTATATACTCGATTTGATACCCGTATAGAGAAAGATAGGAACATTCCGTTGAGATAATCGGCGATAAGAATGATACTGACACATTCCTTGGCTTGTAGTCTAGTCCTAGTCCTACACTGATTGATTGATTGGTAGTGATTGTTATTTTATGAATTCTTGTATCAGCACTAATTTACAAAAAGGCAACTGGTATCCTAACATGGAATTGATGAGTTGAGAACGTCACAATAACCGGGACGTTGACATACATCAAGTGTAGATCTCAAATTAAGCCTTTTCCCGCCTTCTTCGCCAGTTTATCTATAAATCCGAGGAAGTGGACATATCTTTTTTTTTATAAAAAAAAAGACAATGTAAAAATACATCTAATAGGACATTAAAAAAGACTCCCAAAAGATGTCACAAGGCATAAGCGGCCGACTATCCTTGTTGATATAGATACAAAGCAAGTCTCAGACCTAAATAGAATGAATAATAAAAGTAACAAAAAAAAAGACAAGGTAGAAGAAACCCTCTAAAATAAAAGACAAAGAAAAGCAAAGAATAGAAAGAGAAAAGAAAAAGAAAAGAATCGAGACGCGTGTCCAGCCAGTCCAATCCAACACCCAAGCGCCAAGCTCACAATCATAATGGACGTAAATTATAACTAAATTCCCGGTCCAAAAGTCACCCACACACAGACACCCAGCTGTCGATTCCCAGAATCCCAGCAGCGACAAAGGAGACAAAGTTCCCAGAACCGTCTAATTCCCCGACTTCCAACTAAACAACTTCCTCAGCCCCTTCCTCTGCGCGCTCTTCCTCTCATCACTCTTTCTCCTCTGGAACTCGAATCGCGGACTGGTCTCGCCAGTCCGCACCCCTTGTCTCTGCAGCTCATCCAGTGCGCGTGCAGGACTGCCCCGTAACCCCATCGTCTCTGCGTTCGCAGCTGCGAGGACGGACTGGACGTGTGGGTCGAAGTACACCGGGTCGTAGGTGTAGGGATCGAAGGGGGCTGGGTAGTGCGGGAGTTTGGAGGTGGAGTCGAAGGTTGAATACATGGGTGAGTGCGTGGGTGAACCACCTGGTGTCTCGATAAGAGTTTCGCGGGGTGTTGCTGGTTCGTCGTGTTCTTGGGAGTGTGGGTAGTCGTGATGGTGCTGGTGGCTAGGTGATGTTTCGTCTTCCCGTAGGTCGAGTAGGATGCCCCTGTCGCGCCCGTCGACTTGGGCCCAGTCGCCGTTTGCATAGACGGGCGAGCCGGGCTCGCCGATCTCACTTTCTGAGTAGAAGGTTTGCGTTGATGGGGTGTAGGGTCGGCGGGAGAAATCTAGGTTTGGCAAGTTGGATTCTTCCGTGATGGAGGCCATGCAGGGTGATTGTGGGGACTCCCTGTCGTTGCTTGAGTGGTCTTTGTTGTAGGGTTCGATGCGTAGACTGTTATTTTCAGTGCGCTGTTCAGGCCGGCTCCAGTAGTTGAAACTTTGTTCATTGATGGAGTAGTCTGATAGAGGCCGCATGCGTTCGTCGATTAGGGGCGAGGATGACGGAATATCCGTTGGCTTAGGTATTTGGGGATCAGCAGGGAGGGAGGTGTACAAAGAGTTGGTGGAGTAGAATGATGGCAATGAGGCATCGGTGAATTGGGACAGGGACACCCGGTCCAGTCCTTGCTCGAGGGAGAAAGTAGAGTCTCGCTGATTGTCCGTGGAGACCATGGAGCAATTATCGACGTCTTCAATGTATGAGACGATGCGTGCTAGATCCAGCGACTTGCGCGGATTCAGGATCTCAAAGCAGGCGCCACCGTGTGAGACGGTGGCAACGGCCTGCGTACTGGCCAGCATTGAGTCCGAGGTCTGAGGTCTGGAGGCACGCTCAGCTTCTTCTGCTTGAGCTTTGGCCCTTTGTTGAACCTTCTCACGAAAGGTATTCTTGGACTATTATCAGTGAGTTGGGTCTTTATTTTGGTATTTCAGTCCACTTACCACTCGCTTCCTGTTAGGTCTAGCACGCCCTAGATCTGAGCCAACGGGTAGTCGAGGGCTCTGAGTGGCCTGGTAATGGACTATTGAACTGTCAATAAAGGTTCCGGGAGGTTTGAGTGAATAAAATCAATTGGAAAAGCTTACCAGCCTGGGCTTCTCCGATCTCAGGCTCTTCACTCCAGTGAGAGACGACGCTGTGCGAGTAGGAAGGAGACAGCGGCGGAGGGCTCGAGGCCACAGAGGAGATAGATACAGGATAAGAGATCGGGAGAGGGGATAGGCGGTTCAAATGCAATGCAGCTGTTTTTCGGTTCAATTTCCTTCCTGCATGATCGACAGGATCACTAATGTGGTCTGCAGACTTGGAGAGGAACTTGTGGTAATCGTGGAGAGAAAGGGCTCCTGTGATACGAGATTTGATGGATCGAGGGGGGAGGGACAAAGCGTCTGCTGAGTCTGCCAAAAGGGGCTTGGACAGAGGAGTAGGACATGCATGATGGTCATGAAGTTGGAGGCAGTTGTGACAGATGGGGCTGTCCAGCAGCTCGCCATGCCATATACCGTTGGCGGCAGAGTGGTTGAGGCTTTGGTTCATTTTGCCTTGCAATTATGAATATCAATATCACAGATTTTGCCTTTGTATTCTTGAAGTCCTGCTTCTTGGTGTCTTGTTCTCGGACCACTTTTTAGGTTATCGACATATCCAATGCAGTAGATCGAAATCCACTTCTCCACGCTGAACTTGATTCGTCAGATCTTCGCCGCAAGGGATGGGGGAGAGGGACTTGCCGGTCGCAATATATCAATAGATCAATAGATCACAATAAACAAAACTGCAAGGTACAGGAGTGCAGGAAGAGTAAATTTTATGTTAAAAATAAGAAAATGGGGGATGAATGGAATGTGCTTGGATCTGTGTATATCCACCTTGTACCCACGTTATCCATTTCTCTATTGAAACAATGAGCACTTGAACCAGTCGAACCAGTCGAACTGGTCAGGGGCCGGTTAGACCGATCCAATTAGGGTTGATTCAGGTCGAGTAGGATCGATTAGGGTCAACAGAACAAGAGAAAAGAGGAAAAAAGGGAGAAGGTCGAGACCCTCAAGAGTTCCCATGGTTCGATCAACTCGACGTCATCGAAAAGTCGGTCTGGAGAGGCAGTCCGGACGTGTATATGTTGTACTTCGTACTCTTTGTATATATTCTATGAATGATAGATGATAGATGATATAGTAGATGGTAGATTATAGATCATAGATCATAGATTATAGATCATAGGTTATAGGTTATAGATTATAGCTACGGAATATAATAGAACCCAATAAATAATAGGATTGTGCCCAAAATCACTTGCAGATGATCTCAGCCTCAATCGACCTGTTAGTGCTGTTAGTGCTGTTATGCTGTCAGTGCTTTCGTGCTTTAGTACTGTTAGTGTCTCTTAACTCCTCTTTAGCGTCCACCCTCCCGTCTCCATCTCCAACCAATCATCCTCTTAAATCCCCAATCTTTACCAACCACCTCTTGAAGCCCAGAACCAGTCGGCGAACAGAACGACTCGTCTTAGTTCACGGGCTGAGCAAGGCAAAAGTGATCATTCAACTGTGGCGGGGTTTAATCCCGTTGATTGGTTTACCCGGTTCGAATTCCAATGTGGCAATATGAAAGAATTTTTTCCCCTTCTCCACTGGCAACATCATGACTTGGTCATTCGTGTCGGACTTCCTTCCAAGGCATATAGTGGGTACATTGTACATATACTCCATACCTTGGGTATGGATGGAGTACTTTGTACTTCGCCGTGATTCCTCCGGTTGATGCAGCCGATGATGCAGCCCGCAAGGACCCGGGAGGTTTTTCCACTTGGGTCATGTGATTCCGGTGCAATGGCTGTTCAGAAATTCCAGCACCGGGAAGTTCTCGACCGTGAGAATCCTACGGAGTACTCCGTACTGGTTGGGCTGGGACTCTTTGATCCCATGGTTGGGCACCTCGTACCTCGTATGTTGTACCTGGAAGAAACAAGGCACACATGCAGATACTTTGTATACAGGTTGGGACACAGATCGACATGCCAACTCATTTCGAGTTAATCGGCCCAAGTCATCTGCCCTGTAATACGACTGCAACCCCCAGATTTGTGTTTCACATGCATGATGCACTATGCACTATGCAATATGCAATTTAAACGGATTGCTGCCTCGTTGCCCAGGCTGCCCAGGTGATCACCGGAATTTCCTGGGTATTCTTTCTTTGGACTTTACTGGTAGTACAGAGCCCCCAAATAGGTGGCAACTGCCCAAAGGAGTATATTCGGATGCTACCGCGTTGTCCGAATAGGGACTACGATCGACATGGATTTCTCCCGGTACTTAGTGGAACCCTAGAAACAGATCTCTTGGATAAACATCCCAATGCTTTAATCTTTTATTCAACAAACTCAGGACTCCCTAGATCATGCAGACTGAAACTAAAAATGACTTGAAGGCTAAAAAATCAAATGGAAAGCAAGAGCAATTTAAGATCATAATGCGGTCGTCATGTGGTATCAAACTGATGAAGCAATGAAGAAGGGAAAAAAAAGTAACAATGAATGCGCAAAATGAGACATATGAGATCACAAATCCAAAAAAATCATAAATCAAAAACGAAGAAAGGGGCCGTTGACTGTGCACGTATGTACGAAGTATGCAAGGGCCAAACCACCCGTAGGCCCCAAGCCTGGCTCTGCACCTCACTCTCAGTACCGTTTATACTTCTAAAACTGGAGTCAGCCACAGCCACACACACCCGAAACAGGGTTTGTCGGAGACCACTTACATCTTCCATCTTGCGCCGATTGCTCGGGTCAAGCGTATTCCCCGCACCAAGTAGAGTCTGTCCCACAGCCTTGGACACGCCGATAGCGGGTCGGAGGATGACCGTGGGCGCACGCTTCCAGACTGCCTTTGCGGCCGCCTTGGCGCTCCCACTTTCCATCACCTCCCCAGGTACGGCGACGATCGCATCGCGAGCTAAGAGTAGATCACGTTCGAGACCGCTAAACGCCCCACGCAGTCCCTGTACCACCCCAACCGGCTGGTCAGCGTACAGTGAGATCTTCTTGGCTTCGTCTTCGTCTCGGGAATCATCGTCGAAGGCTGGTGCATTGGGGGCGGTCAGTAAGTCCTCTGCTCCTTGGAGGACGGTTTGTGTGCCGATGGCGAGTTTTGCGCCGAGTTTGACCAGCTCATTGGAGGTTGTCTTGGCGAAGGCCAAAGCACCCTTTTGGATGCTGCGCACAATTCGGCCGTCCTTTCTGTATTCGCGCATTGGGACGACGACCAGGTCGCGCACGCCACTGCCGACGTTGACTAGGGAGCGGATCGGCGCGAGACCAGCTAGCACACCGGGCAGTTGGTTCTGCTTGACGTCTGGCATCCAGATGTCGTTGAGAGTTTGGCCCATTCGGTCGAATCCGGACACTCCATAGATGATCACATGTCGTAGCACCATGTCCGCGCCATCTAGGACGAAGAAGTTCATGAACTCAGTTGTACGGCCGGATCGGAGTCCTGCATAGTCCACTCGCTTGGGCTTGAAGTCTAATTTGACCTGTACAGCGTTTATCTCAACTCGCTGCAAAAATGGAACATCGCCCGGGATATCCGATGGTTGGGCGCTTTCATCTCTAAACTCGAAGAACCGACTCATAAAGTCGAGAGCATCTTGGTCAACATGCAACCGGAGGGGTAGGACAGTAGCCTAGGAGTTAAGTTAGAAACTGGCCTGAGTAATTGATGACTGGGTAGCAAACCTTAAGAACAATTTCAGATGCTGCCAACTCAGGAACGGGCTTTACAGTCAGAATTTCAAGGTGAACCATGCTCGTTCCGCTCTCCTTTTCCCCAGCCTCGCGCATATAGGTTGCGAATTTCTTCCATGTCGATGTCGGCACATGATCATAGATTTCCAGGTCCTTAACCCGAACATCTAACGAGCTCTGCGTCTCTTCTGAGCCCGGTGGGAAGATAATCAGATCGGCGGAGACACCCTTCAACTCAAACGTCATTTTGTGGTGTTTACTCCGGTGCAAGCGCAATTTCTTCTCCCTCTTAGAGGTTGGCCGGCCCTGGCGACTTCCAGCCCCAGTCACGGTAGTGGTTGTTGCATAGCTACCGGTCTCGCTAGTGAAATCATCGATATCATGATTGATCTCGCGATGGAGTTCCCGTGGATCCTTGTTAGCTGGAATACCGATGTAAATGGAGTTGAAGAGAAAATCGCCAATGACAGACTCCTCTTCATCTTCTGCCGAAGGTGACGTCCGCGAGCCCCTGGAACGGCGTTCTGTGGCCTTGGTTTCCACATCTTTGACAGCTTTAGATATTGTATCACGGGTGCGCTGCCAGTCATATCCATCAAAGAGATTCCAGATGAAGTGTACGTCTCGCACTCGCATACGCAAAGGACTCCGCTCGAGCTTCGTGTCGTTGGTAAACCCATAGGTGTTTTGGGTAGAGTCCCACCGATGAGCGGTTCCACCCACAGCTGATTTCTTTGCAAAATGGTCCTCCTGGAAGTCCAGCTCTGTCATGCTGGAAGATACTTGGTATTGGGAATGGAAGCTGTCCAGCAGATCATCGGAGCCCGCTTCCATGCCTCCAACGCCCGCACCACCAGGGCCGCCCTTCGCGGGATAGAAATCGCTGACGTATTCAAGTTCGTCAGGTAGCTGATCTTCTCTGGATGGTCCTTCGGATTCGGAGATCGTTGCTAGATCGCTATCATTGGGAGGGGGTGGATCGGCCGCAAATGCGTCCCCGGTGAACGAGGCAAACATATCTTGGATGGGCATAACCTCTGTTCGATACTTCATATTGACGTTTGGTGGAGTTGGAGGCTGAAGGCCATTCATGATGCTGATGAGCGTCTGAGTTGAATCCGCGCAGGTCTCGAGAATCAATAGATCATCTCTCAGCTCTACGTCCAAAGACTTTGTCCCATCCTCAGCGCTGGTAAGCTTAACCCCGGCGGTCGCGGATGAGATGGAAGAAACGGGAACATAGCCTTTATCGATATACGCTTGAGCCTGGGTATTTTGGGGAACGACCGAGCCTCGTTGGTGCAGGTTATCAGCACCGTCATGCAACACGTTGTCAATGATCATGAGCGAAGCCTTCCTAATATCCAACGATGCTTCCGCAGATTCCTCTCCGTGGATACTTCCTTCGAACTTGGCATTGGTGAGAACTGCAAGACCCTTTGCGGGAGAATTGCGAGGATTGAGGCCAAGAACGCAATCTCTGAACACAACTGCCAATTTGACCGGCTTTGTCAAGGAGCTAGATTCATTCGACATCGGTCGCCCTGTCATCGAAGGCAACGGGATTGAGTGCTCTGCAAGATCGGCGATAGAGTTGACCATACTACTGGCCAAATCTCCGCTCATCTTGTCACCACCCAATCCAAGGAAAGCCACCACTGATGGTACCGTGTACTCGACAAGCAGGTTGTGCAGTTTTATCTTGTAGGTAGGATCCATCTCATCGGGTATGAAACGAGCCATGAGGACAGGCGGATAGGATTGTTCTGGATCTTGATATTTGTTCGGCGGCCGCAGGGCATGCCCCACCAGCTCTTCGTTCTTGTTCCGGGTGACGGTCATGGTTCCGATTTGGGCCGCAGTAAGTGAAGGCATGGTGATGTGTGCAACTTCAACACCGGTAAGTTGACTACCGACGTTCCCAACTTCTCCACCAACGTGGACGTGTCCTTGGAAGTCACGGATCAGCAGCAAAGTAAGAATACCAGGGCGATCATCCTCTGGCAAATACTTGGTGACATTGGAAAGCCGGCTCAGCTCGACAGCAAGAGATGAGAGAGGCTCTAGCCCACGGGCATCTGAAATGATCGTTTCCAAGCGCCCCACTGTCACGCGAAGAACAGACCCTTGTCGTCGCTGGCGCAACAGTGTGTCTAGCATGATATCATCTTCCACTTCGAACTTGTCCTGTGACGGCGTAATCAATGTCAAAAGACGATCGAGATCAACCTCCTTCGGGGCAAAAAGGAATTCAAGGCGGATGTTGTTCAGGGTGATTTTTGCGGGAGTATCAGGTGAAGGGTCATCAAGTGGAAGAGGTCCAATAATTTTGGCTTTGTCTATTTGAATACCGATTCCTTCCAATCTGCTGACGATTTTGACGGCGGTCGTGGTAAGTTGCAGAGAATGAGTTTCACCAGTAACATCTAACAGGATGGCACCAACTCGGGCATTGACTTTCCATAGGGCTGACGTGCCCTTGCTGGTATCAACAGCTGGGGCGGGTGTCTCAAAATGTACACCACGGGGGCGCTGTTTGGAAGGTGGCGTGCCGCCTTTGACTGTTGACACGGACGACATGGAACTTCCAAGTTCGAGAATGGTGCTTAGGCCACCCATCCAGCCTAGGACCTCTTCCAGGCGCTGTATATTGAGATTGATGTGGAGAGGCAGCGTGGAGATGTCTACCTTGGCCAGATCAGCCGACTTGACCAAAGAGATAGAAATATCTCCTTGCGAAGGGGATAAAACATCACGCGTAGATTCACGCATCTTCAATCTTTCATCAAAGAATATGATATCCTCTGAGGCAAACCCGAATGCAAACTTGGACACGTTAAGATTCAGCTGGGTAGTTGTACTTTGAGCTGAAAGGCGAACATCCAGACCAGATAGACTAAGACGAAGGATCACATCTTCCATGCTGTAGGGAGGAGACAAAGATGAGCCCCTATTGTCGGACAAATATAGATGCCCCGAAACACGTTCGATGAATTTTATTGAAAGTGCATGGACGACAAGATGAACAGGTGGTGTGCGCGCAGGCTGATCCTTTCGTGGCTGCTTCTCAGACGGATCTGTTTTAGCCGTATCAAGAGCGTGAGACAACTTTTGGCCTATCTTGGTTAGAAGCCAACCAGTTGCAATATCGAAATGTATGGAGATAGAGAACACTTCTACAGCAATTTCGGGTAGTTCAGTCCCAGTGCTTGACTGAGACTGTGCGTTAACAAAGTCTCTCCCAAACCTTGTAGATTTGTAAACTCTAGAGGCAAGTAGACTTTCGTCGGGTGCAGAGTCCCCAAAGCTAGCTGTAGACTCATTTAGGTCACTGTCTGCATTCTCTTTTTGTGGCACAGGCGACGGTTCGGCTGACACTTCTTCAGAATCAGGAGGCGAGAGCCACAGCAAAATCTTGTCAACAGTTAATACCGACTTTTTCATTTCATTGATTCTGTGTAACACTGGAGACGAGGGAGTTGAGGGCCTGTCCTTGCGCAATGTCTGAGATTGGGCTTGGTTGTCCAAACAATCCTGCTCTGTGATGTTGTCTTCTGATGGGGCTGTGTATCTTGAATTCGCTTCATCTTGAACTTTGGTGGACTGTGCCGGCTCAATAGATTCGATGATTTTAGATCGATCATCAAAAGCACTTCGGAAGTTTGAGGCACCGCCGAACGAGCCCCATGCGCCTGGCATTTGTGGGATGAAGCTCTCACTCGCATCCTGGCTGATAGCACTCATATAAAGACTTTGCGCTTCATCATGGGAGAAAAGCTTGGACTCATTGAGATCGGCATTTGGGAATTCTTCTTGTGAGTACGTGCTGTCGGGCTCTGAGCGTGGAGATGTCCTAGAAGGATTGGTTGATGCGCTCAAATGTGATCTTCCGTTATGTTCATTTTGGTCGTAATCATTGTACTGTTGTGTAGAGTGCGGAAGTTCGTCAATTTCAAAGCCGATTTGGCTGTGATGTGTGTCGTAAGCTCGGGATGTGTGATAGCTGTCGGAGGGCAGTAAAGGTCCGTCGGAGTATTCGATCTGTTGGCTCTGGTACAAGCTTTGTGGACCACGAGACAAGTGGCTTCTCCATTCACCCTCGGTCTCTCGGTCTTCTTGGGGAGGTATTACCGGTGACTGCTCATCATCAAAATCATCGAATTGAGCGTCAATAACCGAGTCTAAGTACCCCGGGTTGTCTTGGAAGGGGTCATCTCCAAATATGCGAGAATCCTCCAGATATCCATCACGGTAACTACCCGACTCAGAGTCGGCGTCCGAGAATCGACCGTGAGAAAATGCAGATGCCTCCAATCTGTCTGCGGTGGCACTTGAGTTGCCAAAAGCCTGCGGCGGCTTGAGGATAGTTGACCGGGTCATAGCAAAGGGCTCTTCGTCGGAGCGACCCGATGGAGAGGGTGATGGCGCTCTGCTTGACGGCTGGCTCCCTTTTGACCGCATAGTTGTCGACGGAGACGCAGGGGCAGCAAACCTAGAGTAGTTTGAGAATACCGATGGGTCTGAAACTAAACTGAAGTTGATATCGGCGATTGAGATGAGCCGCTTTCCAGCTCGGAAAGGAATACCCTCCTCTGGGCTAACGGTTTTCTCAGATACCCCGTGTACATCAATTTCCCCAACGCCCAACAAACCTGCAACAAGGTCCGGCTGATGTTCAGGTTGCCGTTTTGATGTTCCATCTTGCTTGAACTCCATGTCCACTCGCACAGCTACATCTTTTATCTTGAGTTGGAGTCGATCCACAACGCCTTTCAAGAACCCAGCCACGAAGCTCGGCAGTGATAGAGTCTCACTCCCAAGGCCTAGCTCGGTATCATCATCGGTGGACCAGGCTAACGGGTCGTGGGGCAGGACCTGCGACTGTGCCGATATTGCGGCTTGCAGCTCGTCCCTTTCCTCCTTTGGCTCGGACTCAAGGAATGACTCCGCAAGACCAGACGGTGTGGGCACCGCTGAATAGTCATTTTTGTCTTTCCTTCTTGTGCGTTGTCCATTTTCCGACTCCTCTGACAATAACCGAATATGTACATTGATACCGTTTGCCTCGCACAGGATCCCGCTATTGTGGAAATCGGCAGGAAGAGTGATTCGAAGAAGCTGAACACGGGCGCTGAGCAGCTCGCACGACGGAGGAAGATTAAGTAAAGTCGATAATTTCTATCCACGATGTGAATAGTCAGCCCGCACTGCTCCATAGGTCGCGTTCGATGATCACGGAAGGCCGCCCCGCCGCCTGCGGAAGGTCACTACACCCACTCACCTCTAATTTGAGGCCTATATCCTTCAACTCGATGGTAGACCGTTGTCCCCAGCGGATTCCTAAGTTATCTGGATCTAAGGCCTCTGTGTCAACCAGGCCCAGACGAGACAGGGCGTATTTGAGGAGCCGCTTCTGGAAGAACGATGGCATGAAGTACGACGCCATCGTGACTAAGAGCCGGGACAGGGCTCGTTCATGTGCGGACTCGTATCATCGAAAAAGGCCCAATAAAAACAATAAAGCAGCCAGCTCCGACAAAGCGGAGTGGATAGGGAAGTCGTGAAGGGGGAATGTTCAACAATGACGTTCCGGGCACCTGATAAAGGCGCGATAAGTGACCCGAGTCAGGCGCCGACGTGCCAACTCACCGATTGACAACAGATTGGACCAATTATCTTCTCATTGACTTGTGATATGTTCCAAATTACCTCAATAATTACCAAATCTGGCCTCCGCCAGTTGGACTATTACAAAAAGAGAAAGGGGCTTTCGTCTTCTGCTATGTGTTCATGCTAGGCTCCTATGTATTAGACTAGTATATTGTGATAAACATCACAGAGCTTCAATCATCCCCAGCATCGAATTCAGCAAACTCCAGCACGATCCACTCGCAGAATTTCTCGAAATCCGCAGCGAAATCCCGGAGACGTTCGGATTTGAGTCCCTTCCCCATTACCCCATTCTGAATGCCAGCTTTCCACTCGGCGGTCGACTCGTCTTCATAGCAGCTCCACCGGATGGAGTTCTGGGCCATCATTGATAGGCCGACCAAATCCACATTTTCAAGTCCCTGCAGAGCCTGCCAGAAATCATGTGTCAATCCATTCCTTCCGTGGCCAAGAATTGCGGGGTCGTCGTTGCACAGCGAAACGGGGACGCCTCTGGACAATAGTGCAGGCAAGGGATGGGATTTAATGGAGCTAGCAAGGCGAAGCACTTCGTTTGAGATCGGGCAGCATTCAACAAGGATCTTCTTCTCTTTGACTAAATCAATGAGCAGAGGATGCTTGTAAAGCGAGAATGCGTGGCCGATTCGTCGAGTACCAAGAAGGATGGCATCGAATAGGTTGTGGTCTGTCGCGTCGCCATCGCCGAGACATTCTCCAGCGTGGAAAAAGAAGGGAATATCAACGCCTTCTTCCGCACATTGCTTTCGGAACCAAAATAGCACCGGGACAAGGTCGACTAGCGGCCTCCCGTTATCTTCTTGGCCGACAAGATCGAACCCACTGATCAGATCGGGGAACTCTTGCTTCGTTTCGATACACTGCTTCATGCTATTGACAATATTCTCATTGTCAAACCACCGGAGCGTAGTCCAAATAACGCGAGGATCGTAGAAGTCCTTCCCTTCATCCGTTTGTTTGAACTGAGCCACGACATCTTCCACCACACGACACCACTCGAAGTAGTCTTCTTCTGGTTCATCGTTTCCCTCTTTCCGAAATTGGAAGACAAATCCAATACGGAACTCCACGTATCGAATTCCATCCTGGGCAAGCTGTCCGAGCAACCGGAGCAAACAGGCACGGAAGATAGGCTCATACATCATGAGAGAGTCAAGAATGGGGAAAGTCTTTGTGAAGATAGACCAAATTGCGTCTACTCCATGATGGTGGTGATACGAATGCTCTGGCAGAAGGACACATCGATTGTTCAACCATTCCCGGAAGCCCTTTTCTCCCCCCTTTGGGAAAGAAGAGGCCGCCTTTTGGATCGAGATCAACGACGAGGCCTCGTATGTCTCCGACCAAATACTTGGCTTGTCCTCGGATGCTTCTAGAGGCTGCGAGGAATACTGGAAGAACACGGGCGCTTCTTCGTAATCCTTGGCTGTGAGCAACGGCTTGGGTGCTAGCATGTGTATACCGGGCGTGGAGAATGCCTGGTCAATTAGGAAGTCAAGGTCAAACATGGCGTCCATATGGGCATGCAGGAGGGACCCCTTTGGCATCTTTTCCACAATTTTCCATAGTTTAGTAGTCTCCATGCGGCCTTTGGCTAGATTGAACATGACACCGGGGTAGAGGATCTCATCTGCCTGGTGGGCCACGGCCTCATCCAATCCACTTGACCATAACTCGTTCTGTTCCTGAGCTCGGATCTGGGATACGATCTTCGTCGCCCGGGCAGCGATAGGCGATAGAGATTTGCGCAGATTTGCGTCTACCAAAAAAAAGTCAGATATTGAGAATTTTTGCTTGTTTTGCGTGGGAAATATACCGTGACGTCGCTTTTTCTCTTCCAGAATTAAAGCATCACGTCCTTTCAGATATTGTTGAATAAAAGGATCCCCAAACTGAGGGATACCTTCCTCCAATTCCCATTCATTATCCGTATTGGCCATGGTTTGAAGTGATTTAAAAAGGGTGTAGAGTCATCGAGGCTTAAAAGTGGGCCAGATTATCGGGAGGGGAAAGATATGCTCCCCGCCTTATGCCGTTTTCGTCTTTTGATTGTGATTATATCCTCTACTTTCTTTTGATTGGCTCATATATGAAACGGTTTTGGATTTAACATTCCAAAACATACATCTGTATCTTTACTTTCTAGAAGAAGTCTATATTCATTTCAACACGTATCCCCGGCAAGTGCGATCCATCTCGAATGCCACTCCCGCAAAGCCACATGCTGAAACGTCCGTCAAGCCCCCATCCGGTGTTTCGATTTGCTCTTCGTTATTCCACTGCATCAACCCCATGGAGTACATGCGCCATACATCCCAAACAATAACACCTAGTCTCCGATACGGTTGTATTCTTAGTAGGGTGTAGTTATGATTTGGCCCTTGATACCCTAGGACCCGGGCCCAATCTTTATACATGGCCATCTGGCTGGGAGCATTGCCACAGCATCCGCGACTAAGATGCCACGCTTCTGTCACTGGATCACTTCGAGGTGTTAGCGGTGGCGGCCAAGGCAGTAAACGTGGCCGACTATTCGTGTTCTGATATAAAATCGAAAGCTGCCCAAACACTCGCAATTTCGGAAAGAGTTCAAGATGGAGGCAACGAGAGAGTCAAGGGATGATCCCGGGATACAGCCCCCGCCTTGATTTATGAGGCTTGGACTAAGTTTCTCATTTGCGTATAGCTTCTAGCGCAGTGTGAAGGGGCTCCATTAATTGGTTTAGGGAATCCATGATGCTGTTTTCGGCCGTCGTCTTGAATCGGAAAGCAATAGGTCTTTCCGACAAACCAGTCTTGCTCCCGCCTTGGCTATTGGTCGACAGGTGGTGTTATTGTTATGGTTATTGGTGGCTTTTGCAAGACTTTACCAACATACACAGGCGCTTGGCTAGTTCTTGTGGGTCCATCTGTGATGATGCCAGAGGAGAATGGTCATCTAACCATTCTCTGTTTGCTTCCCCTGCTCCAGATATCTCGTTTTCTCTCAGCTAGAGTTCTTGCGAGATTCACTGATTTTTCATCTGCCTCCTTTGAATGTCGGTAGCGCATTCGCAGCAGTAGAAGTCTGTCAAAAGAGTCGAGCGAGCTGTAATGAAACGATGTTTTTTTATATGGCCAGAGATCAAAGGTACATAGCAGTCACAAATAGATGCTTCAAAACTTGTCCACTGTGGGTCACAATGTTCATTTATTCCTCTGTAGGGCATAATCAGTGGTTCTCTTCTTGAATTGACTTTTGGGTGACTGGGTAAATTTTAAGTTGTTCAGCCACTGATCATTAGTTAGTGTCAGTTTCCGACAAACCTTAAAAGCCTTGAAATGGCCTGTGGCTCAACCGCGGGGAGTAGACTAGGTAGGCTAAATAGCTTGGTATCTCGAAATAATCATTTAAATGTGTTGCGTGTATGTGGGTTTCCTGTGGATAAAGAATAGTCGGCCGCTTATATGGGCTCTGGAAGACTTTAATAATCCGATCCATCTATTTGGCTTGGGATGATATTAGCGTTATATGTAAGAACATACCAACATACCAACATGTTCTTAGATGGGCTTTTTAAATGGTCTTTTCAGATTGTATACACATGCGGTAAAAAAACATGACCCGTGAGGAATTTTCCATGTGGCGGTAGGGGACCATCCGTGGATGTGCCAAATCCATTCCATGGTTGGCATCCTACCCGAGTTCTGTAGATCCCTGGGCCAATAAGGCAATTACGTAACTGTCGGCTCCACCTGGGGAAGTCGGGCTCGGAGGGCTTCCGAGGTCATAAGCGACGAGATGAGAGTCAAAGAATGGCTTAATATATCAAACCTTTGGAGTGTCTTGGAATTCATTCGGGATCACACGTTTTTTTCATATTTTCCATAGCCAAGAATGCCAAGGTGCGTTTCCTGAAGCGCCTATCTTTTGCAAATGAAGGATTATTATTATCTCTGAGGACCTCACGTGTGTGGTTATCGATTTTTCGCACTGGGCTCCAGTTTTTTTTTTAACGCTAAACCGACAGTGACGAGCCAAATTCAGACATTGGCGGAACTCGAAAACAACCCGCAATGCAGGTCACGTTGTGCTGTATGTTTTACATGGTATGTATGTTCACATTGAGCCTCCAATTCCTTGCCTAAACGCTCGGGTATCGAAGACCCCCTGGAGAATCTCAAGAAATCTCTGGAATACTAGTTTTCAGTTGAGCGGAAAGACCTCGGGCAATTAAGCACACGACCCATATTGCTCCACAACTACCCGGTGCGGAGAAACTTTTTAAGGACTTGAGAGAAGTTAGCCTGCACACCACCAATCAGTGCAGACGGGAGTGATTGTGGCAAGATAATGTTACCCTGTCTTATCAGGTTGGCCGTGGATATGGTTACATGTGGCTGTAGCTGGCTCCAGGCGAGACGGGTCTCCGCTGCACACCGTCGGTCAGGCCGTTCATTGGCATTCTTGCAGCCAAACAGGATGAGAAAGGAAGATGGCCCGATGGTTAGTGTCTTATGCCAAGGGCATTCCTTATCTCTGATCCCCCAGAAAAAGATAATAGCATGCGATAAAAAAAAAAAAAGAAAAAGAAAAAGAAAAAAAAAGCCAGCAGGATTCGAGGCCAAAAAAAAATTTACCCGAAGATTTCATTTATTATAAAAGTCTCAGTTTCCTCAGTGAAACAATCTCAGGCCTGAATTTGTCTGAATTTCGCGGTATTTTTGGGGTTCACTCTTAATTGTAAATTTGTCACGGCCTGTACTTTTGTACCTTCCCTTCGAGTGTGCGATCGTGGAATCGTGATGGATAAACACCAGGAAGCTGATCCTGCGGGATCGCAGGTTGTGCATCACGTAGATCCTGTGATGGAGCCAGAGAATCAACATCACCATGCTCATCAACACCATACCGCCTACGCCGAGGAGGGACGTCAGGATGAAGTGGTCTATTCTAAGGATGCGCAATTCGAGAAAGGAATCGTGCCGGGACAAACACCTCTGGACCACAGCAGCAAGAACTCCAATGACGAGGAAGCCGGTGAGAATCTCCCAACAAAGCGCACCTGGTATCGCCGCGTGGGGAAACAATGGAGACATATGGCCCATGCTGTGGTCTGGCTTCTGTTTACCGGGTAAGTGAACTATGAACCGCTTTGATTCCACTGGCGATCACATTGGTACTGTATACCCTGGACTCAACTCGAGGCTTACACATGCACGTCTAGCTGGTGGATTACCGGCCTGATATTACATCGACATGACAGAGGATGGCTCATCCCATTCCTGCTCTATCTTGCCATCACACTGCGACTCATCTTCTTCTATGTTCCCATTAGTATCGTGTCCAAGCCCATGCATTGGGTCTGGGATCATACTGCTCCTCCTTTCGTGCGCTTGATTCCCGCAAAGCTGAGAACACCCAGTGCCGCCGCGCTATGCATTGGTGTGATTCTCATCGGCTCATTCGTGTCCGAAGAATCGCAGGGTAACACCCGTGCCAACCGTGCAGTCAGTCTGTTCGGAATGGTAGTCTTCATCTTCGGGCTATGGCTCACATCCCGAAACCGCAAGAAGATCGTCTGGCACACTGTCATTGTCGGCATGCTGGCACAGTTCATTATTGCTCTGTTCGTGCTCCGCACTACTGCAGGCTATGACATCTTCAACTTCATCTCAGGCCTCGCAACTGACCTGCTTGGTTTTGCCGCCGACGGAGTCATCTTCTTGACCAGCTCGGATTTCTACAACTTCCACAACGGCTTTTCACCGAGCTCATTCTTCATAGTCAGCGTTATCTCCGCCATCATCTTCTTCGTCTCCTTCGTCCAGCTCTTGTACTACTACAATATCCTGCAGTGGTTCATCGGCAAGTTCGCCGTCTTCTTCTTCTGGAGCATGCGCGTTTCCGGTGCCGAGGCCGTCGTGGCTGCTGCATCCCCCTTCATCGGCCAGGGTGAATCAGCCATGCTGATCCGCCCCTTCATCGCCCACCTTACCATGGCTGAGCTGCACCAAGTCATGTGCTCTGGCTTTGCCACTATCGCCGGAAGTGTCCTGATCGCCTATATCAGTATCGGTGTCAACCCACAGGCAATGGTCAGCGCCTGCGTCATGAGTATTCCCGCTTCGCTAGCGGTCTCCAAGATGCGTTGGCCCGAAGAGGAAGAAACCCTCACTGCAGGCCGTGTCGTCATCCCCGAAGATGAAGACCACCGCTCCGCCAATGCCCTCCACGCATTCACCAGCGGCACCTGGCTCGGTCTGAAGATCGCTGCCATGATCGCATCGACCCTCCTGTGCATTATCGCTCTCATCGGCCTAGTCAACGGCCTTCTCACCTGGTGGGGCCGATACCTGAACATCAACGATCCCCCATTGACCCTCGAGCTGATCGTCGGATACATCTGCTACCCGATTGCCTTCCTCCTCGGTGTCTCCCGTGACGGGGACCTGCTCAAAGTTGGCAAGCTAATTGGTACCAAGCTCGTTACTGTAAGTTCTCCATTTTCAGAAACAATCATTCTCTTTTCTAACCAGCCACAGAACGAATTTGTCGCATATGACGCCCTTCAACACAACGCCGAGTACAAGGACCTCTCCGACCGCTCCCGTCTTATTGTTACATACGCGCTTTGTGGATTCGCGAATATCGGCTCCCTCGGTAACCAGATCGGTGTCCTGTCCCAGATCGCGCCTGGCCGGTCTAATGATGTCTCGCGTGTTGCATTCAGTGCCATGGTTACTGGAGCCATTAGTACTTTCACCAGTGCGACGATTGCTGGCTTGTTGATTACCAACGAGAAGCAGTACTTCAGTACTTCCACTTAGGTGCTACCTGAATCCTAATATGGGCGGTGGTTGTTTGATTTCACATGGTTACTTGAGTATTTATTTATGGATTTGTCGAATCCAGCTAGCGTCGACTTCAAAATTGTCGGGCAGAATCAATTCTAATTATTTTTATTTTATAATGGTCTTATAGACGCTATAATCTCAATTCTACTAAGATATGTATTTAATATCTTTTTAAATAACCTTTTAGATTCTGTTTTAGGATAATTAGTCGTAACCTATAAAATAGGATGATCAGGACGATTCCTGTCTTTAATATATAATATATATTTGACTAAAATTAGTCGATTAATTACCACACTATACTAGAATATCCGGAGATAGCAATTTTCTGCTAGCGATAAAAGCAAATAGGACTAAAGTGCCTAGTGGTAGCTGTGCACTACAATAGTCGTACAAGAATAGTCGGCTGCATAAGCAGTCGCATACTGCCCTCGATAGTATGTAGGACTCACCTACATCTATACTGCTGCGGAACTTACCTTGACGAGGTCTAGACAAGCGAGGCTCCTATACATATGCAGAGGATACCAGATCCGCGAGGACTGTGCCATACGATCTTGGAAGCAAAGTGTACAAGGTCAATTGATCTACAAGAACACCGACAATGAATAGATCTACCGCCCTAGGAGCAATGACCAGAAGAAACGAAACGAGAAGGAACCACCCGAGAGGACCGGGGACAAGAGTTTCTCACGCGTGTACCGAATGAGCAGGGAGGTACTAGAAGTAGTAACAATAGGAACAAAGATAGAAGAGGACATAACCAAGCAAACCAGAAACTCCCAGGCCCAAACCAGGCCCGTTATGCATTTGCAGCACGATCCCACCGTCCATGAAGTGGACGACAGGGCCAACCGACGCCGATGCAGAATAGAAAAAAGATATCAAATCCAACAGTCTATTCATCGTCCAGATCTTGGTGTCGGGCGAGGACGTGGCGCTTGAATTCCGCCTGGTCCGAGTCCCAAAGCTCGGCTGCTTGGGCGTTCAAGGGGCTCGCACTGGATCAATGTTAGCAGTGATGGAAGGTATGGAGGTTGTGAGGGAAACGCTTACTTGTTAGGCTCACCCAGCAAGCTTTGCAAGCTGAGCAAAACACTCGATACGTTGTAGACGGCGCTCCACTTGTCCTTGAGGATGTCGAGGCAGATACGGCCAGAGAAGTCGACGTTGGGGTGGTAGATCGGTGTCTTAAATAGAACTGTTGGCGGAGAGTAGGGGTAGTTGTTGGGGAATGCAAAGGAAAGTTTTAATGTAAGGCCCTCGTAGGGAGTCTCGGTCGGACCAGTGATGGTTGCTGTCCACGAGAGGAGATTGCCATCTGCGTCCGGGAAGGCGGAGATGCCAGGCGAGGGAGAGAGCATGAGTTGCATAAGCTCAGCTTGCAGGCTTTACGGATGAAAGAGATCAGGGTCAGCTGCTATGTGATCGCAAATAGCAAACGGAAATGTGGAGCTGTTTGTAGGAGCCGAGGGGAACGAACCGTTTGGTTACGCTCTGAGTGTCACTTTTTTGACCCGAGGGGTTCAGCTTGCTAGCTTGCTGCGCATCGGGCGCCGAATTCTGCGTGTCTTCCATGCTGTAGTCCATTGTGAATTGGGAGGTGAGGCAATCGAGGTTCTTAAGAAATAATGCAAGTTCTGCTGGGTTGTGGAATGCTGGTAACAGTAGCACGAGGGTTTGGAATGACGCCGGATCCGTAATAATGACCCACGTGGTGACTTGATGCAACGAAGATTTAGAAAGGATGGATTATCAGAATGGAGGGGATTTATTGCGTGAAGTGAACAAAGAGGAGGAAAAATAGAGGATTTGTTTACTCGGGCCCTGAGACTCCCCGGGCAACGCGAACCCCGCTAAGGTGAATTTATGAACTTACTTGGGCCACTTCAGTGAAAGAAAATGTATTTAAAATGTGTTTATATTCGAAAATATATAATTAAGCTATTATCCAATTTAATAATAAGGAAAAGTCCAATCGGTTCAAGTTCAAATCATAATTATCATAATTAAATCAATCGATCTGGCAAAGTTAGTGCGATCGTCAACAACTCAACTGCGGGTCTGCAGTTTCAAGGTATTAATAGTGCATATAGTTCAATAATAGAGCATAGTATAGTTGCATATGTACAATATAGTATAGAGTAGTAGTGATCCCTATGTTGTATGAGATAAAGTGAAGCTATTCCCTTCATCACCCTCTCCTTTGTATTGTCTTTAGTCAACATACTACCCGATCAGGATAAAGTGGTCCGCGTCTTGTCCCGCGTTTCGCTACCCTTGCTTCGACGCGACATCTCAGCCTATCTTATTTCCCACTCGTTATGCCTTTCTAATATTAATTTACTTCCTGTCCCTTCGTGTATATCCCCATTACATTCACTCGCATTCACTAAAACTCCCTGCGAGCTTCCTCGAAATGCAGCATTCACAGCTGGCCCCGCTCCCAAACGATGTGCCGTTTCGCATCGTGTCCAAGACTATCGGCCAAGGTGCCTATGCATGGTAAGAACGAGATCTACGGTATGGAACATTCTGACCTGACTCTGTTGAATCCATCTAGCATCAAAAAAGCCTGCCCATTGGACTCGGAGAATCCCGTCTTCGCCGTCAAGTACATTCACAAAGATTACGCCGCGCGACATGGGAAGATCAGCGCAAGACAATTACAACTGGAAGTCACGGTACACAGACACGTCTCGGGCCATGGGAATATTATCAGCTTCTATCAGACGGGTGAGGACGAGGTGTGGCGTTGGATCGCAATGGAGTTGGCTGAAGGCGGGGACCTTTTCGATAAGATCGAGGCCGACGAGGGTGTGGGCGAGGATATTGCCCATGTCTATTTCTCACAGCTTGTCAGTGCTGTGAGCTTTATGCACTCCAAGGGCGTCGGCCATCGTGATATCAAGCCCGAGAACATGCTTTTGACCGGCGACGGGAATCTGAAAATCGCGGATTTTGGTTTGGCGGCCCTGTTCGAGTACAAGGGAACGCGCAAACTCTCAACCACATTCTGTGGCAGTCCCCCATATATTGCACCGGAGGTCATTAGCAGCAGTACCCGAGGTCAAAACAAAGGAGCTGGGTATCATCCGGACCTAGTTGACATTTGGTCTTGTGGCATCGTGCTTTTCGTCCTGTTGGCCGGGAACACGCCGTGGGATAGCCCGACAGACGATAGCTTTGAGTACCACGAATATGTTGCGACAAACGCGCGGACTACGGATGAGCTCTGGCAGAAGCTACCCCCCGCTACATTATCACTATTGCGTGGTATGTTGACAGTGGACCCCGAAAAACGATTCTCGCTGGAGGATGTTCGAAGGCATCCTTGGTACACCCGTGCAAACAAATACCTCTCGGCCGATGGCAAGTTGAGAGATCCAATTAATCTTGCCACCTCCATGTTCGAATCGCTTCATATCGACTTCAGCCAAGATCCTCTTTCCCAATCCGGGAAGGGGTCGACTCGCAGCTTTGACCCCATAGAGATGGATGGTGATTACGGCGGTGAATATGCAGGGTTCTCCTCAACGCAGCCGGAAATGTTGGGTGGTGGCATGTTGATGGACTGGGACGGTCCACGGAATGCTGATATATTTTCTTCAACCCAGCCCTTTGGGAAGAAGTTTGCCTCTCAGGATGCAGCGATCGCGGGCCACCTCGAGGATGAGCCTTCTATGTCACAGTTCTCACAGCAGCCTTCCGTGCCTGTGAGCCGAACTCAAAACGCACAAAAGTTCCGGGATATTATCCCCTCGCGGTCAATGACGCGTTTCTATTCTACATGGGAGCTCAAGCTTCTCGTGCCTCTCATCTGTGAGGCCTTTCACCGACTGGGGATTCCAGTTCCGAGTGTCCCTGCTGTTTGTGCTGGAGATACTTCTGCCATGATTCGGGTGATTGCCAAAGATGGTAGGATGTGTCCGCTCCAAGGTAAAGTGCTCATTGAGTGTGTCTCAGAAGGATTATTTGAAGTGGAATTCATCAAAATCAAAGGTGATCCGCTTGAATGGCGGCGTTTCTTTAAAAAGGTGGCGATCCTCTGCAAAGATGCCGTCTTTAGACCAGACGAGTAGATGTGTCTTTGCCCCGCCTATGTGCACTGCTATCTTCTGTTTTTGTTTTACGCTTTTGCCTACATAATTTATTTTTCAAATGTACGATTCATGACTGATTGATGTTGAGGGAAATTGGGCCGGGCTGGAGTTTGGCTGTGTGAAAAGAACACCTCATATCCAATTGATGCTTCTATAGATGTCTGTTTTCCCGTGTTAGTGTTATAGGTAGTCTGAAACATATAACATGTGATATCGAACACGAGTACATACAGGACAGTCCTTTATACGTATTTTTTTTTAGTTCAGTTCCCACACCCTTAGTGGTGGCTGTGCTGTAGAATATATCAGAATGTTCTCTACTTCTCCCTCCAGTAATTCTATAAAAACCGGTGGATCCCATGCCGGAAAAGCCTCCCGAGCCTGTTCGGTCTGAATATGTCTCAGTAGTGCCCCTCCAAACGTCACAAACCCATCACCCAATGAATGAAAAACCGTTTTTTTATACCTACATGTACCCTCAGTCAATTTGAAATCTAGCCCGGCCCTTCATCCCATGCCAATTGAATCCACGTGACGGTCTGGAGCGCAGATCGCGGGGAAAAGCTGACAGGAAAAAAGAGTCTAGCATTTTGTCCAGGGCATCCCCGTGGCTGACTTCCCCTCCTCGGACTGTCCTCGATGTTGGTTGATCCATCTCCATGGATAAGCTGCCGGTAGAGATTCTGTCTAAAATCATCGACTGTAAGCCCCGGACCTTCCCCGCACCGTTTCCGAGAACTGATAGTCCTGCAATAACCAGACCTCGCTCCACGAGAAAAGGTCCAACTTCAATCCATATCAAAAAAGTTTCTTGATCTCGCCCGTGATAATAATCAATGGAGATTGCACTGCTATGATCAGTCATGGGCTGCTCGGCAGGCTGCCCGTTCCGCTGCCAGACCCTCGGAGAGTGTGATTGCAGACGTGACTGTTTCATTGACAAGCCTAGGGCAGGAGTCGCTGCTCGATATCATTCAGCCTTCTGCCCCACCAGCGAACGGAGACTCTGGTGGTAATGAGGGAATGTCTTCGAGTGAGCGGGCGAGGGCGGCAGCGGAATGGGATTCATCGGGTGAGGGCGAGCATGTGGACTGGTATTCGGAATATATTGCTCGTCACGGGCCCATATCTTTATCATGGGTCGAGCAGCCTTCGGTCCGCAAAGGTGACGGAAAACGAGGGCAGTCATATGAAGTCAAAGGCATGGGACTGCTCAAAGACTGGAGTTCAGCCAGACAGAACAAGATCATTGCTCCGCTTGAAGATGGCAGCGTCTGCATTTGGGACCTGAATCACTCCCACTCAGCTGACTCCCAAGGAAGTAAAGGCAAGATCCTGGGGGTCAGTGAGCCCGGCATTCTCATGACCAACCTGTCTGGTCGTCGCGATCATCCCCCCTCCAAGACTTCATTGGAATTCATAAATCTAGGCGAGGGAGTGAGCGTGGATTCTCTGCGACAAAGGGCCTACCTGGCAGTTGGGAATGTCTTGAATGAAGTGGACCTGGAGACGTTGAAAGTGATTTCGCAGCAGCGTTATCCGTGGTCGATTTTCGCCCTTTCCCAGGAGACAGATTACTCAGTGCCATTGACACTAGCCACTACACTCAGTCTGCAGATTTATGACTCCAGACTATCGGCTGTCGAGGAAGAAGAGGCAATCAGCTCACGATGCGAGCAGGTAGCCAGCCCGCACTCCCCCGAACCGGGCATCTTTGCCCACTCTGATACGCCCTTGTTCCAGCTCCAATCCAATGGACAGCCACCTACTCGTATACGCAGTCCAGGACCCTCAGATAAAGGAGCTAATTACGCACCACTCTTCCAACCTGGCCCTCTTTCCATCCTGCACCCGCCAGCTCCTCATGTGAATACAATCCTCCTTGCAGGACGCTTCCCCAGCATCCTATGCTATGATCGCCGCTACTTCCCTCGGCTACTGACTACAGTCCATTCTGGCGGCCGCCTATGTGGTCTTGCCTCAGTACCAGCGCCTCGATTCCCGGTCTTCTCAGACTCCACCTACCCCGAGTCACATTCAGTCGTGGCATGCGGAGACTATAACGGACGAGGCTCGCTGGAACTCTATAACCTCAAACCAGCACCCGAAGAAGACCATAGCCCCCCGAACACGACATCCACCCTCGACCCAGAATACAAGAATCGCCAAAGCGCCGCGAGTTCCAAATTACTTTCCGTGGGTTCTCACGGGAATCGCATCGTCTTTTCCGACGCCGAGGGGAATATCAAGTGGACCGAGCGTGACGGGCGTTCAGAAGTCCGACGGTGGAACATCAATACCTCTCAGCCTCAGATCCCGTTCGGTCGTCGCAGCCAACAGCCAACCTCACAGACAGAAGAAACCCAGCGGCCGCGTGGGCTCTGGCCTTCCCTATCGGCGGGCAATAATGAGGTGGCGCGCAAGGTTCTTCCCACTGGTGGGAATCTCACTGGAGATGAGCTCCTTATCTGGACTGGAGAGCGCATTGGTCGTCTCAAGTTCTCAATTCCTGCAGATTATGAGATGGAGGTCGACGAGAAAGAAGTTGGCGATGATGATGTGTTTATGCACGCGGAGGTCGATGAAGCTACGCGTGAAATGATGCAGCATAGACGGCGTGATGATTGGGAGAGAGAGCAGAGGTATGGGGATTATATGCGCCGTGCGCTTGAGAGACAGGCGGATGAGGTCCGCTGGATGGGTAGTCGAGGGTTTGGCTGACATAGTTTCTTTATATCAATTGCATACGAATATCCAAAATCCAAACCTAATGGGTAGAAGTGTCGAAAACATGAGTACACCGTTCTCTGATAGTAATCTATAGAACTTTTGGATATCAACTCGGAATTAACGAAATTCCTCGACCTTAGAGGGGGAAAGAGTTGCCCCTTCAAGTCTTTCCGAGGCTTAGCAATCGCCGAGTCCGCAGATCGGCTCCCCCGCGCCGAGATCACGAGCATTTCTAATGTTCTTGTCAGCCAGTGACTCAAATCTTCAGTATTCTACTTGTTTCTTGGTTCTAAAACAATTCAAATATTCTTTCTTTTGATTAATTGTCCATCTTCTTCTCCCTCATATCTCCGTCACCCCCGTCCACTCTAAACTACTCATCCTTCAAGTTCCGCAGTGAGGGGCAAAAAATAAACCAAAATGCCTTCACCCACAGAGATCGCACACCAATTCGACTCAATTGAGGATACAATTGCAGCATTTAGTGAGTGATATTTCTACGCAGGGAATCATATTCACCACCACGAGCATTCAGCTACTCGCGGCGCCTCCCGACCCGATCAAACTACTGACAAAGACCTACAGAGAATGGCGAATTCATTATTGTCCTCGATTCGCAAGACCGCGAAAATGAAGGCGATCTAATTATCGCCGCCGAGTCCATTACAGCCGCTCAGATGGCCTTCCTGGTGCGCTACACGAGGTAAGAGGACCACCCAACCAAGACAGCGGCGGGGGAACAACTACGAAGGCCCCAAACCCCCATCCGCCCTTTCCGCAATAGCATATCCACAAAGACGAATACGCCAATCCCAATCCAGTCTCAGAAAACCTTGCTAATAGTTCCAAAACATAGTGGTTTAATATGCGCCCCGATCACCCCGGAACTCGCCACCCGCCTCGCGCTCCCACAGATGGTAACCGAGAATGCCGACCCAAAGTGCACAGCGTACACGGTCACAATCGACTCAAGCGACGACTCTGTGACAACGGGGATATCCGCCGAGGACCGCGCGCTGACATGCCGCACTCTCGCCTCGCCCACCGCGCAAATCGACTCCTTCCGCCGGCCCGGCCATATCATCCCGCTGCAGGCGCGTCCTGGCGGCGTGCGCGAGCGAACGGGCCACACCGAGGCTGCTGTGGATTTCTGTAAGCTTGCTGGTAAGGCACCGGCTGGTGTTATTGCTGAGCTTGTTGAGGATGGGGAGCTTGTTGAGGGCGTTGCGGAGATTGGGGGGAATAATGGTATGATGCGTCGGGATGGGTGTTTGCGATTCGGAAAGAAGTGGGGTATTAAGGTCTGCACTATTGAGGATTTGGTGGTGTATTTGGATCGGCTTGAGGGTACTGGTGCTGTCGCCAATGGGAAGCATTGACCGGTGGGCTTGTATTTGACCTTGGAGGTTGGGTTTTGATATTCACATTTCGTTTGTTGGGTCGTGTGCTTTGGGGTACTTTGTACATCACTACGCCTTCTCTTGGATACCTTTTTTTTAGATGAATTGATGCAAATATGGATAGACTTGTGACTTCGATGAGTAGGAGTATAAGCGTACAGACAGATTGGGGATTGTCCGGGTACATGATATGAAGGAACGTTAAATACGAAATTGATTAATTTGTTTATTTGGGTATCTATCATTTTCTGCGTGTAGTTTACAAATGTCAAGGCTGTTGAAGCAAATGTAAAAAAAAATATGAATGGGTAACCATGCGGCGACAACGAGACCGCGTGCATTTGTCCCGAAACGCCAAAGCAATGCAAAGCAATGATTGTATCAAGGCAACGTCTGGTGTGCCAACGAACAAAGTGAGACCGTCGTGACATCCTTGAACAACTCACTTACCGTTTCAGGTGCGAGTAATCCCTTAGAATGCTGGTCATATGAGTGTTGGTGGTCTTGCCACTTCGGCGTGGCTTCTTGGCCTTCTTAGACGGCGCAATGATCCGGGGACCGAGGACCTTGTTCTTGTTGGTAGGTGTGATGCCGAACTTGTCCAATTCCTCCTTCACTATATTTGCGTCGGGAACTTTGATCTTGTCCCAAATCTGCTTGAACTCATCGTCGAAGTGTTCAATTAGGGACGGGTCGTTAGGCCACACCATCTTGGGATGGTCATCCTTCTTGTTTCGAGTCACAAGTAGTTTTCCCTCCTTCTCCATCTGGTTGATCTCCTCTTCGACGTTGGGCCAGCCCTCCCGCAGTTCGCGAACACTCATACCAGCCGCAGTAGTCTGGGCCTGTAGGTATTTCAGGAGTTGCTCCGAGTTGCGAATGTTATGAGGTGGGCGAAACCTAAATGTGCCCTCGCCGTTCGCGCCGCTGGGGTCAAACTCAACCTTCTCGTGCATCTTCAGAATGCTCCGAAGAGCCTGCACGTAGCCCTGGTCATGAGCACGATGCTGGAGTGAGAGGTATGAGATGATATCCGAGAACTTGAGCGGAATGTTCTTGCTCTTCATGTGCTCGATCGCAAACAGCACTTGCGTCATAATATCTTTGCCCGTACCTGTGTTGGCCGGCTGGGAGTAGACGATATCCGGGTCATGACGCTTCTTTTTGATCTCGGTAGATGATGCTGGAGTCGGTGCGGACGATGGGACTTGGGAACTGCTCGCAGAGACTGGTTGGTTACTGGCCACACGTCGCTGCGTGGGCATGCGGTTTGCCGACTCCACGACACTAGCGTTGAAGCTTTTGAGGTGATTTTGAAGGTACGACATGATTGTGACGAAGGCTAGGAGATCGCTGAGACTCAAGAGAAGAATGGCACGGGGCTGAGATGGCAACCACTTGGTTTGACCGAGATCGAGCTGGAGGATTCAAAAGGGGCTGGGCATAGGTACCGTGGGTGTTGGTCGAAAGAAAAGAAGATAATACACCCGAAAGGAGTCGTATAGAAAATGGGGACAGCCTAGTCAATCACTCAAGCTTCGAGAAGAGTAACTATTAAAAGATTGCAGGCCAGACAAAGAATGTCACGTGCCGAAGCTCAGCGAACCCAAAGCGCGGAAATGGATCTCGGACACCCTTGAAGTCACCTCACCACCATTTCTTCCAATTACCATTTCAATCAATTCTTCGTCTTCTCCCCTCAGAAGACACACATTTCTTTTGTTCACATCGTCATGACCTGAGGTCCCTCGCCCAGCGCCGTGTGTACTTGTCTGTGAACAGTACACGGCGCGCCCGTCCTCGAGGACCCAGCTCTAGCTTGCGCCGCTCATACTTGCTTTTCTTGATTTATCCGCCACGACAGCCCTGTGCTGTTGCTCGTTCGACAACATGGCTGAAACTGCCATTCAACTACCCTACCTATCATCTCACTATGCGCTTCCCGAATCGACGCTTACAACCTTAAAGCAGGCCCCAACTGTGGAGCTTGTCAATCAACTTTTAGAATCAATCAATAAAAAGGCTCAAGAATCCGATGAGCTCAAGTCAGACAAGCTTCGCTTGGAGGTAGAGCTTGAGAATTCCGTGCGCAGCAATGAGTCGAAGGTCAAGGTTCTGAAAGCCAGCGTGGAGAAGGGACACGCAGAAGTCGCAGATCTGAGGAAAAAGCTGCACGAAGCTGGTATATATCTCTATCTTGGTTATTACTGACGAGCTTTACTCTAACGTTGAATAGAAACTACCCGTTCCTCACTCGAGACGGAGATCTCTACGCTAAAGTCATCGTCCACGTCTAACGAATCCGAAACCACATCTTTGAAAGCGCGTATCTCATCTCTGGAAGCATCCAACAGAGACACACTAGGCTTGCTCGAATCGAAATCTGCGGCCTACGATAAATTGGCAGAGGAGCTTTCGCTTCAGCACAAGAAGACCATCGAATTACGACGTGAACTCTCCACCGCGGAGCAAAACCTCCAGAGTGCTAATGCGGCATCTGCTAGCGCCCGCTTCCGCGAACAAAGTCTTCAACAAGAACTAGATCTCACCAAAAAGAACAACGAATGGTTTGAGACCGAGCTCAAGACAAAATCTGCCGAATACATCAAGTTCCGCAAAGAAAAAAGCGCTCGGATCTCGGAGCTTCAGCGTGACAATGAAGAAGCGAACTCGACAATTGAATCTCTTCGACGAAGTGAAAACTCGCTCAAGAGTCGCCTAGACGAAACAGAGCAGCGGTACGAAACCTCTCTGGCTACCATTCATCAGTTGAAAGAGGACGCCATCCAGGCAACCGAATCCTTCCGCATCGAACTTGACAGCTCCAACCGATTGGCCGAGCTACAGGGGTCTGCTGCACAGACAGCCAAGCAACGGGTGCAGGAATGCCAACTTGCACTCGAAAAGGCAAAGGATGACGCAGCGCAGGAGATCTCACGTCTCCGTGTGGAGCTTGAGACGGAGTCAAACGACAAGGGAGCTGCAGAGCGCCGGATTGGGGAGCTCGAGGCACTTGTTGCCCAGCTTGAGTCCGAACCTGCCAGAGGAAGATCGGCAAGCCCCGCTGTTTCTCTTAATGGAGGTGCACCCAGTACACCTCTACGATCAAGTATCATGCGTGCTGGCACTCCCACTGGCTCGTTCTCTCCCCGCGCATCTCGTGGTAAGGGTGGTATGAATGTCACCCAGATGTACTCCGAGTACGACAGAATGCGCACCGCTCTTGCAGCTGAGCAGAGAACCTGCCAGGAACTCCGCAATACCGTTGACGAGATGGTTCTTGAACTTGACTCTACCAGGCCCGAAATTGAGGAAGGACGAGCAGAACAAACCCGTCTCGACCGCGCTGTTGTGGAGATGTCTACTCTCCTTGAGGCGGCCGGGAAGGAACGGGATGCCGCCCTCAAGGAAGCCAGGAAATGGCAAGGCCAAGTCGAAGGCTTGGCTCGTGAGGGCGACATTCTACGCCAGCAACTTCGCGATCTAAGTGCGGAAGTCAAGGTACTTGTCCTGGAGGTTGCTGTCGCAAAACATGGAGAAGAATACGACCGCGAAGAGCTGGAAAGGATCGCTCGGGGTGAAGTCGAAGATTCGGCGAAGGATCTTAATGAAACTGGCCGCTTTATCAGCAAGCATCTTACAACTTTCAAAGATCTTCATGAACTCCAGGATCAGAACCACACTCTCCGACGTATGCTGAGAGAACTTGGTGACAAGCAGGAGGGCGAAGAAGCGCAAGCTAAGGAAGCTACGCGCCGGGCAGAAATCGATGAGTTGAAGGAGCTGCGGATCCGTGCACAGACAAACCGTGATGAGATTGCGAACCTCAGCGCACAGATGCAGAGTTATGTCAAAGAGCGCGACACATTCCGCAGTATGCTCATGCACAGGAAGCCAGCCGTTGAGGATCAGTCTGTCTTCTCACAATCCATGCCTCTTGGTGCCGCTCCCCCAGGAGCCATTGAAGCATCAGGACCCGACTACGTCGAGTTGCTCCGCAGGGTTCAAACCCATTTCGACACTTTCCGTGAAGAAACGACGACAGACCACAAAGCACTGCGGCAGCAGGTCAATGAGCTGTCGCGCAAGAACAGCGAGCTTATGTCTGACATCAGTCGGTCAAACAGTCAGCTTGCTGCTGCTTCCCAACGTGCGGAACTTTTGCAGAGTAACTTCAATATGCTCAAGAATGAGAATACCGAGATTCAAAAGCGCTATTCTGCTCTCTTCGAAAATGCAAACCGACAGGATCTCCGCACCCAGCAAGCCGCTGAAGACCTCGTGGAGGCTAAGGGTCTTGTTGAGAGCCTTCAGAGAGAAAATGCCAACCTGAAGGCCGAGAAGGACCTCTGGAAGAATATTGAGAAGAGGCTCATTGATGATACCGAGAATTTGCGGAATGAGCGCAGTCGTCTGGACTCATTGAACGCAAACCTTCAAACTATTCTCAACGAGCGTGAACACACTGACTCCGAGAGCCGACGTCGACTCCAAGCCAGCGTCGAGTCCCTTGAAACCGACCTGCAGTTGACAAAGCGCAAGCTCAACGATGAAGTAGAGGAGTCCAAAAAGGCTAGCATGCGCCGTGAGTACGAGCAGGAGACATCACAAAAACGAATTGACGATTTGGTCACCAGCTTGGGTGCAGTCCGTGAAGAGCTGGTTGCTGCCAAGACCACTCGGGATCACCTACAGTCCCGTGTGGATGAGCTCGCGGTTGAGCTTAAGAGTGCCGAAGAGCGTCTGCAGGTCTTGAACTCGAGACCAAGCGTCTCTGCCGGTGCCACCGAGGGACCTGCCGAGGGTCAGGAGTCTGGTGAAGGAAGCGGTCTTTCTCGCGAGCAGGAACTTTCAATTGAAGTTTCCGAACTGAAACGGGATTTGGAATTGGCCAAGGGTGAACTTGAACACGCCAAGCAACTGGCCGAGGATTACCAGGCTATCAGCCAAGCTAGTGAAGAACGTCTGGAGTCCGCCACCGAGACACAGGATCAATACCGTGAAGAGACCGATCGTCTTGTGGAGGAGAAGAACGCTAAGATTCATGACCTCGAAACTCGCATTGAAGAGATCTCAGCTGAACTGTCCGCCTCCAACACTGAAATGACCAAGCTCCGCGAAGAGCAAGCGGAGGCAACACGTCGCCTGGAAGAGCAGAAGGCCAACTTTGAGTCGGAAATTACTCGTCTCAAGGCCGACAATGAACGATATGTCACTACTGCGCAGTACCATCAGGAGGACCTGAATGCGCAGGCCGAAATCGCCAAGCATGCCCAAGAGAATTACGAGGCCGAGCTTGTTAAACACGCCGAGGCAGCGAAGAATCTACAGGTTGTTCGTGCAGAGAGCAACCAGCTCAGGCTCGACATCGCTGAGCTACGAACCCAATCCGAAGGCTACAAAGCGGATCTGTCTCAGAAGGAAGAAAGCTGGGCGGAGCAACGAGCCACGTACGAGGGTGAGCTGTCTGAATTGCAGAAGCGCCGGGAGGAGGTTCTTCACCAAAACTCCGTGCTTCACAGCCAGCTCGAGAATATTACCGGCCAGATCTCGTCTTTGCAGCGAGACCGCATGAATGTCTCGGATGATGAACAAGAGGGAGACCAGGCAGCCCCCAACCTCGAGGGCCTCCAAGAGGTCATCAAGTTTTTGCGTCGCGAGAAAGAAATTGTCGAGGTTCAATATCACCTCTCGACCCAGGAGAGCAAGCGACTCAATCAGCAACTCGACTACACACAGTCCCAACTTGATGAGACCCGCTTAAAGCTTGAGCAGCAGCGCCGTGCTGCGGCCGACAGCGAGCACAACGCGTTGAATCACAGCAAGCTGTTGGAGACTATCAACGAGCTCAACGTTTTCCGTGAAAGCAACGCCACTCTCAGAAATCAACTGAAGCAAACCGAGGCCGTGCGTGATCAAAAGATCGCCCGTGAGAACGAACTGGTCCAGGAGATCGAACCACTCAAGACCAGGATCCTCGAGCTGGAGGGCCAGAGTGAAGCCAAGGATGGAGAAATGCAGCTTCTACAGGCCGATCGCGACCGATATCAACAGCGTATCCAGAATATCCTTCAAAAGTATGACCGTGTTGATCCTACTGAAATGCAAGAACTGAAGGAGAAGCTCGCGAGCCTCGAAAACGAAAAAACCGAGGCCGTGTCCGAGCGAGAAGCTCTCCAAACACAGGTGGAGGCACTTCAGGCTCAAATCGCCCAGTTCCCAGAACAGCTCAAGCAGCATTCTGATGAACGTGCCCAAGATTTGCGATCCAAGCTCACAGAGCAGTTCAAGGCACGCTCTAAGGATCTTAGCGCGCGTGTCAAGGCCAAGCAAGATGAGCTCAATGTGGTGTTGCAGGAGAAAGAGGTCATTCAAGCGGAACTTCAGACTACGAAGAACGAATTGGAGGCATTGAAGACCAAGGTGGCAGAGACACCAGCCAATGTGTCACCTGCTCCTGCTCCTGCTGCAGAAGAAGCCCCTATCAATGCTACCCCGGCTTCACAATTCCCAACTGCGACGGTCGAAGTCCCTGGTCCTGGTGACGCTCAGAAGATACAAGCCCTTGAGCAGAAGATCCAGCGACTAGAGGCAGCTCTTGCAGAGAAGGATGGACTTTTGGCGACACAGGCCAGCGAACAAGATGCGAAGATCAAGGAGCGCGCCGACCGTCTCAAGGAGCTATACAACTCTAAGCTGAACGAGGTCAAGGCTGCTCATCGTCAAGAAATTGAGAAACTGTCCTCCGGCGAACAACCCATACCTGGAACACCAGGTGCGGGCCCGGATGCAACCCCTGCAACACCATCAAAGACGGTTGAGCTTGCCGGATTTACCATTCCCGACTTGACAGATGCTCAAGCAAGAGAGCTGGTGGCGAAGCATGAGACTATTCGCACAATCGTCCGAAACAACATTCGCAGTGGAGTGGCACGCGAGCAGCAAAAGTTACAACAAGAAGCCCAATCCTCCTCCGTTGCCAATGAAGCCGCATTGGCTGAACTAAAACAGAAGTCGGTCGAGGAAAGGGAGGCCTTGGTTCAGGCCCATGACAATGAACTGAAGGAGAAGATCAGCTCAGCGGTCGAACTTGTCGAAAAGAAAACAGCTGCCCGTCTCAGCATGCTTGACACCAGATTCCGAACTGCGAATGCCAAGATTGATGTGGTATCAAAGGCTGCCTCGGAAACTCCTCAAAAGCCCGTCGTCGAAGTATGGGAAATTGCGAAGACTGCCCGGCCCGCACCGGTCCCGGTTGCGGCTGCTAAGCCGCCCGTACCAGCAGCAACCCCCATCCAACCCGTTGCTCCCGCTCCAACTCTAGCTGCGCCGCAAGTCCCAGTTACAGCTCCATCGGCCCCGGTCCCTGCTCCGGCCCCTGCGCCTGCCTCTGTCCCTGCCCCTGCCCCTGCCCCTATGGCACTAGCCCCGAATGTTCCAACAGACCAAGTCGTGCATCCCACTGCGCCCGCCGAACCCGCTGCCCCCCAGCAAGGTGAGGCACAGCCCACAGCGCCGGCCAATCCATTTGGCCAAGTCCAGCAAACCGATCAAAACCAGCAGGCCTCTTCTCTCCCTAGCAAACCTCCCGCTGGAAACCCGCCTAGTCTGATGCGAGCTCTTCAATCTGGGCTTCCTGTTGCACGTGGTGGACGTGGTGGACGTGGCGGTGGCCAGCAATTCGGCCATCAACAACATGACCAACAACAGCAGCAAGTTCACGCTCAGAGCCAAAACCAGCGCGGCCCAGGCCTTCAGCGAGGCCGTGGCGGCCGTGGTGGACAAGGTCGCGGTGGTAGCCAAAATCAAAATACCGTTGCCCAGGCTCAGAGCCCCACTGCCAACCGCGGGAACCTGAATGCTTCGGCCCGTCAGTTCATTCCGGGGAGCAACAAGCGCTCTCGTGACGACGGCCCCGACACTGCCGCCGAGGGTGGAAGCGGTGGAAAGAGACAGAGAGGTGGTGGTGGCCCGCAATCTCGCGGCGGAGGCTCTTCTTAAGCAGCAATCGTCGTTTATGTTTTTCTATTCCATTAATGTTTTCTCGATTTCATTGACAAATGCGGCGTGGACCCATTCATGAATGGGTTTCTACGTCCGCTTATGCCACATGGCGTATTGCTTTTCATGTTTAAACCCGCTACGCAGAAAACAGTTCTGTTTCTTTTGTTTTGTATCTACTGAATGTGTGGCGTTCCTACGGGTTTCAATTTCTATTCTCGATTGACAGAGTTCAATTGCAAGTATCTCATGCATTGTCCTTGTAACCACCCACGATAGATAGACTAACCACTGTAAACGAAAACTGGGGTATAAGCTGCTGGAAGACACGAATACATGCGAAAAAAAGAAACCAAATCTGGTCCAACACGGAGGAACGCAAGTTCAAAACAAAAAAGAACATCGACAAGAAAGCACCTTAAAATCACTTCTTTCTCCCCCCAGCAGCAGGAACAAGCATTCTCCCAAGGACCTCCCGCTCCTTCTGCAAAACCATCAACCTCGCATCCTCAATAACCTTACCCGCCGGCGCAGGACCAGGAAGAGGCGTCTGCGCAACCTGCGCCGCACCCACAACAGCCGGACTTGTCCCCTTCACACCACGAGCTCTCTTCCTCCGCATCCCCGGGCCCTGCCCGTATACAACAACCCACTCGGCGACAGATCCACCAGCGGTGATTTCACACCCAGAACACACCTTCGAGTGCGAACCGATATCCGCGCCCCGACGAATCGTCGCCAGAGCCTCGATCGTAGCAGAAGAATGAATATGAGCACCGGGTTCAACTGTCGCCAACGGGCCAACTGTAACAAAGTACGAGATCCGCGTGGATGTCTCTTTCCTGGGCTCAGGCGTCAACGCCCCAGACTCAGTGGGTGTTGTACTTGTTGGTCTGAACGGTGACGGTGACGGTGAGCGAGATGAACTAGGCGGAGCGCCGATTACTGCTTTCTCGCAGATTATACAGCCGTCGTCGACGACGATTGGGCCTTCGTATGTGTAGAATTTTGCGCGCGGGTGGATGACGGTCCCTGCGCCGATGGTGACGGGGTGTCGGCCTTGGAAGACGACGGTGTCGGCGATTGTGGCTGTTGGGTCGGCTTTTAGGGGGGCTTTTGGCGGGCCGGAGCTGTGGGAGGAGGATGAGGAGCGGTGGGTATTTGTTGGAGGTTTTAGGGTCGCCATTTTGGAGGTTTGTATTGGGGGAGGTCAGTGTTTGGGGAGATCTATGCTGTCCATGGGTTTGGGGTACATCTCTTAGTCAGCTCGATAAAACGCCCAGCATGGATCCATGGGATGTGAGGTACAGATGTAGTTACAAAAGTAGTTACAAATGAAGTTACAAATGATGATATGTTCTGTTGGCATAGAAGAACTGTGTTATTGCACAGGAAAATGTATTGACATATTCCAAGCCGGGGTATATTAAATCTAAAACCAAATCTAAAGCGCCCCATCCTTCAATGTAGGAGCCACCGGTTAAGACAGCCAAGGACCCCCATCCTCATGATTTCTCTACAGTCTCTGCTTTGATACCGTTACGCTTTCTCCAAGCTCTAACCCCTCGGTCAACCTCATCTCTGGTCATCCCATCGCGCACTAAGCAGAATGTGACACCCAATTCAGTCTCCACGTTCCGGTTCCGCGCCTCATCATCAAAGAACAGCATATCCTCGTAGGAAACAGTACTCAGCTGGTGAATTTTCAAGAAATGCGATGTCTTATTACCGGGGTAGATCTGAACAAAATCGAAGTAATCAAGGGCGCGGATGGTCTTAGCGTTCGCAGCGTTTGCGGCGGGGTTATCGGAGAAGGTGGGGATGATATGCAGGGATTTTAGCATGTCGCGCGCCAGATCGGGAGCCTGGGTTCGGGATGCAAGGGCCAGTGGAATCGAGCGATGTTTACAGGCGTAGACTATCGACGAAACTGCCGGGTAGAAGGCGAAGGACTCTCCCCATCTATTTGAGATAAGGAATGCGGGGTTAGAAATCGGAGTGGTCTCAACAGGATGAATGTCAATCGGGTGATTCATACCGGTCAACGGCGCGCGAGTTATTATCCCGTGGCTTGACGGGGGCGCTGACATGTGTGTCGACCCAGAACGGCCACAAGGTGTAGTCCAGGTCGAAAGCGATCAACTTTGGGAGTGGGAGACCGTCGGTAAAGGTCTCGGGGGCGACGGAGGAATCCTCCAGGGGCTGAGTGTTTTGGCGCTTGGCTCGGAGCATGTTTGGTACGAACACACGCGTAGAATCGAAAGAACTTTGGTCGAACCGAGGGAGATGGACCATGGAAGTGATGGAGGGCGAGCCAAGGTTGGACTGGCACGTGAAATAGTATACGGGAGACGATTGCGTCCAGATAGAGAATATTTTCTATCGACAAAGCGGGTCCGAGGGAAGTATAGACTCGGGATGCGACCTATTGACGACTTAGCAGACAAGATCTTTTCAAACAACCAGACAGTGCGAATAAACGACGAAGGCTCACGTTGATCGGGGGTAGCATATTCCCACGCGCAGAAGCTGGGTGTCTCGCATTCGGTGACCCTTGGACTCTAGAAGACGCGGCCAAAAGGGACGTGGAGATCGAGACCAGATCTAGAAAATTAGTACATAGACGATCATGGGGAGTGTATCTTCTAGTTGCAAATCACGCCACGATACCCCAAAAGTAGTGGGCTGAGACATCATAAATGCAGGCACAGGGGCCGAGTCGCCTTCAAAAATTGGTGGTGCTGGGCTGTACGGAACTTTCAGCCATTAGACTAGAAAGAAAACATACCACATTTGGCATGGACCGGATAAGGGAAATCTTCCGGGAGAAGGGTCCTTCGGGCGTCCCAGATCTCGACTTTTCACCCCCAAGGCGGTGCATGCTTGGAGGTGGAGCATACCAAGTTGGGCGGGATATTGGGCGGTACCGAGCTGGGATTATCGCAGATAGGAGCGCGGACAGGAGCGCGGACAGGATCGCGGAACGGAGCGCGGAACGGATCACCGGCCATCGGACCGAATACGAGCGGAACACCGAGTCCCTTCGATGCATGGCACGTGTGTCCGCTCGTATTCGTAAACTGCATATGTACACTGTAGATCTGCACTGGATACTTCTGTTCCACAATACATGAATTCCTTTATCTTATATATTACATCAATGAGGTAGCATTCAAGGAGGTAGCATATAAAGATCTATTGAAAAATATTTTGAAAGACATTCGTTAAACACAGGACTACACATTGAGATGCATGGTTTGTTGACAAAGCTACATGTTAGATCACGGAGCTTGGCAACTGCCAAGATCTTGAAATATGGGAGACTTCGAAGTGCATGATGCAATGTAACTTGATGGGAGAGATTAAGCAAGGCAAGAAGCTAAGCAGAGAGACTAGAGCATGGAATACAAGTATCTTTCTTCTCCAAACACCTGGGCAAGCCAGATAATTGATGAAAAAAGGGGGTCGCATCAACCGGGGGTAGTGTAAGCCCAGTGACACTGTGCAACAAGGCATATGCAAGCACAGAGGCCAAGTCGCGAGGTTCAAAAATTAGAATAATCAGAGAGTCGAGCCGATGTATGTCAGTCAAAACGCTCCGTGTCCACTGGAGGGGAGGATGGGAGAACTAACCCTACTGGGAAGAAAAGAAAAAAGAAGAAGAGGTTGCCGGGGGGGTGCCTCGTTATATACTTCAAAGGCGGTGCCGGGGCGGGGCGGATACCGGGCAGTATTTCCGGTATTCGGCACGTGCCGAGCCCTACCGGAGCACGTGCTCCCCACCTAGCCACTTGGTCTTTGACAGGCACGTGGCTGCTTTCGGTCAATGAATCTAGCATTGTTGTCTTTCTTTTTAATTCCATTACAACTTCAACCATTAAATAATTCTATCTGCAGCGGTAGGAAATAAATCCATAGTTATGGTCACCTATTTTCGGTATGAATAGGTTAAATAACTTTGCAATTTATTCCTGATACCTCGGAGTATTACCTTTGCATGTATATATTTCATCTCGTACTTGCAGAAATAGTCCAATCTATACTATTTTACACAATTAGCCATCTTCATATCCCCTATCAAAGTCATCTGGGACACCATGCCACACATAGTATTGGTCAGTAACTTTTGTACGGGCAAGTAATACAACAGATACTTAATTTCTAGATTTTATGTTGGTCATAATGTCTGTTTACAGGGTGCAACAGCAATGTCTGCTGTTAGTACGCTTGGTATGGTTATATAGAATTACTATTCGCACACCCCGTTTAAACGCTATTTGGACAGCCTTTGTCGCTGACTGTGTAAATATATTTGATCCCCTTGATAATCTACACAAGCCTCATATGACTTCATTTGGCCTTAGGTAGGTCATAGAATAATTGTCATTCTAGTAGCGCCCGTGTTTACGGGATGAGTTTGTTCCACAATAAACAAATACTTGGTTATATGTACATAGAAAGGTCCCCTGTAAGTGTTCTGATTTCGACTGCCTTTTCATCCTTCTGACTGACTAGAAAGATGAGAATATGAGGGATTCAAAGAGATACCCTTCGAGATTGATGTTGTCGAACCTTGGGTGGCAAATATATTGTATCTGAGAACAGGGTCCCCAGTAACAGCGTTACATAAATAGTTGATAATAGGATGCTAGGAGAAGAGTGAGAGAACAATCTCTGTATTCATGATCATGATCTAAATACTGCCATTAAGGTCTCTAAATAGCTTCATTGGACAAAGGGACAAAGGCATGAAAGCCACAAAGAACCGCAAAGGGAGCAAAGAGAGGTCTGCACCCTAGCAATACCTCAATGTATCTCAACGCATCAGTTGACAAATGTAAAGGGATAAGAAAAGTGTCTACCAGAAAGGATGTAGTGCAAGATCTCTGACATGGAACTATTCAATCGAAGAGAATGTTATATGACAAGGTGGATATGAGACACAGGTAAACCAGGCAGTTCAGGTCATGGCAGTCAACAGAGGTTCCCTCTTGTATTGTATGGTGGCCTCCTCATCTCGACCATTCCACTGGTAACAGCCCCAATGTAATCTCAGACGCTGCACTGGCGCTAGACCAGATAATATAATGCACAATGCAGCGCTACCCGTCTTCTTGGCATTGGTCTTTGGGATGGTGGAGTGGGCCGGGGTTATGGAAGTTCTCGAAGCCGGTGTTGTAGGCGTGAACAGCGAAGTTCTGATGAAGGGTTTGCTAAGCGACATGACTGCCAGCAGCGGTGTTGATGTAGGGGTTAAGAAAGGGATGAATTGTGGTGTGAAGGCATGAAAGTAGGTGGCCAGACTTACAAGTCCATTCAGAGATATCCGGGTTTTCGCAGCTTCATTGAGCAGATTTGCCAGTAAGGGCTCAAAGGCAAGGGTGGCAAGTATTGAGAGTGCACCTGGGCATGGTAAGTTGCGAAGCTAATTGTTTTTGATGGCAACAATTGGGATGAGTTCTGAGAGCTTCAGTTCGGTAATACATTTTGCAATGTATGAAGGGAGCTGGTCGCCTGAAGTGCAGGTGAGATGATTGCCTGCATAAACAAGAACATTGCTTCCCACATGTGTAGCGGATCATGGGGGTGACTGGGGTGACTGTATGAAGGAATGTATTGGGGTATGTGTCGAAGAAGAGGCACTGACTGTATCGAGAAGTGGATTGTTGATGGTCTGGAGTGTATCATGGGAGATGGGCACGTAGATGAGACTGTTTGTAAGTGTGAGAGCTGCACAGGTATGTGCATTGATGAGAGAGACTGGGTGCTTGTCAGTTGTGATCGTGCATCGACAAGCATTCCCATGGGGTTTCATGACAACACTTCCACTAACACTTCCAAAATTTTCTTCTCCAAACACCCGGGCAAGCCGAATAGTTGATGAAAAAAAGGAGGTCGCATCAACCGGGGGTAGTGTAAGCCCAGTGACACAGTGCAACGAGGCATATGCAAGCACAGAGGCCAAGTCGCGAGGTCCAAAGATTGGAATAATCAGGAGGTCCTGCTGTACAGGACTGTCAGCGATTAAACTGATAAGAACAGATACTACACTTGATCAAAGCCAGAAGGCAAAGAAAAGCTGGGGAAAAAAGAAAGAGAAATGATCTCGGGGGCGAGCCATCGTTTTATACCCCGAGGGCGGTGGGAACTACGGGGCAGTATCCACCGGGCGGTGCGGCCCGCTCCCGGTATGCAGGGGTAAATACAGAATACCGGCAGATATATTAGCCGGTGAGTTCCACATGCGCATAATACCATACTCCGCAGATAGCGGGAATCTGTTCGTCTGGGAAAAGAGGTCTTAATTTCTACACCCGCGACTTCCCCAATTTTTATCTTCTAAGCCAGCACATATGGAGTACAGCAAAATAATGTGTGGTTGTTGGCAGTCATTGAAGCTGTAGGCTTAGCCTTTCTGCATTATCCTTGTTTACTGTTATGGAATATGCTGATGGATGTAAAGATGTCGTATTACTACGTAAGAGCTATGGAAGATATGGGTACTTGATTAGTTATGCCATTTACTGAACTCGAAGTGTACATCTGTTCGAGCTACCTAGTAGGGTCGGGATAGGTGTGGCAGAGGCAGCGGTTGCTCTTGTTTCACTGATATTGGGTTTCTCAGATGTGACAGAGTTGGTCGGGCTGACCGGACAAATAACTGATTTTGGATCGGACACTGGGGTGCTCTTGTTCTTGCCATAATATGAGTAGAGCTCTCCTCTTGGGGTATCGAGGGTGTTAGGGGTAATCGGAAGATCATGAGCGACCCTGTTACCACTAGTGATCGTTATGAACTGTAGCATTATATGAAAGCCTGTAGAAACGTCTTTGTAGTTCTAGCGACTTCATATCTGAATGAGTGCTTACTTTCACGCTACAGGATAGCCAGTCTCCCTTCATCAGAGCAAGTAGTCAGTGCTAAGATTTAGCGCCCGACAGTCACCTGAGAAAGGGTTTAAGGTAACCTTTCTCTAGAGGTTGGAACTTGGAACCTTCTTTCAGCTTACAGTAACACTCTCATCCATATTGGATGTTAAGCATGAGCTACACAAATTTTGGTGACACAAACGCGGGGTCTCAGCTTGAAGGTAATCATATATTCTAAGCAACATGATCACGGCTAGAAATTGGGATCAGTCATTCCTGTTCTTTCAATGGTTGTGCCTAGCGACTCCTGACTATAACAGAAATGCGATACGCATGTGGAGAATGTCCAAATAACGCCTTCTGATCCATGGCTTTGTCGAACACAACGAACAGATGAAGCTAAGAATCCAGGCTCTTGCTGGTGGACTAGCTAAGGTAGTCTCAAGTGAGGAGACTGTACAGGTAGTGCACGAGTCAGTCAATGAGTTCTTGCATGCCAAAGGCCTAGCCCTTTTATCCCATTACATCGCTACATCGGCGCTACCACGGCATCTATTGATGCTGATGGAGACAACCTTCTTTTTTACTACCAGGTAACTTTCTATACCTGGTCCGGAAGTCTGGACTGGTGAGTCGGACTCTAGCTCAGCTTCTTCTAAGGCAGCTATCAGCAACAGTACAGTGGCCGCTACTACCTCCGTTAAGCAAGCTGAGGACACTGACGCCTTCACTCGTTGCGCACGCTCGTGCTTCCAGTACCTATAAGGACTAAGCGCATTTCGGATCATTGTGGATTTGCTGGGGATTGGGGGATTTTGATATTCATCCGTGGATCAAGTCTCATGCTACTCATGCCAGTCGCTTCAGATGTTATCAGTTCTTGCTTGGCAGGCCTTTTCTTTATCACTTAGGACTATGTTTTATGAGAATGCTGCAGAGTTCCCAGAAAGAGAGAGAATCGCGCCGCTGCATTTTGGTTTGTTAAATCTACATAGTCTATACATAATTTGTGAGGGCTTTTCACATTCACTGCAGATAGGGAGAGAGGATAGGTTACTCTGGCCGGATTCGCGATTGGGGAAACTGTGACATAAGGCTGGACCAATGTTGAAGAGTAAATATGCTGTGCATCCAAGAATATCCCAGGGTGTACAGGTCTTTTATATTCGAATGACCTGATATAGTACCATCAATACTAGCCTTACCATGGGCATATACCCCGACTGAAGTCAACAATGGTCCAATGTGCCCAGTGTTTTGGAGTCATACTTAGAGTGAGACATCAAAGAACACCAAAGCAATGGAATTCTTTCAAGATTATTTCATGCTGAGAATTCTAAATTTCAATATAGCATGGCACCCAATATTGTATATAGAAGTAAGACACGCCGCACCTTGCACCAGTTCACAGTAATCCAGCACCATACATACCGCCACGCAAAAAATCCTAGAGATGAGCGAGAAAAGAAAAAAAAAAAGCACTTGCAAGTCCCCACCACTTGACTCAATTCTCGCGCATTTAGATAAATTTAATAATATCTTTAAACTCATCAAGCAAATCAATTTCATCATCATTCCATGCTGCAGTCAAATCCATCCGACCGTCGATCACAGGAGAAACGGGAGAAACAGGAGGCGCAAGTTGCTTAGGCTGCTTAGGGCTGAGTGGTTGCTCATCGTTCAAAGCATTTGAAGCGTGAACCTGTGAAGCAGAAACAAAGCGACTTTGCTTCACCCTTTTTTTGCGTTCTCCCGTCCGAGTTACGTCTTGATTTTCCTTCCGTTTCAGGTTGGGGGGTTGGTCTACTCTTGTTGAGAGTGACACTGCACGCTGCTTGACAGAAGGCTTTTTGTTTGTTGCCATTGCCAATCCCGTTGAGTCTGGTGGTGTATCATCTGGGATCTCGATTATCTCGTGTTGGAGTTTTGGTGTTAATGGCTTGGTTTGGTCCTTCTTGGGGAGAAGAGACCGTGAAGCAGAGGTCGAAGGCTCAGGGTCTGTATGCTTCGTTTCAATGACCGGAATATCTGGGATGTTTTTCTTTGCCTGACTATACGCGAAAAGAGAGACCGATGTTGCAGCGCCTGATCCCCTGTTCCCGATCAGACGTGATGGAGAGGGCAGATCGTCGAAGTCTTCGTCGCCATAATCACTGGAGAGGGGCTTCGCCGGGCTCTTTTCCAACTTTCTTTTGTATGAAGGAATGTTCTTGTCCCTCTCTGAAAGGGCAGATTTCTTTCGACTTGGAGTCTTTCCAGCTTGCGACGTTGATATCTTCTTCAACTTTGAAACATGGTCGTCATTCTTAGGCCCCGTGACGCGTTGCTTGGTCACTTTGTTTCCCAAACTCGAGTTATTGGTTGGAGTTGCCTTTGTGATACTGGCAGAGATGGTCAGTTGATTAAGACCACCTTCCTTGTGAGTCGCGGGGATGGTCCGCTTCGGTGGCTTCGGGGGCTTTTCCAGACCCTCGCGACAGCAGAAATGTTTGCAGCTAGAATTATTAGCTATTACCTTAACAATAAAGAAAGTGTTGGTCTCCTCAAACCTTGTTTTGTCTTTGCATTTGTGGTTGCAAGCCCATTTGCCATTGGCAAGCCTGACTGGCTCGTACTCATCCCCTGGCTCGTCCATATCCGCCGCCCAGTCATCTTCCCGGGGATTTGAGACCTTCGGCGCTCCCTTGGCTGCACTCGGTGGAGTTGAATCAATTGAGAGCCAATCTATATCATCAAACTGTTGAGGTTGTGGCTTTGTAGTTTCCTTCGATTTGCCACCGCGTTCATTCGCAACAAGGAAATCATCGAGCTGCAAGTCATCGCCATCAAAATCGTCCACGTCCCATCGAGACTTGACCTTGACACTAGTCGTATCTCGTCCGTTGGGAAGAGACCTGTTGGTTTTCGGTTTCTTTGCGTCATTGGAACCCAAATTCCCTTTGACGTGCCGAGGTGGTAGGCTCGAGGTTTCGGTATTTTGGGCATTGGCATTCTTATCTTGAACGATAGGAAAGAGGTGAGATGGCAAGTTCGGTCTGAGCTCAGCTTGTCTCGCTGTCCCCGCTGGAGAATTGTCAGTATGATATATGGGATGTACAAAGACAAGGGCAGAAGGAAGCATCGCAATTGTTCACGTAAGGTCTTACCAATTTCATCGCACATGACATGACACACAATGACATGGTCAGCACTCGTCAAGTCCGCGGTGAGTTCAATTTCCAATTTCTCTTGGAGCTTGGCCGCACTAGAAGGGCATCAGCATTTCCCTATAACAAAATAACCGGATGAATATCGGACCTTGTGCGTCTGAAATCGATCGTATAGCCATCAGATCTCTCTATCAAGCAACACACATAAATTGGGCGACGTTGGAAGAATGTGGGAGTTTTGTCGTTCATGAACGCGACTTCGGCCTTGAATCGGACATTGACACAGTTAACCTTCACTTCCTGTATGTCACGTTAGCAAAATGACATATAGCATCATGAGAAATTGCAAACCTTTCCAAGCATCTTCACAGAAACCCTCAGCTTCGGAAACTCCTTCAACCTCGAGAGTAACTTCGACCCGAAAGGCGGATTCTTGCTAAGAACCATCTCAATCTGATGAGCCTCCGCACATTCCAGCCCTTCAATACTGGTAATCCCCGCTGCAGCCAACTTCCGAACTGCAACAACACCCACTTGCTCAATTTGCTTCATCTGTAGAGGTGAATGATCCCAAACCTTTGCTCCGAAGCTTCGAGCGAGTTCAAGGGCATTGCGGGTCGAGATTGAGTCACCGCGGGCGATTTGACAGTCGATCACACAGCGGATTATTCGGTTGACATGAGTGAAGACTAGGCTTTTGTCTTGCTGGAAAGTAAATTTGTGTTTCTGTAGTTGATCGTTATCGGGATACTCAATTGCCCCCAACTCGGATTGAAGGAGTAGTGAGATCTTGTGGGCTGGGAGAGCTAGGTCGACCTTGATAGGGAACCCAATGCCCGGGTCACGGTTGATCTCTCTGTAGAGTGTTTTCTCGCCGGCTTTGAGGCGGATCTCGCGGAATTCTTCACCCTGTGCGATCGCATTTAACTAAAACCGTGATGTTAGTTGTAGTTCTTCATTTCAGCAACCTTGGAATAACGGACTCACAATTTCAGACAAAGCTGCTTTTGGCTTCAGCGACAATAGAACTTTCATAGTCTCGAACTGGATGTAGTACCGAGCCATAGCTTCGCCAAACTGAGTCGAGCAAAGGCTCTCGGCTTCGACCAAACCACACTTCCGAAGGAGAGCGATATCCTTCTCGCAGATTTGCCGAAGCAACTCGTCCTCGTCTTGCTGGCTGGCACCTTCTTTGAGCTTGTAGTGAGTCGGGTTTCTTCGAAGTCTCACAAACAAAAAGGTGCCAGCCAGCCATCTGACAGCTGATTCAACTTCCGAGATATTGCCGAGCCCAATCTCAGCGTTGAGGTGATCAATCAGGTTCAAATGCAAACAACTCTCTAGACTCTCAGACCCCTGAACTAGTCTCTCGTAATGAGCTACACGTTCCTTCCTAGTGAGGATGACTGCTGTCGCACTGTCGTCGAACTGAGGTCGGCCTGCACGGCCAAGCATCTGCATCATCTCCAAATCCGAGTACTCCTTGCAACCTCCATCTTGCCAACTGACAGTGTTTTTGATTATGACGAGATGGCAGGGCAGGTTTATTCCAACTGCAAGTGTAGACGTGCAGCATATCACGTTTATCTGTCCTTCTCTAAAGCCTGTCTCAACAGTTTGGCGATCAGCAGGGCCCAAACCAGCGTGATGGAATGCTACACCGGCAGGAAGTGTTGCTATATCTAATTAGCGGTGCGAGTCTAGAAAACAGCTCGGATACATACACTTGAGATCCTCGTTGTGGGCGTCAAGGCGCTTCTTGGGTTCGTTCCAAAGCCTGGCGGGTGGATTCGTCAATGTAAACAGCCGAGCCAATTCTTTCGCCGTGGCAAGCGCTGAGTTCCGTGTGCAACAAAATATCAAGATAGGCTTCTTGGATGAATGCATTTCGATGACTTCGGGTAACCTTTTCAAGCACCAATCAGTATGCCAAACGTGTAACTCAAAATAGAGAAGAGACAGACACAAAAAGGCATCCAAGCACTCCAAAAAGAAAACGATGCCACATACTTTGAACCGCAGACTTTATCAAATGCAAAGTCATTCAAGCTAGACGCATACCCATATACAACCTTCTTCAATATGACGGGACGGAACTCCTCGCCGAAATGCTCCCGATGCGCAGGAACATGCTGGTTTGTCGCATCCTTCCCAAGCCAGGTAGCAATATCCTCAGAGTTGGGAACAGTAGCACTCAACGCCACAAATCGCACATTCGATCCGATATTCTTCATCCGAGACACCACAGCCTCAAGCGTAGCTCCACGCGTCTCCTTTAGAATATGCACCTCGTCAATGAGAAAGAGCTTCACGAGCTGCATCAACTTCATATGATCCTTCCATTTACGAGTCATGCTATCCCATTTCTCAGGCGTCGTGATGATAATTTGGCTACTCTGGACATTGCGCAGCTGCATGTGGTCCGTGTCTCCGGTCAGTTCTGCGCACTTGAGGTTCAAGCTGGAGAACTTGGAGTGCCAGTCTCGGAAGCGCTCGCTGCAGAGGGACTTAGTGGGTGCTTGGTAGATGACTTTGAAGCGTTCGTCTTTGAGTGTGTTCAGAAGTCTGCAAATGGCCAATTCCATCACCACTGTCTTGCCGCTGCCGGTTGGTGCGGATAGGACGATGTTGTCATTGCTGTTGTAGATGGAGTGGAAGGATTTGGATTGAATGGCATTGAAAAGGGGGAACGGAAACATCGAGCGATACTTCTCCGGTAAATCATTCACTGGTATAAGAACAATTCCCCGCACAGAGGGTGGGATGTTGGTAAACGGGGTCTGACGTTGTCTATTGCAAATCAAAGCCAGCGGGCTTGAAGGAAGCCCCAAGACAGGGTCTGATGAATTTGACTCATTCCAGCGAGAAGAAGCAATACTCGAGCTTGCTATTACTTGTCAACCCAGAATCATCATGACAGAAACACCAGCACTCGTATACAAGCAACTCACGCTGAAAGAAACGAGAGAATTGGGGTGGCTGTAGATCAGGCTGACGAGACGCTTGAAATGGCGTAGATCGAGGAACTCCAAAGGCAGAATCTTGAGTTGCCTCCTGTCTATCTTCTGAGGCTAATAGTTCCAGGTCTGGCTTCCATCAGCACCTGCCATGACCTCTGGATGATAAGCCAGCAGACTCACCAAAAGCATCAAGTTGAGGGTCCTCATCTCGAGCTGACGATTCCAGGCTATGGAATGGCTTTTGCAGAAACGGACTGCTGTGTTGGGACTTCTGGGAGCCTTCGATCAGTCTCTCGTTGATGAGACTGGTTCTACTACTTTTCGACGGGGATGAGGCATTTGTGCGCCTCTGGGAGGGCAATGGGAAAGGTTTGAAATTAGAGGTCTGATGATTTCTTCGCATTTTGAAATGCGTTCTTGATGATTGGGATTGAATCTGGGGTTGTTGTAGTGATGAGTTTCCAAAGTGCCTGGTTCCAACCTTCGAAGGTCCATGGTCCCGATAACGTGACAGCACATGGACCACTCCATACGCTTGTAGTGTGTGAATATACTGTAGTGGTGTCTTTTCAAAATCAGTAATAATAGGAATTGACAAATATTGCGGGGTATATGAAAGTGTTTCATTTCTTCGTATATATGCATTACATGAGCCAAAGCCAGCAAACATCTTGACAGTAAGAGGACATGCAAAAGTGGGCAGCGAGCAGTCGCTAGCTCCAAACTAAGAGCGGCATCAAGAATAGTACAAAGGCTCACGGCGGGCAGCTTCCTTGAAGACCTCACTTGCATCCGCATCTATCAGGCATCCAATATTCTTTCCCGTAAAGAAGCATCTCATCAGGTAGGTCAACATCAAGTTGCATAGCGAGTTACGGCAATCATTTCTTGTCGAAATAGCTGCCCGTGTTTACATTCCGGCTGGAACTTACTCTAGTATGGCCAGGTGCTGGAGAGGTTGGACGGGAGGACGACATGCCGTCGGAGAGGAAAGGTGAGGTTGGAAGTTTGATAGAAAGTTCATTGGAAGGCGCCACGGGGGAGCCGTCAGGACCTACAGGGTCCTTTTCGTAAGCGTCGATGCGGATTGGAGGTGGGCGCGAGGCACCCACCCCAGGGTTGAAGGTAGGGTTTCCATAGTAGTGGGTCGCTACTAGGACCGCAGCCGAGCCCAGTAGGAACTATAATGTCTCAGTCAGTCATGTTCGTAATGGTGCGTGTCGAGGCTGGGGCGCTAGAAAAGAGGTTGAGAAGCGTTGAAAAGGTAAGGAGCGTACGCTTGCAGTGACCTCAAAGTCAAATAGCCAGATGCTTCCAACAATGCTCAAAACTATGTTCGCAGTTGTGGCCAAACTCCTTGCATCCTTCTGCGCGTGGCCGACGTAGAACGCAGAAAGGATACCACCCAAAGCTTGGATGATGATGGTGGACCACACCGCCCAATTGTAGCCCTGAAAGAAGCCATCTTCAGCGATTTTTTCGCCATCCCGGAAAACAATTCCAATGAAGAAAGCTGGGAAAACGGAGTAGACAGCTAATTGCACATTGCGAACCCACAACGAGATATGGTTCGAGCTATCCTTTAGGACTTTCTCGAAATAAATGCTCGCAAGTCCCGAAGCCAAGGACGCTCCGATGGTCGCAAGGAGACCAATTGCGGGGTTCAAGTGTGGGTCGGCCGTCAGGATGTCCTCTTCGATACCCTCGTATGTTGCAGACCGCTTGTGCAAACTGCTGCCAGCAGCACCAGCAGCACCTTGCTTAACAGCCTTCCACTCCTCTAAGGATCGAGGGAAACGATGGCTAGCATGATCATCTTGCAGCATCTGCTCGGGGCTAGCATCGGGGATTTGCACCAACGCCACGCCCACAATGAGAAGCAAAAGCAGGCCCCACTTGCGGGGTGGGATGCTCCGTTTCAAGAGTACCAGACCAAAGACCGCAGTGGTAAGAAACTTCAGCTGGAATGTAATCTGGAATGACGCAGCTCGTAAGTTCGAGAGCGCAATGTACAGGAAGGAGTTGGACAAGACGTCAAGCGCGGCAGGGATAGCGAGTTTCCAGCTGTCGCCTGAGAACACGGCGCTTGTGAGAGAGAAAAAGAGGGAGGTAGCGGGCATCGAGGGTGGTGCGGTCTTCGAGACGCCATAGAGTGCCATTGTGAGGGAGATGGCCAGCTTGACCACTTCGACCAGGAAGACCGCCGTAGAGGTCAGGTAACGTTTACCGCCGGCGGGGGGCATGACTCGAGAATAGTGAGCCAGCTATAACATCATAAAAATACAAATTAGCCTTCCATTCCCATCATAGGGATTCTCCATCTCGTGCAGAATGACTGACCAACACAAACGCAGTCGATTCCGCAGTCAGCTAAAAAGAAACCCACGGCAAGTCAGCGAACATAGACCCCAACACCGCAAAGGCTGTGTAGTTTCCAACAAGCTCATACCAGAATCCATGGCGTAATATTGGCCACAGCTCGCAGCCCAGACGGCTGGCGTTGGGCGCGATCTCCCATAGCGAAGTATGTTGTAGTACGTAGGTCGCGTGTTCCCTCTAAACAATGGATAGTGTTTCCGCAAAGGGGGAACGCAGTGTGCAATCCCCAGTCCGGTGAATGTGGTAAATTGGTTCCGTTGGAGGGAGCGACAAGAAAAATTCTGTATGATTTAGATGCAAATCCCAATTCGCGAACCAGGGGTGCGGGTTGTTCTGGAGATCTTCCCTTTCAGGTCCCGATAGGGTTTCCCGAGGCGATCGGGGGGGATATGGGTGGCTGGGAGACAAAGGAGAGGATAAGCGTCGGCTAACCCCACTGTATGAAGGATGGTATGTCGAATAACTTGAAGAACTTGAAAAAGGAAAGGAGTAAAGAGCTCAGGAAGCAATAATCCGGGGTTATAGACGAGAAGGTCGGCGGTCAAAGTGTTCATTGGGTGGATCACAGGAGTCACAAACCAAAGGTTCAAGCCTTAGAGTTTTCTGGGCACTGCTTTGTAGTTTGCTTTGGGAAATCTCATAATCATATTTACAATATCTTGACAATATCTTGACAATATCTTGGACTGAAATTTGGCCAGCCCCTTAGGACCTTGAGGGTTATTGATGACGTCAAGCTGTCCAGGGCATCTCCACCCCATCCACAACAACCCCCCCCCATCGTTATTCCTCCCATGTCGTTATTCGTCAATATTGCTTAGTTTAAGATTGATTATCCTAGACATTTTATCTAGAAAGTCTATCTAAAGAGACCATTCAGACAGTCGGAAAAGAAACAACAAAAGAAGACAAGATGTTCAGATTTTCTTGAGTCCTATATTGTTAAGTATAGAAGTCGTATAAGCGACCTAAGTATAAAAGTCGTATTATTTTCCTTCTAATAGACGACTAACTTAACAAGGATACAAACTTCTTATTAAGATGTCGATATAACAATTCAAGTACGCTAGTGTTGGAAATTACTTCGAAAAGAGAGATACGAGCGGTGAATCCTGAAAGCCAATAGGGCTAAATCCCTAGTAGTCGCTGTGCATTGCAATATACGACTCAGGCTAAGCTGGACCGCTATTTCGGGGACAGGACTAGGTGGAGAATGGGGCAAGAACATTGCACAAGTTCGGTTGATGAATTGGTGATCATTGATAATATTAATGGCAACAATCGTGAGCCGGAAATAACGCGACCGTGTGAAAGACACGAAAAACCACGCAAGTTAAACATGATAGCAGGTATAGAAGCCTATGTGGACGCTAATTCAAAAAGTAGTGAAGGGAATAGTGAGAGACAAGGAAGAGGGTCATGTAGGAAAGGGACAAATGAGGTCTATGTGGTTGGGTAGGTAGGCAGAAGTTTAGAGCAAAGTGCTGCAAGGTGCAATTCAAGTCAAGGAAATGCAGGAAAGACTGTAGAGGGTCGAATCAAGTAGGAATACAGAGAGTGAGAGAAGAGTGAGATAGGAAATGTAAGGAGTGGACTGAGGGTGTTGGGTATCAAGGGCCAAGCGATCAGTTCACAGAAGCGATATTAGCGCTTTCCCGGTTCCAATCAAAGTCAAAAGACCAGAGAGGAAGTCCGTTGTTGCGTTTCGACTCACAGCCATCATCCAGCAGGATAGCCTCACTACTATCGGTGCGACGGCGGGTGTGCTGCTTCTGATCTTCGGGGATGGCAGGCGGGGGCCCTCTTGGTGGTGGCTTTGGAGAGGGAAGCGGCGAGAAACGATGAATTGGCAGAGTGGGGGTCATGGGCGAAGCACCACTGGTAGAAGGGGAGGGCAAGCTCTCAGAGTAGTCCGGACTGAAACCCGAAGAGGAAATTTTTGTGCGGGGTTTAGGTTCACTATCGGAACCCGAGCTTTGGGAGGGCGTTCCATCTTTGTCTTGGGTAGCACCCTTTTCTGACCGGATGTCGAACGGTGGGAATACACTGCTGAGACGCAAGAATGAGGTGTCGGATCCGCAGAAGGAATCGCGGGATAGGCCAGAGGCTAGTGATCTTCTGTCCGTTCCGTGGACATTGAAGAGACTGGGGGTGACCTTGCCCTTTCGAATACGCATCGCCTCGAGGAGATCTTGCTCTTGGCGGGTCACCGCGATCACTCGACTCCTCCGATTCAATTCTTTCAATTCTGCAGGAGAGCGGAGAGGCTGCTGCGGGAATTGCGCCAAAATCTCATCCGGGATAGTGGGAACTCCGCTCGAACGGCGAGTTTGCGTGGTACGTGTGGTACGTTGAGTTGTCTGAGAAGATTTGCCATTCGAGGATTGAGAAACCTTTCGCGGGCGAGGTACTGGCACTGGCAAGCTGTTGTCGGTTTGGCGGGAGCCACGGGTGCTAGTCGAGAGTCTCCGGTCTAAGCGTCTTACCGCCGTGGCAGTGGTCGCGTGGGCCATTGAAGCCGTATATATCTGGGGCTCGTATTCGTCGTATATAGCCACACTATCATCTCCCATAGACTTGTTCGTACTGCGCTTTGACTCGGTGGTTGGAGTTTGATCCTCGTCATCCTCGTCCTCGGAAGAAGAGGAGAGGCAAAGCATACTGGTGTTTCGCAGATCTTTGTTTTTCAAGGTACTTTTGCTGCTCTTCTTGGTCAAGGAGCTCTTTTCGCTCTTTGATTTTGACTCGTTGGTCTTCCAAGGTTCCTGGGAAGTGCTTAGGCCGCGACCACCTTTTGGGTCGGGACCTGAGGTCGGGCTCAAGTACGTCTTCTTAGGTCTAGAGGAGCTGTGAGCACGTCTCGAGCTCTTCTGAGGTTCCTTGGGGCGTTCCTGTTCTTGTTGCAAGTGCTCGCGGCTAGTAGTGTACATGCTTGAGCGACTCAAAAGTGATCGCTGCCCCGCATATCGATCCAGGGCTATGTCAATCTCACTCGTTCCTACTGTCCGCTCAAGTGGTTGGTTCAACCACTCACTATTTTTGCTCTCTGCAATTGAAGGCAAATCCGAGTTATCACCACCATGCTTTGGTGGGATCGAAGATCGGCGAGAAGAAGGGGGTGGGTCGACGTATCTTCTTGTAGTAGAATTGTTCGTACCGCCGGTCATTCTTTCAATCTTGTTGGAAGAAGTATCCGGGACAACTGTAGAAACGGGAGAGGGGGAGCTGGTCATTCGGTGGGGGGATAGAAGTGTTTGTGGTGCGGGATTCCGCGGCTTCGGGAACAAAACGGAAAGATCAATTTTTGGAGGACGCATCTTCCGCTTGGATTCCTTCGATGGAACTTGAGCCTGCGTGTATGTCACTTCTGGTTGACTTCCGAGTTCGTGCCGAACTCTAGGCTGGAGTCCTTGGTTCTTGGGTGATTTGGACGATTCTTTCGAGCTGAAATAGGAGAAAAGGGTGGAGGAGGAACCGGAATGGTGAACCTTTTTCGATGGTTGGGGAAGCGGCGGCGCGGCCTCCTGCGATTGGTAGTCATAGCCTAGTAGAGGTGATGAAGCCCGTACGCGAAGGTTTTGATCGGGAATCAGATGGTTTTCTGAAGAGCGCGGAAATGGAACGAAGCTGGTGCTCTGCCTAGGAGCACTATTGGGTGGCTTATCAAAGCTCGGTCGGCGTACATTTGGAGCCTCCTGCCACCCGCCATGTTCTGTAGGAAGTGAAATATCGGTTCCGAAAAATCGTTGGGCCTTCGAGGTTCGCCGGTCCGCCATTCGGGTTTCCTGGGTGCTCATTGGGTCGTGTTGTGCCGGTTTGCGACTCGATGTTCGTAGCGGCACATGGACCGGTGTGATTTCTCGGTGTCCCATGGTGGGAAAGAGCAAGTTCAATTGCTCATGAAATCGTATGATGCGATGGGCTTAAGTGTTCACGGGCTCTGGGTGCACAAAAATATGTGGCAGCTGAGCGGGTCTCAGGTGGTTCAAGTATTCGCTTTCGCTTCCGACTTAATCTACTCCACCGAATTAGTTATTTCAGTCTGCCATTTAGGGGGAATTGGGCTAGGTGTCAACATACCTAGAAATCGAAATAAATGTTCGATGTTTTAAGAATTGACTTGGAATTGGGAAAGGGAATATTGTAAAATCAACCTTGGAAAGATCCGAGTAAAAAGATTCGTGCCAAGTTGTTGGGATAGTTTCTTTGTACAGCGTGGACGGAATAGCAGGATAGAAGAATAACAGAATACCAGAATACCAGACAAAGAATATTTAGAAAGATTTCCTCTTACCGAGCTTATAGGGGGAATTCCACCGATGTCTTGAACCAAATCCTCATAGGCCGAGAAGCAGTGTTTCATTTATTCCAATTTTAATTTGGAGTGGGGCACGGCATCTCCAAAGGAGATCGACAATTTTTACAAAAATTAGAAATAATCGAAATAAATCGAAATAATCGAAATAGAATTAATAGAAATAATAGAAATAATATTCCGTAGTACCGAGTATACGACGGCATGGTTGCTTATAGTGAATCTGTCTTATAGTGAATCTGTTCAGGGGCACTTACATTTAGATGTATATTGTACCCATAAGGGCTACACATCATGCTATATCATGCATTTGCATCACACTATTATTCTTGGTCCTTTGTATATTTGGATCTCACTTTTAACCCTAGGAGATTTTAACCCCTTACTGCGGTATCTGCAACCTAAAAAAAAAAAAATAGTTAATTGCCCCGTGAAGAACGTGGTGCCGTTCTCCGTATTCTCCGTGGATTTGCACTATTGACGCCTCCCACAAAATTCTACTCCCATCCTTGTCACCTTGCCATCAGAGAGTCGCTAATTGGAATTATTTACTAGTGCTCCACTCATTTAGCTATCCAATCCCTTCCTATCCACTCGCTTTTTCCTTCATTGCACAAAGTCATCGAATGTGGAGTCCAGTCGAGGCTAGAGCCAGAAACTATGGAGAATACACTACAATAATAGCTGCATGATGCGATTGCATTCAACCAACCCACTACGGTCGCATCTGAGAGCCCAGATCGACATATCGATCGTTCACCGGCCCAATGCGCCGGAGCGAAGCTCCCTGAGATCTCGTTATGCAAGAGGCCCCGGTATTATACATGAGGCCTACCCCACTCTGTGTGCTCCGTGACAAATATCAGCCCGTGTCCTCCGTAATGCTCCCCTTGGTTCCTGAGGCAGTGACGTTTCAACTAAAAATATACGCGTTTCCCAAGTAGCCATCGGACATGCATGTACAAAGCCCCGGGAACTGGTAATGATCGACCTGCAGGTGGGCTCTCAAGCCCTCTACTGAACTCAACCCTTTCGCACTATTCGGGAAGGCACTGAGACATGAATCTGATTTACGGCTGACGGCGTGATAGCCAATGGCTGGGAATACAACATAAGTTGCAAAAGCCCTGTGCACCGGGGACCTATATTGGAGTCGGGGACCAAGGTGATAATCTCCCTAAAAATGAAGAGGCACAGACACTACTCCGTACTATAGACAAACTTTGTATTCTTACAACCTAGCCCATGTGCCGCGTTTTAGCCCCACGACTCTGGGGGCGCAATCAGACCTCGGGCGCAATTTCACTTAGTTGTACTCCGTAGATCGAGATCCTGTTCCTCGTTCATCCGAGATCCATTGATTGAACGCTGATCAACCTCCTAATACGTAACTAGTGGGTTTCGGTCTACCGCTCCAAGGATCGCGCTTCAGACCAACAGTACTACGTCGAGGAAAATGAGCAGCAAACACATCTTTCAAATAACTGTTAGAAACACAACTTGAGAAAAGAGATACTCTGTGCGCCACTTTTTACCCCAAGACCAGTCAAACGGACCACACTGTTGAATCCAGGCTAGTGGTTTGGCAGGTGGCTAATGGTCGGGCGGATAACCCCTGATGGTCGCCAATAGTCAACTCCAATAGACTAGCCTCGTTCCAGGGTTTTAGATATGCTCTATTGTCGATCTATTGTCGATCTATTGTCTTCTGCGTAGATCATGGAACTAAAATCAGGGAAACCCTCCACATTTCATATCCCGCTTTCCAAATTTGAGGAGCTCCATGCATCATTTCGCGACAAAATGCACAAGGAAACCTCAACTGGGATATCCAAGTAGATGGCCAAAAATAGCCAGCGGAAGATAAACATATGTAGATATTCATATAGGGGAATAACTAACTATAGAAGAGCTTCCATCGCAAAGTTTCTTTTTTACGCGGTCAAGGTAGCTATATATCTACTCCATATTCCGTTCTTACCCAAATATGACGTGCATCAAAAAGTTCAGTCTCATGGACTGTGCTGCATTCGAAACAACCCAGTGTACTGGAAGATGTGGATATATCCAAGAGTTGGGAAACACTAGTACTATATCCCGTAAACTACTACGATCATGTCGTCGATTTACGCTTCGTCTCCTTCTTCTCACCAGTCGAGTGGGAATGACATTTTCAAATCCTTCTTCATCCGACAAGTCCAGCATCTGCTTTGACACGCTGTTTGAGGTCTGGCCCTCAAAGAAATACCCATTTACAGAAGGATTAAGAGCACCCGCTCTCAGTCCTCTGGTCAGTTTCCAATTCAGATTTGGTGTTGTTGCCCCGGCAATCAGGACAAATTGCATTCTTCTGCGCATTCGGCTAAGCTTAATCAGTTCATTCAGGTAACTATCAAAGTCGTATCCGATCAAGCAGCTGTAGCAATAATGTATATCTAGAATTCGTCCGTCCTTTGCAGAACAATAGCCATAGCACAGGGTGTGCTGCCAGTCTTTGCAAATGGCACATTGCATCTTCCAAGATTGATTAGAACTAATCACGTATTTGATAGCAGTTTCATAACTTACAGCGTTGCTAGGCTTGAAGCTCCAAGTTTTGCACTCGCACCGATAGTGACGCTGATCCTTGTGCCCAAACTGAGTCATGCTGCCATTTGGCTCGGGCAGATTCTCTTTGTTGTCTTTGGTCTCCTCGTCTAGCTTCTTAGAAGCACTGTGACGGTTCTCAACATAGCCTACCGTTCTCGCTGTGACAGTAGGCTTCGAACCCGCGTCTTGTGGACGACGGATATATTTAACCGGGGAAAAGTCTATCCGAGGCCCTTGACGAGCCATCGAAAGGTGAATTCCATCGCGGCTAACAGGAAATGTTGCATACGCTTCCTCTTCCTCCTGTAACGCATTGAAAGGTATCCTAGATTTTATCGAGCGGTCGGGATACTCCATTTCTCTGAGCCAATCGGGTTCTGAAGAGTCGTCTGAATCAACTTTGACAGACTCAGCCACTGACTGGGCCATTTTGTGCACCCAAACCTGAATGGGATTCCAGGTCTTTTTAATTGAAGAGGATTCTGTCATCCACTCTATTCTCTGTCTAATAAAAATCTGCACTCGTTTAAGGGTCTTTTGATAGGAGCGGTAGTAAAGGTAAACTGACATATCGCCGTAATTCTCTGGTATCCCACCTTTTAACCCTCGCCACGGATGCAACTGGCAAGTATTGAACTTCCACTACCTATTTCGAGGGGATCATCGCGTCTGTATCGAAGATTTAGTCATAATGTAAACAAAGTGAAGCAGAGACAAATATTCACCATCGGTGCTACCGGCAGTGCTTTTATCTGTGGAGACATGTATCTCCCCAAGGACATCCAACGGCATTTGAGCAGGCGTGAAAATCCCAACCTCATCATAACAGAGCACTGTATCGTCGTTCGCCTTATCCCCGAAAGGGAAGTAAGCCTAACCGCCAGGTGAGGTAGAAAGAAGAGAATTGACTCTCAGTCCGACTCTTATACAGGTTATTCCTGAGCCTCGATTGAATAAAAGCAAATGTTAAGCAATTAAGACACGAAATATGGAAACATGCGTGTGAAAGCCGCTGTCGACGCTTCCATAAAAGCGCTACGTCCTCCCCCAGTACGAACTCCACGGATATTCAATGGTGTCATCTTCGGAATCAACAAATTCAGGTATATCGTACGATCTAGGGCAGTCCGGTTTGTAGAAAACATGTATTCCCAACCTGCACTTGTCTATTCAACTTGTGAGTGGTAACACCGGGAATGGCAACAATAGAGTGCACATACGTGGTAATACCGGGCCTTCAGCACACATCGTAATCAACCGTCAAATGAGGGACTTTCCTTGAAGGTCATATTCCGCCTATTCGCTCGATCCTCATAAGAGCTGACAAAATTCATCCTGGGCCGTTGGTTAGTCGATCTGCGGTGCCGGCGCGCCCCGGAATTTTCGAAGGTGAATGTGCAAGATTCCAGAACCCTGTTTGGTGGGTTCTTGCCTGCAATGATAGTAAACTGGACAGCATGTCGGACGCCTCTTAGGAGAGCATCAAGGATGCCATTTTCCTAAAATTGATCAATATTAGCATTGCTCGATAAAGTTAAACCTATGGAGGCAGGCACTCACTAGGAGGTCGAGAAGCTGATCGGCTTCATCGCTCATGTGTCTTTCAATCACTCATATAAGGATGTATTCCGATCGGTTACGTGCGAAATTGCCCGCAAACCCCGTTCACCTGAGGCATCCATGGGCAACAATCCACTGGATTCTATGTCAGAACATAAATAATAAATTCCAGGGTTATTTCGGCCATGACCAACCGCATAAATAAGAGTGGTGTGTGATCTATAAGGCGCATGTTAGATCGCAGCCACAAAAGCATAAACCTCGGAAATCAACTCCCGGCCATATATAGTGTTATCTTCATTAACCCCAAGCTTTGCTCATATTGTACCATAAGAGATGGTTTTGTTCATCTCGGGTGCTATTTATTCAAAGGGATTACTCACGATCACGGAAATCGACGCATTTTATCCGCTTGGATTTTGGGCTGGGGTGCCCCAGCCTCGGAGGCAGCATCTACAAGTACATTTTTCTTAGAGCGAGGCATGATTCTGGCAGCATGAGTATGACAGATTGAAAGCGAGGGATTGAATCTTATAATGCGAGAAAGACGGATAGTATATCTCTATGTGGAATGTGGACAAAGAGGTACAAAGAAAAATTAAAACCGCGAGCTCTAAGAATAACATCTCTTTTTACTTAACTTACTAGATATTGATAAAGGAATACTATATATCTTGAAACATGTTGGGAATTAGCAAGTCTATTCATAGACACTGGAAGTAACGACCACTATATAGAGCTTATGATTTTGTTGAATCAGTGCTTCAGTGCTTCAGTGCTTCATATTGCCTACCTAACCTTTTTTTTTCACTTTGCACATTAGTTACCTTCTATGTCACTTTGCTCTGAAATATATACTGGGCAAATCCTGTCTCCGATCGGGTTCTCAGCGAACAATAGGCCGGAAGATTCAACACCAAGAAGCATTCCTATATAAACATGTCATTTGTCAAGTCAATTGAAATACTGTGAAATATTATCGATCAAGGATATCATGACAGGCAGTGCCGAAGAGGTGTAGTACGTAAAAGCAACCAAATCTTAAATCGATGTGGGGGAGATTGAGACATTGCAAATATCGGTGGATATTGCATCTGCACAGGATATGGCTTACGTTAAATAAGTGTGCATTAAGGGGTAACAGACTACTAAATGATTATTCCTTACCCCTATGCCCTATGTCTTGTACGCAATAACCCCCTGATAAATAATTTTCTTCAACGATGAGATACAACCTCGTGCCAAGAAGCCACCCGGGGCACGCCCCCACCTCACGTGATATGTGGCGATGGCAAATCAAAAACTTGATACTTGATTTGAATAACCTCGGGGAATAGATTATAATAGGTATTATTATTATTACATAGGAGCAAATCCCTAGTATATATTCCTGGTTACATATGGAAAATCTATTCCACAAATGAAGGCTCTCACCGCTTTTTTCCTTTCCGTATATCCAAATAGGACAAGATATGGACAAGATATATAGAAAAACAGACGTTTAAAAAGACCCAAGGCCACATAAGCTACTATTCTTGTTAATGTATTATTACATTGTAATTGCTTTGTATAGAAGGAAGTAATACCTGCTTCTGCTTATCTGACTATACCCTCGGTCCCACCTCTATCTGGTGAATGATTTTTGCCAGTCTAGAGCCAAGGGGTGTGGGTTTCTCCAGGTTTTACACTAGAAATCATTTTGGATTTCACATAGACAATAATCAAGGTAGGATAATTTAAATATGTAAAAATAAATTCGAAGAAATTAACAAAGACTCACAGACTCCTAAAAATTTGACAAAATTCTCAAAAAATTCAAAATGGAGTACGTTGGGCCATGACATCGTCCACCTACGGGAACCGGAATAAATGTTGTTCTCCGCCCCAACTCCTTGTCAGCCGCCACTGTTTCTTTCTCCCCTTACCTTCCTTGCTTCCATTATTTGTGTTTTGTTTTCCCCCAACATCAAACTTGATTATCCTTTCTGACACTATGTGCTGAATGCCCTTTGCATCGATGGTTTCGCTGGTGTATCGTGCTGAGGGGGTGTTTTGCTAAAAAAAAGATCATCTGGGACAGTTCCTTTATCCTCTCTGCACATGAGCTTGCTTTACAATGGCTTCGAATGCCCCCACCTCTCTTCAAATATCTGAAGTCGACTCGGATTTGACCGATCACAACGCCTCCGTATCTGCATCCTCTCATGCCACTCACAGCCCCGGGTCTCGATTCATTCACCCTCGAAAACGCGAAATGGACGAAAGAGAGGACCTGGGCCAAGGCCCATCACACGCGGCTATCGGGCAGTTCACCTTCGCCCCTACTACTAGAACGACGGTGGTGACAACCACTACGACCACGACTACCTCCTTCCCGCCTTTGACAATCAACCCCCCGCGAGCCGTCAAGGATCTGGATGCTCGACAGTACCCTCTCGCCGCATCTCCGACTCCAGCGGCCCTAAGAAATCTCAAGTTCAAGATCGGTGACAAGTCAATCATCTTCAATGAGCCCGAGGATACCGCGAATGCAGCCGCTGAGGTACAATTTTATCCTATGATGTCGATTTCTTTGGTTCCACTGCTCACAGTGTAATAATATATAGTACAAGGAGAAAAGCGAGGCGTTGAAATCTTCAAACGGCCAGATTCGCTCTGTGAACTCGTTCATCTCCGAGGGCGAGAACCCCACTCGGCGGCTGGCCCCTCCTAGAATAGCGAGTCAACCTTCTAGCCACCCGTTCAACACTCGCCGTCGTGCTGTCTCTCCCGTTACAATATTTGATCCTCGACCCTCAATTCTTCCGCGAACTCGCCCGTCACGGGTTCCTTCTGAGCCTATTACACGCCGCACTCGCCAAACTGGCGTGGGATCAACTCATTCTGCCGCTGGTCTTGCCACCCCAGACACGGAAAGCAGCCTGGGGGGAGCTGGGGAAAACGCAGCCCCAAGACCGAGAATCCATAGCTCGGTGTTTCCGCGCAGAGAACCTCCTTTACCGTCACCTCTCTCCTCGGAAATCGGAGCTAAAAACTTGCAAGCATCCAATCAAAATTCCTACTTGCATAATGCATTGTCTGGGATTCATTCAAACCCCGGAACTCAAGGGTCTCAGGCCACTGAAGCGGATGAGAGTTGCTCGGCCGCACATGAATCGGCTTCATTTAGTCAAGATACAACTTATGGAACCCAGGAATCTGTGTCACAAGAGAGACCCGAGCTTATGTCTCAACTGTCGGCAATAGACAATGCCATGGCGCAAGATATGTGCCTCCCAAGCCCGAGCCTTTCACCGGTCGCTGCTATGAACGCCCTCCATGGCGAATCTTCCTTCGAGTCAGAAGGGCTCGACGTCGATACAGATTCCAGTCTAGATCATAATGTCTCACGTTTTTCTAGGGCTTTGCGGCTTCAAGATGCGGATGAAACTCGGGTGAATGGCCATTCTCTCCCAAATTCACAGTCACCTTCCTCCCTTTTAGATATTCCCAAGGTGTTGGAGTTCTTTGATTCGGTGCCTGATGAGCTCAAAACGTATCTCATGTATCAATTCCTTCGGAGATGCCCTAAACCTACTCTCCATTTCGTGGCCGATGTGGTTAATCCAACTTTGAAGTGCGACTTTCTAGCTCTTCTGCCGCTTGAGCTTAGTCTCAACATCGTCAAATACCTCGACGTTCAGACGATGTGCCGTGCTGCACAGGTTTCTAAGAAGTGGAGGCACATCACAAACTCTGATGAAAAGAGCTGGAAAAACCTCCTTGACCAGGATGGTTATCATCTCTCGGATGGAGAACTAGAACGGGCTATAACACAGGGATGGGGTTGGCAGTTGTCCAGCGGCCCTGAAGATCACGAGGAAGATCTCAGCCTTGTAACCCTATCTAGGGCAGATATGGAGGCGTCCCCTGTCCCTTCGATGGCGGGTCCCAGCAGTAGAAGCCCTCTGGGGTCTTTGCCAATCAACCGACGAGGCAAGCGGAAAGCAAACACACGTGCTTCAAGCCGGAAGCTTGTCAAGCGGAAGGTCTCATCCAGTGGAGGAGAAATCGCCGATCCAGACTGGAGAAAAGATATTGCCGCGTCCGAGGCCCCATACGCCGCTGCCAACGCTGCAGCTGCGGCAGTGCCCTATGCTGACGTGGGTCTGCCATCTCTTCGTGGGCTGTTCCTCTTCAAAGTCCTCTACCGTCGCCATGTTGCCATCCACAAGGGATGGATGCAACCGGATGTCAAGCCGCAACATATCGCTTTCCGTGCTCATGACCGCCATGTTGTTACTTGTCTGCAATTTGACGCTGACAAGGTTCTTACGGGAAGCGATGACACGAACATCAACGTGTACGACACTAAAACAGGTGCGTTGCAGGCAACATTGGAGGGCCACGAGGGTGGAGTGTGGGCTCTTGAATATCATGGCAACACGCTAGTCTCCGGCTCCACTGATCGCTCAGTGCGAGTCTGGGACATCGAGCGAGCCAGGTGTACTCAGATCTTCCACGGCCACACCTCAACCGTCCGATGCTTGCAAATCGTCCTGCCTACTGAGGTAGGTAGGGATGCAGATGGTCAGCCTGAGGTCATGCCTAAAGAACCATTGATCATTACTGGGTCTCGCGACTCGAACCTTCGGGTGTGGAAGCTTCCCAAGCCCGGTGATCCAGTCTACTATCAGAGTGGTCCTACAGTGGATGACACTAGCTGTCCGTACTTCATGCGTGTGCTCTCTGGCCATCAGCACTCTGTTCGTGCAATTGCAGCCCACGGTGATACGCTTGTGAGTGGTAGCTACGATTGCACAGTGAAGGTCTGGAAGATTTCCACCGGACAGACTTTGCATACTCTGCAGGGTCACTCGATGAAAGTGTATAGCGTGGTTCTTGACCATAAGCGCAATCGTTGCATCAGTGGAGCCATGGACCACATGGTCAAGGTCTGGTCACTGGACGATGGCACCGTCTTATACAACCTCGAAGGCCATACCTCCCTCGTCGGTCTGCTCGCTTTAGAGCACGATTTCCTTGTCTCGGCTGCCGCTGATTCCACCCTCCGAATTTGGGACTCTGTGCATGGCCACTGCAAGAACACCCTGAGTGCACACACCGGTGCCATCACCTGCTTTCAGCATGATGGGCAGAAGGTCATCTCCGGGTCTGATCGGACGCTGAAGATGTGGGATGTGCGAAACGGCGAGTGTGTTCGAGACCTCCTCACAGACCTCAGTGGCGTGTGGCAGGTCAAGTTTAATGACCGGCGATGTGTTGCTGCAGTGCAACGTGACAGTTTGACTTATATCGAAGTAGGTGTTGGCTGATGAGGCTTTCCGACCCTTTATTCTAACATTGCTTCCCCGCAGGTTCTCGACTTCGGTGCTGCACGGGATGGAGTCCCGGAAAACAAGCTTGCAAAACGAATCGTCGTCAACCGACGTGGGCAGGAGATCCTCGGCGGAATCGATGATGATGATGATGACTTGTCCGATTGAGATGTCTAGGCCGCATTTCTCTTCGACCTCAATCAATATCTCAACATCCAGCAACCTTCCTCCTCATACTACTTACTTCATTTCCTCCGTCTTTTCTTCTCTTCTCACTCTATTCCCCCATTCACGATACCCATCCTTACAGCTCTGGTCTTCCATCGGAACAAATATCCTTTGCATAGCGTGGTCGGCATTCTTTGTCTTACAGCATTACGATAAGTGGCCAGGCGTTGTTTTTTTTTCCCCATATCTTTTTCATCATCTCTTATGTGGAGCTTTCTATCTTTCTGTATTCCCAAATATCTGCCAATCCCCATGCATCCTGTCATACGTTTTCTTTGTCTTTGCCTAATGCGTATGTGACTTCCCATTCTGTTGCCTGCAAGATCGGTGATTCTTTTACATATTTTTCGCCTTGCTTTGTCCGTATCGGACTGCCCATAATAGATTGATTATGATCTTCGTCACAAATTCTATCATGTTGGTGTAAGGTTTTATTGTAATGGTATGGTACATATGTATTCTGCTTATAGCAGCTGGCTCTAGATATCGAAGCATTCAAATGCTTCAAATACAAACCATAGTGTTACTTGACGGTCAAGATATGCTGTCGTGGACCCATGCCGGCTAGTTCTGATGGCGTAGGATAATAGCTCGGCAAGCCTGATTTGAGGATTGCCTGCCAGGCTCAGGGAAAGTCGGACATCTCAATCATCCCCCTAGAAAAGGAACGAAAGATGTACAGTCTCATCTTTGGTCCGTAGATATGCATGCATTCGGGGAAGGGCTGATCAGACGCTGACTAGCCGCACCAAGGAGTCAAGTCTAAAAACTCGACGGGTATATTCTCGAATTCGGACAACACGACATGCCCTTTCACGACAAAGTAGCCGGCCTCTCTGCAGCAGGCGGTACAGCAAGCCGACCACCCTGCAGGCTCCCATCAATCCCAGCAGCAGACAAAATCGACCAACGAACAGCATCGATCCCCAGCGACCGGCCAGGACCAACCTTTGTCTCAGCACTACAAGTCAAAATTTCACCCAAAGACCCAGGTCCCTCCGAAGCCCGCGGGTCTGGCTGTACAATGGGTTTGATACCCTGGAGCAAGAGCTGTAACCGCTCGATATTGGCGGGCGTGACTCCGGTCTTTATCTGCTTCATTTGCCTAACGAGGAACTTGTCGACTTTGGATAGAATGATCTGGTGCGGGATTGCGTGGTGTCGGAATAGTCTTAGGATCTCGGCGTCTGTTTGCTTGATGCCATGCGTACTATCGATGAGGAGGAATGCGCGACGGAGTCTATAATACTTCCGTCAGTGATTGTACAGCATTGGTTGATAGGTTTGTTCATGTGTTTCCACTTCCACATGGGATAGGCGTCATAACTCACTGTTTCCGTCCCTGAAGATACTTCATAATCTCCGCTCCCCACTCAGACCGACTCGCCTTTCCGTATCCTGGCATGTCAAGCAACACAACCTTTGACTCGCCGCCCTTTGTACCTCCAATCCCGAACGCGTTCATTTCCCTCGTCCGGCCCGGTTTAGATGATGTCCAGCAGATCTCTTGTCCCATTATTGCATTCAGCAGTGAACTCTTGCCGACATTTGACCGGCCCAAGAATGCGACTTCGGGCTCCACTGATGCAAATGGTGTGGTGCGGAATTTGGCCGCAGACCAGAGTTTGAGCGGTGAGTGACGCGACGGTGTGAAGACCTTGTCGGCGAAGGCTAGTTGCTCATCTTTGGGCGCTCTGGTATCCCAGTAGTAGCAGAGATCGGACGGGGTGAGGTCTTTGAGTTCGCGCTTGGAATTGGGCTTCGAGGCCGAGGATAGCGCCCGTATTGTTGTATATAATGATATCCTGGACGCGGAGTTCCTGCATGTTGGCATTGAGTTCATCATGACTCTCGATTACCTGAAAAGGAGTCGACAAAAAGCCAAAATAAAAGAAGGTAGAGTTGATATCGATTTCTCCAGATCGGCGCACGGGGCAAGTCGCCCGAGCCAAGACCGCATACATCAGCTATCGCATCCAGATAAGACTGACCTTCTCTCCCACTTCCAAGGTCGTTTCAAGCCTCGCTAGTCAAAATGATCAACGCAGTCCTCGTCTTTAATAATAATGGCCAGCCCCGACTAACCAAGTTCTACACACAGCTGGTGAGTATAAGCCTGCCGCACCCGCACCCCCGCGCACCCTCACAGGACGAACCGAACTAACCCCAGAAATAGGACACGCAAACGCAGCAATCCCTGATCGCGCAAATATACCGTCTAGTTGCGCAGCGCCCAGCAAGCGCCTGCAACTTCCTCCCACTCCCTCCTCTCCTCTCGCAAGGCGCCAGCTCCTCCGCCTCCGGACCCTCCGATGCCCCCACGCAAATCACATACCGGACCTACGCAACGCTGTCGTTCATCATGATCTCTACGTCCACCGAGTCCCCACTCGCTCTGATTGATCTGATTCAGGTATTTGTCGAGGCGCTGGATCGCATGTTCGAGAATGTCTGCGAGTTGGATCTTATCTTCGGATATGAGACTCTGCATGCGGTGCTCGGTGAGATGATTGTTGGCGGAGTTGTGGTTGAGACGCATATTGAGAAGATCATTGCTGCTGTGCGTGCTCAGGAGGGATCGCTGGGGAAGAAGAAGGCTGTCCAGGCTGCTAGTACTAGTTTGGGTCGTGGAGCTTTGCCTGGGCTGGGGGCTTGGAGGTGATCTATGGAGGACGGGTGGTTTGTCTTTTGATGACCTGCATATTGATGGATCTGAGGACTGTTATGTCCTATTCGATCTATCTAAGGCGTTACGGTTACGCGTTCTAGACTTGCTTTTGCAGGATTCGGGAGTGATACTTTAGATTTGTTCTGTGCCTTTTAATAATATACTCGCTGAGATGATTGTACGTTGGGAAGGTTTGTAAAAGTCAAATACTCATATGTCCTTCGATGTATGTGAACCCAGATTTTGTTGAGACTTAAGACCAGTATATACTCATGATAAGTGGGTGGACACCACACTGGCTAGGTGGCTCCACCCAACTTCCATCGCAATCGTATCTGACATCGACGTAAAGCAGCATGGTTGTGGGAGTGCTTGACCAGTAACTGGGATCAAATTTTTCCGCTTGTCGTAGTAATGTAGATTCATCAGGAAATACATCCAGTTTCTCTTCCGAAAAGCTCAAGTTGTCCGTAAACCATTCTGCATGGCACTTCAACTAGACCATGCATTGCCCCCTAGGCTAAAGCTTCGTTGGATGCAGAGAGGCATGATGTAGTTGAACATTCCCAGGCATCGTCCAGGGCACTGAACCTGAAGTTCTGGAAACTCCGAGTAAAACGGAAGCCATTGCGATGGATTAATTGGTCTGCGACCGGCTCGCACATGTGCATTGCGATCAAAGTGGATAGGGTATCGGCTTTGTCTCTGTTGCTGGAGGGCACTCAGATGCCATCTAGCCGTTCTCATCTGACAAAATTTGTCCCATTAACAGGTCTCACCCATTGAGCGACATCGTCCGTATCGTGATGTTGCCAGGGCTTGGTCCGAGTGGATCTGGAGGTAGTTCATCATATAAGTGTGAACCCCACCGCGAAGGAGTTGGTGGTGGTCGTCGCGTCACCGATAGCGAGCCATCGAACAGGTTGGGGCAACATTGGGTGGGCTGTCGGTATTGCCCGACTCGTTTCCGGACTCTCGAGGCGGGCAAAACAGTCGAGGGCTGGACTGAATTGCACCAGCTCGATTCCAGATTGGTTCATATCCATGAGTCCTCCCCATGGAGGTATACTTGCAGGGTTTGCTATATTGCGATGGGTATTAGTTTCCAAAGCTCCGCAACGCGGCATCCGGTCGCTATGTACAGATCAATATGCAATGTAGGAGAGCTTACCAAATGTGGGGTCCACAGATAGGGAGAAACAGTGCCATTGACCAATCTAGATCTCGAGTACTCCATAGAGTATGGCCGATCTTTCCGTATTCCCGATGATTAGCGTCTTATCATTCGAATAGAAGATTGTATCTCACATCATTTCAACTGACGCCACTTTGTTCTGAAGACATTGAGGGAGAGGTTGCAAGATCAGGAAAATTTTGGTTTCTGGTGTTTATAAGGGATTAATATGTAGATTATTGAGGAAGGTATCCTCCATCGCTGCTGCCAGCATCTCGAGATACGTTTGATGTCATGTGACTATAAGCACGTGGAAATCTAAATTTGCCCTAGCGGCTTGCCCTAGCCCTGGTCACATGAGGACGCTAGTGCGACCCACAGAAACTTCATAAGTCGCATCCACACGAACTTTTCCCTTTTTCATCCGTCAACCGTCAATCAGCAATCCCAGTCGACAAAATGGTGGTGAGTACATAAACCGTCTCTTGATAACATCAGAGGCTTCTTCTAGTTCTCGCGATGTCTCACGACATTCGCTTTACTTCAGATCTTTTGATCTAAGTAATTCCGCCGATCGCGTACAGCCTCGAAAGAGATGTGTCGCGCATCGTGTGATGATTTTGGCTGGAAGCATGGAGTCAATGCCCGTAACACGGCTTGGCTCATGCTCTCCTTAGAGTTCAAAGAAGATGCAGCACTATGTGAACAGCACGCTGATCTTCTTCCTCAATGATAGCCTCCTAAGTCCGGAAAGAAGACCGCCGCTCTGCCCTACCCCCAGGGCAAGGCTGGCGCTGGCAAGAAGGCTGCCAAGGTACGTTTTTCTTCTTCCCCCCTTGAGGAGTTTCATTGAGGTTTGAAGATGACTAACCTTTCTTTTACAGAACCCCCTTATCGAGAAGCGCTCTCGCAACTTCGGTATCGGCCAGGACATCCAGCCCCGTCGCAACCTCTCCCGCTTCGTCAAGTGGCCCGAGTATGTCCGTCTTCAGCGCCAGAAGAAGATCCTGAACTTGCGCCTGAAGGTTCCTCCTTCCATCGCTCAGTTCCAGGCTACCCTCGACCGCAACACCGCTGCCCAGACCTTCAAGCTCCTCTCCAAGTACCGTCCTGAGACCAAGGCCGAGAAGAAGGAGCGTCTCGTCCAGGAGGCTACCGCCGTCTCCGAGGGCAAGAAGAAGGAGGATGTCTCCAAGAAGCCCTACACCGTCAAGTACGGTCTCAACCACGTCGTCGGACTCGTTGAGAACAAGAAGGCTTCCCTCGTCCTCATCGCCCACGATGTTGACCCCATTGAGTTGGTTGTCTTCCTGCCCGCTCTCTGCCGCAAGATGGGTGTCCCTTACGCCATTGTCAAGGGCAAGGCCCGTCTCGGCACAGTCGTCCACAAGAAGACCTCCGCCGTTCTCGCCCTGACCGAGACCCGCGCTGAGGACAAGGCCGAGTTCGCCAAGCTCCTCTCCGCCATCAAGGAGGGTTACACCGACAAGAACGAGGACTCCCGCCGCCACTGGGGTGGTGGTATCATGGGCGCCAAGGCCAACGCCCGCATCGAGAAGAAGCAGAAGGCTCTTGCTGCCGCCATCAAGGTTTAAGCTTGTGTAACTACGGCTTTTCCTTTGATGACTGTTTGACGGGATCGTTTTCTAATCGAAGCGCTCGGATCTCAAAAATAATAAGTTGTTGTGGGAAACAACGAGGTGTTGAAGGCTTTGACGATCTATTGACGGCCAATTCTTTTAGCTTTAGATGGGTGCGAAAGAGCCCTTTGGCCCTTTTTGGATCCTGTTCTAACAAAAAAAGACACATTTTTCTCTCACGAACTCCAATGGCCCTATGTACCAACTTCTCTGCAGATACCCATGAATGCATTTTTCTACCTGTTCAATCTATTGATGGTCTTGTAGTCCCATCAGAACTAGGCATTCATGTCGTCTGCTTTGTATTTGTAGTGCATGATCTTGTTAATTGTAGTCCGTACGAGTGTTAATGCGACGATGGTAGAACAAATAAATCTCTTGATCAGCACTACTTAGCCCAATCGATATCTTTTTATTTCTCCCCTTCCGATTTGTGTGCGATCTACGTGACACCTGCAACACCTGCCAAGAATACCAAGTCTTTTACCAAGAGATAGTCCCGTCTTGGCACATATCAAACGGTCTTGCATTGAAAGAACTAGCTGTATGGCAGTTTATTAAAGATTTAAGAGCACCATAAGACTAGGCAGGCTGTATATATAGTGGGGTGGAGGGGTAATTCCCCTAGAAAAATACACTTTCGGTACTATGCTACACACAATATATATATAAAATATAGACACAACAGCATATGTTATATATTCATATCTCACACTGATGGAACTATCTAGAACTGATTTCCATTGGAATCATACGCATCATGAACCTGCTGATTGGCCTGGTACTTGGCCTTCTCTCTATCAATGAAGTCCAATCCCCGAGTCTCAATCTCACGGTCGACAAAGGCGCCAGCAAATCCAGCCAGGATCTCCTTGGCCTTTGCGTGGCTGTCAGGCTCGCCTATTACCAATATTAGCCTTTCTCTATCTCTAAAATTGACTCTGTGTACCAATTGTTCAGGAGGCGAGAGGGGGAGGGGGAAGGGGAGGGGATGTGTATGTACCATTCTCAGCAACGTGGTTCTCGTAAGCCTTGGCTGCTTCGTAGCTGGCGGCACCAGCGATCAGCTCGTGGATCAGAGAAGGATCGTGCTCCTGCTGGCCGTTGTAGGTGTTGTAGGCCTGAGCCTGATCGGAATCGTCTAGGTAAATGTGTGTTAGTGGAAGGGTATTAAGCAAGGATAAAGGGAATACTCACCACTGAACCAGCCCATTTTGAATTGAAGTGTTGAGAAAAGTTGGAAGAGAGGATAGAGGGAAGATGTGAGACCTGAGGAAGAGGGGTAGGTGAGTGGGTTTTATACTCTTCCACTAGTGCCACTTCATCATTTAGTCACATCATTGAGGGGCATATGCCCCTGAGGACCAGTCAAGGCGACGCTAACTGTGGTCCAGTCATAATATAGGTGAAACAGATGTGTACACGCAAGACAATCCCTATCCAGAAGAGAAATAGGAAGATAGTAATCATAAACAGGTTTATTACACTCTTAGGCCTAAATACTGGGAATAGTCATGAGCAGAATAGGAAGACAAGGATGGTATGATGAAATTACAGGAAGATCCAGAGGCTCACGGCCAAAGCAGAGAATAAAAAAAAAGTACAAAGAAACCCAAAAGCCCAGCCCTATGCTCCCAGAAGACCAGAGATGCTCACCGCCGATTTTTGTCCAATATGAATGACACTGAGAAACCCCGTCTAAAGACACAAGTTGAAGCAAAAAGCAAAGGTGTATAGTATGAAGAAGGACGAGACATAAACGTGATCGCGGTCATTTGCTCATTAACGTTGAGGAGGTCGTGAAAGCCCTTGGCGTACCTGGATTCTTGTTAGGTCAGACATAAGTATTCGGATAAACAATCACTCACCTTCATTTGTTCAATTCTCGCCTTCAGTTGGCTAGTGACTTCCGCAGCTCGCTTCCAGTTCTCTGCTGGTTCAGAAGATCTGGGCTGCTGCTGATCGTCGTCGGTGAAATTTATGTTGGAGTTCCGGGCGGCTGAGCGGGTCGGGCTACCAACAGCCGAGTAACCGTATGTAGGGCTCAAGTTGCGTCGGCCTAGGCCGCCATTGCGACTGCTGGGTCCTGGTGATTCCATGCCGTTGTTTTCCCTCTCCTCACTGGGAGTAGCAGAGGCGTAGCTTCGAGGACGGGAGCTTTCGAAGCGGGATCCCATGTGAAGACCAGATCGTGCAGCAGCATGGCCGTTGCCGAGGTGGTCTTGGTAGATGGAGCTTGCATCCGGCACACCCATGCTTCCTGCGTCGGAGGCAGCGTTAGGTGGGCTTATGGCAGACGCGCGAAGTGCTCGTGCGAGTTCACGCTTTAATCTTTCGATCTCTCTCTGCTGTTTTTGAACGCTCCCCTCCGCGGTTTCCGCGTCACTCCGTGCTCGAACAAGTTGAGTCTCTTTCGCCTTGATGCTCAAGACATCGCGGGTGTGGTCCTCAATCAGCTGTGCATTTTGGTTCTGAAGTTCAGTGATCATTGAGTTGAGCCTTGAACGCTCGGCCTTCATATCTTCCACGGTTCGGCTGAAGTTCTCCTTCTCCGCCCGTAATTCTTCTAACTCAGCACGTTCGGCGGCTGCCATAGCATTGACGGCAGGTGAAGGAGCAGGCGCAGGTTCAGCAGGCGCCGACGGTCTGGCAATAGGCCGACCCGCAAGGCCACGACCAAGACCAAACTTGGGAGCAGCTGGCGGGGGAGCCACATCCTCTTCTGGGGGTGCAGCAACTCGTTTTGATGGCGACGCAGTGGTTCCGGGGCCGGCAAGCTTCCGTTGGAGCTTGAGACCTGATCCAGGAGTTGGAAGACCGCCGGCCTTCGGAGCACCGAGTTTTGAAGGGATTCCTCTGGCTGCAGGCCTGGCCGGAGGTTCTTCTGGGGCAGGTGGAGCGGCTACAGGGGCTAGTTTTTTCAGCCCTGATGGTGGCTTCTTGCCAACGACCTTCCTGGCAGCCGGGACAGCGGGCTTTGGGGGTGCTATAATAGCCTTGGGTCGCTCCTTGGCCTTGACCTGAGCGGTTCCGAAGTACTCTTTGATTTTGGTTTTACGAATCTCATCAAGTCCATCGAGATACGGGTTCATGGACCGTTCGCCCAGGATCTTCATTAATGTACCCAGAATTTCAGCTGCCCCTTCACGGATTGCCGGCGCTGACTCGGTCAATAACTTTGTGCCGGCATCAGCGATCGATTTCTGCTCTGGCTTGGCAGGTACCGTCCGGGTTGTGCGCAAGCAACGAACTAAGAACTTGACAGTTTCCTGCTTGATCTGAGGGTTCTTGTGCTTGAGATACTCAAAGATTTCTTCCAAGCATTCCGTAAGGGTTGTTGTGGTGAAGACAGCATCCAACGCCTGACCCAAAGCATCTGCGACAGTCTGCTTCTTTTCTTTTAGACGTTCAAACATGGGCGCCATAATGACGCTTCGGTATTTGGTAAATCCGTTGCGGAGGCCCTTGGCCAACACGTCCACACAGTTCGCAGCTACCGTGACGACAGCGACGTTGGCATCCTTCATGGATTTGGCCAATCCCCTCACGATCTCATCGTAGGGGCCATCTTTGATTCGGGGAACATTGATAACGTTATAGAGAGCGTCCAACGCTTCCTTGCGATCTTTCCATTTTGACGAGGCCAATTGATCATGGAAGTCGGCGGGGATTTTCTTCATGACATCAACCGGTTCCGCCAGGTCGAAGGCATCAACAACCACGCCATCCTCCTCCTCCTCATCAAAGTCGTCACCGGCTGGTTCTTCACCCTCTTCACCTGCCGGTGCAGCGCTGGCCGCGGCCATGGCATCTTGTTGTGCCCGAGTGAATCGCTCTTGCTTCGGCGTGGGGTCCTGCTTCACAGCTTCGAATAGTTTCTCTAAATCTCCCTGTTGCACAGGTTTCAATTCGGCCCAGAACAGAGGCTTGATGGCCTCCCGAAGCCACCGGTAGAGTTCTACGGTCAGGTTTTGTGCTTCCGCGCGGACATTTTTATCGGCGTGACCAAAAACCTTGGTCAGCGCCTTTAAAGTTTGCTTTGGGTCGACGATCTTGCAGCCGAAGTTGTGATAAATGAGCGTCAAAGCTGCAAGACAGCCGGCGATTACCTTGGGTACTTTGTGTGATAGTATGGGTAGTAGCTCCTCGATCACCGCGTCGGCCTTATCCAATTCAACACATAATAAAAGAGCTTCCTGGGCGCTAGCTTTACCGGCGGGCCGTGTAGATGGGAGACCTTTCTCTGCAATTGGGCCAATTGTATATGTGCGGGTCCTATAAATGGGGTTGTTGTCAGTGGGTTTAGGGTGGAGCAAGAAGGCCGTCGTGATTAAGACCGGGGTTGACGCACCTCGTGCAGGCCTGGGCTCCTCCGAATTTCAAAAAGGCGCAGTATGATGCGAGACCTTCTGACTGTGCGGCAACGTTGGAATCTGCGACCGCCCCTTTCCACAAGCCAGGATCTTGTATGAATGGCACGAAGACCGGGGCTGATTCATCGGGAGTCTTTTCAAATTGCGCTTTCGCATCTTCGTATCCCTCCTTCCGGACTTTCCAGTTCTGTATATCTCAGGTCAGACTTTTCAGTGATTCCATAGATCTGGCTCATTAGGTAGGGATGAGCGCACCTTGTGAGCGAACCGGTCGGCCAAGGGTAAGGAGGAGAAGTCCTCTGCGGCTTCAGCCATTCTGGCGGGCGAAGGACAGAACTAGCAACGGATTCTAGGAGGGAAAGGAGTCAGCACTTTCTGCAATGTCCGATCAGAAGTGCGCATAGCAGCAGACAAGGTTTCTGAGAAAGAGATAAAAGGTAGTTGGTGTTGCGGGGGGTCTCGGGCGTGTCTCCGGGGGGGGAGTTCAGATGGTCGTACTGTGTTGGGTTGATGCCCAAAGGGTATCAAAGACAGACTTGTCTTGAACAATATGACAATCTTGACCAGAACATGAATTGTCCGAATCAAAGTGTCAGCCCTGGTAGATTGACAGGGGTGGAAGATAATAGTCGAAACACACGGGGTTAAAAGAAAATAAACAGTTGAAGTTGAAGGAAAGTAAACAAAAGCCTTGGCGAATTGTTTTGTTTAATTCTCTCCCCCGCGGTGGATCACAACTTGCTTCTTCATATTTATCCTTTCTCTCTTCTTTCTATTCTTCGATTTCCCTTCTTCTCTTGGATCAATTCGTCAATTCGCCAACTCTCCAACTCCCAAACTCCTACTCCCTTTTATTCGCCGACACCGCTCCCACAAGTTCCCCTCCATCGCAGTTTTCTGACCCAATTTGGTGTATGCGCATTTGGATAAGCAAGAAGAGCAGGGAGCACATCTAACACTATGAGTCAACTTCTCACGTCGCGGCAGGCAGAGGAGCTGTATGTGACCCCATCTAGTTCCTTCAAGGATGATCGCTGATGGTGTTTTGCGACAGGCATAAAGGAATAATCGCCTACCTCACCTCTGTGAATTTGCACCACAGCTCCGCTGCTTTACGAGAAGAACTAGGCGACTCGATCAGAGTCGACGAGACCACACTAAAGAAATATGAAGGGCTCTTGGAGAAGAAATGGACGAGTGTAGTCCGGTTACAGAAAAAGGTGTGAAGACCAGGTATACCACAAGCCTTCCTCTTGCTAACCTGCCATTCGGGTATAGATTATGGACTTGGAAGCAAGATGCGCTTCACTCCAGTCTGAGTTGGATACTGCAACCCCGACTTCTCTGAATCGCAAAAACCAAGACCCAGTTTCCTGGCTGCCTCGAGCACCAGCGCGCCATGACCTCCAATCCCACCGCTCGCCAGTATCATGCCTCGCTTTCCATCCAATATTCTCTTCATTGGCCTCCGGCTCAGATGATACCACAATCAAGATCTGGGACTGGGAGTTGGGTGAACTAGAACGCACAATCAAAGGACATACCAGGGCAGTGTTAGACGTTGACTATGGAGGACCGCGTGGAGGCACACTTCTAGCATCATGCTCGTCAGATCTAACGATCAAACTGTGGGACCCGGCTGACGATTATAAGAACATCCGAACGCTACCAGGGCACGACCACAGTGTTTCAGCAGTTCGGTTCATTCCATCCGGAGCTGCGGGGTCTCCCATGTCAGGAAACCTGCTAGTCTCAGCTTCTCGCGATCTCACACTGCGCATATGGGATGTCACAACTGGATATTGTGTTAAATCCATGCAGGGCCATGGAGACTGGATTCGAGATGTTACACCATCCCCAGACGGCCGGTTCCTCTTCTCCGGTGGAGATGACCGAGTTGCACGTCTGTGGGATATCTCAGCTGGTGATACTAAATCAACATTTATAGGCCACGAGCACTATATCGAGTGTGTGGCTTTCGCTCCGCCAGCAAGCTACCCTCACTTGGCGGCTATTGCGGGGCTAAAGAAGCCACCAGCAGCGTCATCGTCTGCCGAGTTTGTGGCTACAGGTTCCCGTGATAAGACCATCCGTATCTGGGATACCCGCGGAAACTGCATCAAGACCCTTGTTGGTCACGACAACTGGGTCCGCTCGTTGGTCTTCCATCCCGGTGGGAAATACCTTCTCTCAGTATCTGACGACAAGACCTTGCGGTGCTGGGATCTCACGCAAGAATGCAAGTGTGTGCGCAAGATTGTAGCCCACGATCACTTCATTAGTTCGCTTCGGTGGGCACCGCCTTTGGTGAAGGATGCCGGTGCAAAGGAGGGTGCGAACGGTGCCGAGGCTGCGTCTAACGGGGCGAAAGTAGACCCCAATGCCACAAAGATGTCCATTCGCTGTGTTCTGGCGACTGGCAGTGTTGATCTCAAGGTCCGGGTCTTCGCAGCATGATCTTCGATTTGACTTAGCACCGGGCGAGGAGCAATGGGAAAGAAAATGAGGGCAACACCGAAAGCTTGAGATAAATTAACCCCCCATGTTCAATTGATTGAGGGGGCACTGCGTCTCTCGCCTCATACTTCCATGCTGAAGGGTTCAGGATTTGACGGGCACAGTTTGCCGTTTCTGGGTAAAGGAGTTGGTTATTCTTCCATGATACCAGTGACTTTCTTTCTGTTTGCAAATGATTAGGGAATTGGAATAGACGGCTCCGTCTACGCTAAACCTGTTTACGATGTACACTGTTGGCTTTTTGTATTTTGATATTGATGGGTGGTTTCTCTCCTTCTTCCTTTTCTCATACATACTTTTGACTTACCTTTAGTTGGAAGATCCATCGCAGGAATACAACATATCACAGTGCCAATGAAAATAGATTGAAGCGGTATAATACAGTACATAACCTCCGATATGCAACACCACGGAGGCCAAAGGACAAACCCGACAGTTCAAATATACTGAAGCCCGTCCCAAAAAGACCTAAACGTACACTTCCTCAGTAAAATTAACCACTCAGTGCTGGGCCTCCTTCGCTCTCTCCTGAATAAGCCTCTCACTCTCCGCCAGTCTCTCCTGTACAATCTTCTTAACCTTGCCGACGCGCTCATTGTCCGCATGAATGCGATGGATCAACTGCGCAGTAGAGAGCACCTCACCCTTTGGCACGGGTACACCCGCCTTAGCCGCCTCCTGCACAAGATCCACATCACGACCCAGCCGCTTCGACTCCCGACGCAGATACTTCGCCGCCCAGCGGGTCTCACGCTCAGCCTCGCGCTCCTCCTTCGACAACACAGCAGGACGGTCCGAAATAGCCTCGCCGAATGGCGTGATGATGCGCTCGACGACGTGGTGCACGTTTCGGCTCTTGGGTGCCCCGGACGAGAACTCGATTATGTCGCCGTCGCGGAGGGAGTTGCGCGGGTCGGAGACTAGGTAGTGCGTTTCCTGTGGGTAGAACTTGCGGATGTGTCGGTCCCAGACTGTGTGGCGGTGGCAGACGCGCACCGTGCGGTCCATGCGGCCGACGGAGACCACGGTGCCGGTTTTCAGGGCCGAGGCGTAGTTGCGCAGTCGGGAGGGCGCTTGTGTGTCTGTGCCGGTGGTCTTCGGCTGTGTAGGGGTTGGGGTGGTAGTTGAGGCATTGCGGAGGGGCGTGGTGAGGTATGTGATTGAATGGAGGATTGAGGGGCGTGTCAGGGACAGAGGTGTCGTGATTGAGGTTCGGAGAGGCATTGTCGCCCGGAGGAGGTGGCTTGGTGCCATTGTTGGTGGGGGAGCAGGCGGTTGCTCTTCCAATTGTGGTTCCGTGGGATTGGAGAGGATAAAAAATAGGAGATGGTCAAGCACGCGAATGTTTTGTGGTAATGGTGACCGCCCGAATGGTTGCGAGCTTGAGGTACTCGGAGTTGAGGATTTCGAGAATTTCTCGGGGAAGCATGTTTGCATTGTTTGCACTTTAGTATAAGATGTCGACTTGATGGCTTAGGAATAATTGAGTAATTTGATAGAAAATCTTCATGTTTAAATGTAGATTTTATTTTAGATTCTTATTTTTTTAGCAGTATGTAGAGTGTCTAATTCACCCAAGCAGATTTCCCAACTCCGTTCCAACCGTTCTAACCGTTCCAACTGCTACCTCGGTGTTCATAGATATCTCGTTTGGAACCATTACGATAATGTGTTTTTTTACCCAGTAAATGAATTGCCCCCATCATTATTTCATGGCACATTATGCGCATTGTAACTTGGGACTATCCATCGGAGGAGTGTTCATGGATAGTAGGGAACTATTAGCGAACAGAGCAATGTCAAGATAGAAGCAAAGAAACCTTGCCCTAAACACGGGAGTAAAAATTAACTATGTGGGATTGAGTTCGTATCAGCTTTCCCTCACCACTAGCGACTTTGAGAATATTATCTGCTAAGTAGAGGTTTATTAGTTTCTATTGCTAGATCTATAATTTTACAATACTGTTGAACATAACTATTAGAAAAGGGGAGGTATTGCGTGAACATCGATTATGATATGATCTCCTAAAGATCGGTAGCTAAGAGATGATCTTCTTGAGAAGAACAGAGCTAATTGCCTGGTACTTAGATAAGTAAGTAGCACACAAAATATATCAAAACTACTCAGATCAACATGGCAGTCAGATGGCGGGCATCTCTAACATCCGGTGACATCAAACGAGTGCCCAGTAAACTGAAGCGAAACACAAATTCTATCCTTACTACAATCGTACGTCAGTGTCATCCGCGCTATTGCTCGATGAATACAGAGTAACAATGCAGTTACCGACATTGTTTGACTCGAAGCTCCGATAGGAAGTGGTTGAGCTGAGCGCAGCCCGCGTTTCCACTACCCGAGTGGGTAGCCGTCGCAGGTGCTGTCCCCGAAGACCTCAAGTGTCCAGGCGCTAGTCAGACTGCTCAAGCCCAGTAGGCTCAGATCAAGGCAAACTTTGAGAACATCATTTTCGTCATTTACTGTGGTGCTGCGTTGTTTGATATATTGATTCAAGGCGTGTTTGAGTCCGTCTACAAGTCGACTTGTTGATGGAACTCGTAGACAATGTTTGTTCCAATTTTTCTTTAATCAAAGATGTAGCGGTTTGGATGTGATTCGTTTGCAGCAAGGGCTGAGGTGTATTCACAGGATAATATCGATGTTGCTACAATTGAGGTTCTTGGTCGACATGATGTCGAGTAATGAGACTGGAAACAACAGGAAGGCATTTATATTTCCAGAAGGGGCTTGGCAGAGCGATGCTAATGTGAAGAATAATTGAGGGACAGATAAGTGCGTGAGTTGAATAGTAGTAGGAGCTCCGACGGGAACGAACTACAGCCTCGTCGGCTTGGAGTAAGTTACCATCAGACTGTACGCTACCATGGGGCCGTAGGACAGACACAACATACATTGTATTAGCCATTGTAGATTAAAACAGATTTGATCAGAACTGATGCTAAATATCTAAGGCGAATCAAAGTCATTACATCATTACATTGCGTCCATTTACTGGACTATATTGCTTTACATCGCCTAGTATTTTGCTTGAAGTGGATGATGTGAAACCGTTGAAACTCGCCTTAAGACCCTAAGACATTGAAACTGCGTATAAGATTCATGAGCTATTATAAAGCCAAGGGTCATTATAAAGTTCCTTTGCAGTCAGACGGCGTTCAGGTTCCCTCCCATTGAAGCATCTTGCGAACGAACTCGATGAAAAGACGTTTATCCTCCCCTTGGAGGACAGGTACCAAAATTGAAAAATTGAAGCTTTTAAGTGGAATCAAAAGAGGAAATTTGGAGTCCCCTAGACAAAGTGAATTGGAGTCAATCATATTTCGGACGACGTCGAAAAACGTACTGCAGGCGGAGAATATATCATCACGTATGTATAGGTCATATTTCTTCAAGGATTGCGAAGGAGGCGGACCTAGAAGTCTCATAATTTGCGCAATATACACCTCTCGGGAAAACTGCGTGCTTTCATGGCCTAATCCACCAAAGAGCGTTATATCAGAAAGGAGCTCCCACAGCTATAAACGATGTAAGATATAGTGTGTGTAAATCTATCTCACTCTTAGATTCTTACCATAGTTCCCAGGTTCCACATATCAGCGCTATAAGTCTAACCGGCCTTTAAGAGGACCTCGGGTGTGTAGAATAGCACAGGCTGGATATCATGATTATGGGGAGTTATCAAATTGCTAAAGAAAGCAGCACTGAAGTCACAATCTTTAATAGACCCACCCCCTTTGTTATAAGTCCGAATTCTGGTCTAGAGTAATAGAAATATCGACTGATTCCCAGCTACGATTTGTTCGCGTATCGAAATAAAACATTACCCTCATTGTACGTGGTCTGTTCGCTATTCAAAACTCTTACTTATCCAGCCCTTTAGGATCTGGAATTACTTTCCTCATTAAAATCTTTAGTTTTTCCAAGATGTGCTGGCGGGAACAATAGGGGCCGAGCTTTTTTTGTCAACGGTGACATAAATAAAGATATCTTTTTAAGACAGTTTTATAGAAAGAGAAAGTATACTTAATGAATAATAAAATAGGAGCTTTCAGTAAAACATAGGAATCAGGTGAGGGCCGTAAAATGGCTATTAATATAACTCTCTCTAAATGTCAATTTCACGTCGGAGTAAACGCGTTTCAACGTTCTTTCTATTAATGGTTTCAATACTAACGGAGTGTAGTGCCCCTAGAAGCTATTTGAAAGGAAATTTCTCTTTGTGGTTTCCGCGTAATATATGATAGAGAATATCTCGCGTATCTTCAATAGTCAGTCCTAGTAAATGGTGATAGGGCTTAGAAGCATAAACCAGGACACGTCAATTTCTTCAAATAAGTATTTTGGATTCCAAATAAGAAATTTGGACTTAGAGCTCTCATCTATAGAACTAAAATAGCTTCACACGTGTACGGGTCTAGTCCTTCAAAGGCATATCTATAGAAATTCTCTAGGCGAGCTACATTGTAGCGTTCGAGATTTGACAATGTGTTTTTTAGCGCTAGATTATTCCTAGCCACAAATTGATCAATCCATGAGAATTCAGGCTCATTAGGAAAGACTATTCTATGATAGGTAGAAAACAGTTGTCTATTAGTTAAGAGAGATCCTCACGCTTAGTCACGCAGCATTGTCGCCCATAGGGAGGGTGCTAAATCGAAGGGACACAGCTTGCCTTGATATAGGCGTTATAAAACAGTGTAAATATAGGAAGAGTTAGAGCTACATAAATTATACATTTCTTGGCTATATTTTCTTATATCTCCTTTCTACCTTAAGGGGGTAAAAGCTTCTATAAACCGCTCCTATACTATAAAATTAGTCTATTCGAGCGATTTTATAGCTAAAATACATATTAGGATAAAACAGCATTTTTGATATATCTTGGCATAGCTCGATTAGGAAAATTATATAGCCGCGGGTTTTTACGGTAACCCGCGCGGGTTACCCATACGGGTTTCGGGTTGGGTTGCGGGTCGACTTCTCTTACCCATTCTCGGGTTTTGGCGCAGTCTAGTCTCAAGGTGTCTGTGGATTGTATGAGTGCTAATATTAAGGCTGTGTATACTGCGAAGAGAGTCACATATAGCTTTTGAAGAGGCACCTTTTTGAGAGAGATATAGTTAATATATATGTATTAATAAGCATTGTCAATGGGAAGCTGGAGCGGGAGCTAAACCAAGATAGGAAGATCCACTATTTAAGCTCCGAACGATCGCGTCTCCCTCTTCAAGCGCATCTTTCTCTGTGAACAATATCTGCTGTCAAATAATTCGCTACCAATATGGAGAAAGTTGATGCATACCAGCCCGTCGGTCCCAAGGATAAGACAGTTCCAATATTACGAGCATTCTACGCCTACCTTCCGGAAAATGGGAGGGTCAATTTCCTCCACCATCTCCAGTCACTTCAGACTAACCAAGAACTGCATGATCATGCTCAGTCATTGATCGACGGCCTAGTGGCGCCATTAAGATCGCTGCGCTCGACCCCAAGTATTTCCCCGCGTCTCGGAATGGAGGATTCCATTGACAATATCGCTTCCGAGTCGGCCGGACCTATGCGAAGAGAAGCTCACCTTAAGACAGAGTGCCTTGCCCGTGATGGTAGCAGATGTGTTGTGACTGGACGTTTCGATGAAGATTCTCTTGATGTAAGCAGCACCAGCCTCTCAACATACACAGACTGCGTGCATATTATCCCGTTTTCCCTTGCATCGTGGAGCACGGAGTCTGAAGGCCATGCAAAACACATCATCTGGACAAACCTTATCCGCCATTTTCCAACTATCCAGGCGATAAACTTCAACCGGGAGAACATCAACGATACTACCAATGCGATGACCATGTCGAGTGAGCTGCATCGGTCCTTTGGCCGGTTTGATTTTTCGTTCGAAGAGACCTCCCAGCCCCACAAATACCGCATTCAAAACTACCGCCCACGACTACGACTACTATCACAACTCCCTCAAACCGTTACATTCAATTGGTATGACCAAAGATACAACCTTCCGCGCCCCGAGCTTCTTAAGGTTCATGCAATTATCGCGCGTATCTTTCATGCATCTGGCGCAGCGGAGCAGATCGACAAGGCCCTCCGTGATCTAGGAGAGCACTGTGCACTAGCAAAGGATGGTAGCACTGATATTTCTTCTATGTTGGCCGCAACAACACTAGGTGTCCTCGGTTCCGGCGCTGGCAACGTCCAGCAGACTCGGGCAGCGTTCCCAGATTCTAAAACAAGTGCCCAGAGCGTTCAAAAGGATGTTACAAATGTGGATAGGCGGTTGGGCGAAGAACAGGCTACCTACGATGGATATCCACTACGCTACTAGACGTGTCTTTAGTTTTCTTCAATACAACTACTCTAGCAACCTAGCGTTACACACTGAGGGAGGGAATTTGATTTCTGAGGGAGAGGAATTAGGATGAATGGACGGGAAGGGGGCAGAATGGTGGTGGCTTCTACGGGTCGAGTATTCCGCTCGCCCGAATTGTATTTGTATTTTCTATTCTTAGGCAGTCGTGAATGCATTATCCCCATCGTATTGTTTTATCATTTCCTTCAGAGAATTCATCATCAAAAGCATCAATCTGAAGGAGCGAGAACATTCCCCGGGGATCTTCCAAGAAGCGTGGGGCGGATTTTGGATTTTGGTCTGTCACACACAACTTCTCCCCAGACTCTTACCTACTTATCTTTATTTCCTCAACTTCATTCCTCCACAATTTCAAACATTTACCAGCAAACTCCGAATCCATCATGACGACCTGAACATCCCCATCGAGAAAGCAACCCCCCACGTATATATATAATAAAAATAAATAATATATATATATATAATAAATAAATCATTGTAGAAACTTATCTCCAGTCACTGTAGACTGTTGTATGTATGTGGACTAGCTAGTGGGGTGCATAGGACCCAAAAAGGAACCTGCAACTACCTGTTCTCGCAGCTATCTTTTCCCATCAGCATTTATCTATGCTCGGATTCTAGTGTAGCTACTCAAATATTCTTTCCAAACATGTGCCAAGCTGTACAGGGCACTCCACATGTTTGTGCCCGCATTTTTGGGAAAAGGCTAGCTCTACCCCTATCTTCGATTTTTTCTCATCACCGAATGTTCGCACCTAATCACTACCACACACCAAGCGCACCAAGCGCACCTCGCCGGACAGTGATGTCTTCTCAATGGAAATCTACCCCGAGAGTCTTTCCTTCTTCCGGATTCACTTTGCTCGATCCGTCTCTGGAGATCGAAGAGGAGACTCTACCAACATATCTTCCCGAAAAGTACTACCCTGTCCAACAAGGGGAGGTGCTAAATGAAAGATACCAAATCCTTGCCAAGTTGGGCTATGGGGTGACATCTACTGTTTGGTTTGGCCGAGACTTGATGTGAGTAGAGTCACTTACTTACTTCTTCATACCTCTAATTCCACTATGAAATAGCGATTCGAAATATGTTGCTTTAAAGATCTATGTGGTAGGCCAGCATAAGGACCATGAGCTTGGCATATATGAGCGTCTAAACTCAGTCGAGTCGGACCACCCAGGCAGAAGATTCATTCGCAAGCTTTTGGATCATTTCCATCTCAATGGTCCTCACGGTCGTCACATCTGCCTTGTTCATGAGCTTCTAGGAATAAGTGCAAGTGAGCTACTAAAATGGGTTCCTGGACAAGCAATGACTCTCGAGGACCTCAAACCCTGCATCAGGCAATTGCTGGTTGCCTTGGATTTCCTGCATTCTGTGGCCCGTGTAGTCCATACAGGTAGTCGGCTGCCTTTCCCAATATCTGGGAATTTAGAACAATGGCGCTAACACACGACCAGACATTCAATTACATAATCTGCTCCTTCCTACGCCTCAAACCAATGCGCTTTTTGATTTTGAAGAAAAGGAAGTCCAGACACAGTCGCCCAGGAAGGTGCTGAAAGAGCGCACAATATATACCTCTTCACGGTTTCCTCCAGCCGACGGGTTGCCTCTTCTGAGTGATTTCGGTGAAGCTCGATTTGGCGATGAGGAGCATCATGAAGATATTATGCCAAATCCTTACAGAGCCCCCGAGGTAATTTTGAGGTCTAGCTGGGACTACAAGGTGGATATTTGGAACGTTGGCATGGTAGTGCGTGGGACCAATCTTTCTATTCCTACACAATATACAATGTACTAATTTCTATCACATAGGCTTGGGATATTGTTAGCCCTGATAGACTTATCAATGGCAAAAACCCCGATGGCATCTTCGATGACCGGTCCCACCTGGCAGAGCTAGTTGCGTTGATCGGTCTACCGCCACCTGAATTCCGCGAGCGGAGACATCTCAGCTCTGTCTTTTGGAATGAGCTAGGTAACTGGAAAGACTTGGCCCCAATTCCCAATACAAGTCTCGAAACCTTAGCTGCAGACATTAAGGGGGAAGATAAGACAGGGTTCCTGCGTTGGCTACGGATGGCCTTACAATGGAATCCCGAGGATCGTCCCACTGCTCTAGAGCTGCTGTATGATGAGTGGTTGATGAAGGGATTGAAGCTACGAGAAACCAAAGAATAGAGGCGGGGGGTGTAATTTTGAAGTCCGGGTCAAACTATCTTCGTATTAAGTCACAGAAACAGGCATAATGAATTGTTGATAGGAAGGGGTTTGTGGTTGATTCGGCGGTAAATCATTCGTCAATTGAGAATATATGTCGGAGGAATCTCTTCCAACCACGAGGCTGTCGTCGAAGGTGCCGGGAAATGGTTGTCGAAGTGATTGGCCATCCTCATATTGGTTGAACATACTCTGTGTCCCAGTCACGGGCTGTGGACCCCCCAGCCCGTGCGGTGCCTGTAATGGCTCGATATCTTCGAATAGGTTGAATGTGCTGTCGGCTATAGTCTTAGTCCCGGGCCTTGTAAGCAAAATGCTGATTGTACCAACTCTGGATTTCTCCGTAGATTTGGCGCACTAGGAGCCTGGTATGTCGCCCTGTTCCAAGAATGGGTACTTTCTGATCCTTGTGGGGAAGGTACTGTCCCTTGATCATATTCCGGGTATGAGAATCTTGTGTTTTGTATCCTAAAAGATTGGGTGTGCTGCAACCCCCAGTCTATATCGAGTTTTTAGTATTTAATAGGGGGGAGAACCAGTGAGTCTATTGACTTGAACCCAGTTCGGCGCAGTGGACGCGGGAAATTGAGGATTCCATTTTCTCCCATAGATACTCAAAAATGGGTTTCCCCAGATTTTCCAATCTTTCCCTGCCGTCAACTTTTAATATACCGCGATTCCTGAGTAGGCGAATCTCTTCTTCCCGGGTTGGTCCAGCTAATGGTAACGCTCTTATCCTATAAAGCAGTCAGTTATTGTCAATATATCAACTTATGAAACTCACAGTTCGTCAGGAATGTCGTCAGGTAAGCAAAACAGAATACCAAGATGTGAATTATCCAAACACTTAGCTTGGCTGATATCCCGGCATAATGTATCGATTCGTCTCCCTTCGTCTATCCACAGAGAGACCCGCCGCCTAATCAAACCCGGCTCATCCTCAGCCATACCAGACTGGGATATAATTCGTGTCATAATCTCCACATCGTTATTGCGTAAGCGATTTAAGTATAGCCTCTCTTTCAATTGATGGTATACGACCTTCTAGAATCGTAGACGGATTGCCTAATCGGTATAGCAAACGTACCTCCCGTTCGGAGAGGAATGAAACAATATTATCTTCTCCATCGCTCTCAGCCTTCCTAGGCTCTTTCAAGGGTCTCAAGGATAGCTTTGCTCTAAGAGAGGCCTATGGTAACAGAAGAGAGAGTCGGTTGTCTTGTGAAGTGAAAAGGGAGAGGGGGCGTCTGTTCGAAGTCAGCAGGGAATTCACGTGCTGTCGTACTTCTTTCCATCGCCGCACTAAAGCAGATATCGTTCATTTACCCTGCTGATAATTTAATTGAAAAGTTGACCTCTTCCTTGTTGCTGGGATCAACGCACCTGAATATGCCTGAATATGCCTGAATTTTGCTTTATTTTAGACCGCACAGGTTGGAAAAAGAGCGGATTCGTGTCACTTTAAAAGGTTGAACCCTTATAGTGTCCCAACTCACCAAGTCCCAGTTACAAGCGATAAATAGTAGAGAGAGTTACGCCAAGCTGGTAACGTGTGACCTAGTTTGGCTTGCTGTCGCTGTCTCCCGTTCACAACGGCCAAATGGCCAAATGGGGATATCGTCACATTCTGCCCGGATTTCCCACCAACTAGGAGGAACCATTAATCCAGGTCGAGATCCGGCTAGCTTAGGTCTGTTCTAGAAGGAAACCCAACCTGTATACTCCGTACAGAAATCAAATTTTAGAAAAAGAAAGGCAAAACCAGAAACCAAGGAGAAACCTCTAAGAAAATACATTTCGCCTCATCCATGTTCATGAAGGCCATCTAAGTTTCATTGAAAGACCTGTTCCAATTGCAGAGAACGAAACTGGGAACATGTCTCGAAGAGAAACATCAAAGATTATTACACGTCTTGCGTCGTGGGTGGCACATCGGTTTCGTTTGCATCTGCTTCCGCCAATTTCTTGGATTGGAATTTATCGGCAGAGTGCGCTGATATCCGGGTGAGTTCGGTGACGAAGGACTGGCCCCAGAATGCGCTAGAAAATGGTCAGTTGGGAATGAAATATGAAAGAGATGGTCTGCCTGGCAAGGTGACAGGGTGATAGGGTAACGTACCTGGTGTACTTGGACACGTATCTGTCCAACTTGGCAAAATTGAGAGCCCTCTGCTCGTCGCTCATGGTCACGGCTTCTTGGTAGGCGCCTGCTAGTTCTTCAGTGTTCCAGGGGTTCACAATGATACTGCCGTTCAAACTCTGGGCCGCTCCGGCGAATTCGGAAAGCACCAACACTCCGTGGCGCTTCTGCTGGGTGGCGATGTACTCGTAGGCCACTAGGTTCATACCGTCACGAGTAGATGAGACAATGCAGGCATCTGATACGGCATAGAGAGCGATGAGCTCGTCGAAGTTGACGGACTTGTGCAAGAAGTGAATAGGCTGGAACTCGACCGTGCCTTGAAAGACAATTAGCCTCGTTTTAGAACACCAAACGAGAACACTCACCGAACTTTCCATTGATTCGACCCACCAGTTCGTTCACCACAGCCCTCAAATTCTGGTACTCCTCCACATCTTGTCGACTGGGAACGGCAACTTGTACAAGAACAACTTTCCCAACCCACTCTGGGTGGTCGCTGAGGAACACTTCGAGCGCGTGCAACTTCTGGGGCACGCCCTTGATGTAATCAAGACGGTCGACACCGACCATCAGCTTCACACCCTGGAACTTCTGCTCTAGCATGGCAATGCGCTTCTGGACCTTCTCCTTCTTCAATCCTTCCTTGAACTTCTCAGGATCAATACCAATGGGGAAAGCTCCGCATGTGATAATCTTGCCCTGGAATTCAATGCCGTTGGGTGTAGTTGCAAGACCCCTAATCCGATTAGATATAAACTCCAGACCATGCAGGGTATACTAACAGTAGACGCGAGCAACTGCTGAGGAAATGGCGCGTGTAGTCATAAGTGTGGAAACCAATCAGGTCGCAATGCAGAACACCCAAGAGTAGTTCATTGCGCACGGGGAGGATTCGGTAGATTTCGCTACTAGGGAATGGGGTATGTAAGAAGAAACCGATCTTCACGTTCTTCTTGCTATCGCCGATCTCCTCGCGCAGCATCTCAGGAAGCAGCATCAGGTGGTAGTCGTGAACCCAAATCAAGTCGCCATCCTGTACTTCCTTCGCGATAGCCTGTGCGAAAAGACGGTTCGCTTCCTTGTAGGCTTCCCAGGCGGACTCGTCGAAGGTGATCTCGCCCGGGTGGTAATGGAACAGAGGCCAGAGGATGGAGTCTATCCGAAAGAACAAGGCATCAGTGTATATTCCAGGGGTTTCGCGCGGAGGAGCAACTGACTGGAGAACCCATTGTAGTGTCGATCTGCCAGGTCATCATCAATGAAAACCGGTACAGCGCCATATTCTTCCTTGAGGCGCTGCTTCACGACAGGGATCTCGGGCTCGGGAACCTCCAGGCCGGGCCAGCCGTACCACTGGAAGGTGGTTGATTTTGAGAGGCCACTCAGACCACTGACCAGACCCCCAGAGGACATTGAGAAATCATATTTTCCATCATCAGACCGCTTGATTGTGATCGGCAGGCGATTCGAGACTAGAAGCAGGCGAGCTTCATTCTTGGGCTCGATGGAAGGCATGGCGATGGACTAGATGCTGGGAGAAAACAGAGGAGGGGATTATATGGATAAGGATAAGGTATGAAAGTGTGAGCAAGGCAAGCTGGGCTCCTGTAATTCCGAGAGAACATGCGATTAGAGTCAATTTCGTAGGCGGGGAAACTCTTGGAGATCATGACGAATATGAACCAACCTTTGGAACAGGTAGATATTTCACTCCGGATGAGCACCAGACTAGCAATCTGTCTCCATATGTAGATATTTGTTAGCAGTAATACTTAACAAGAAAGTCAAGTGTGAGAAAAAAAAAAGATGAAGGGTGAGAGAGCAAAGCGGGGGACCGGGATGCGAACGTCACTGTTGGAATTGTTGGAACTACGTGTGGGCCTCAATATCGCTCACATGGGGGACTATAGAAAAACATATATTAAAAAAAATCAGGAAAGAATCTTTTTATTTCCCATATTTCCCATGCAAATTGGATTTAAAAAAGAGATATTCTCAGATATTTTCCTACGCAGGTTTTAATGATGATTTCTGACTCCGCATCTGGGTTGTACTATGTTGTACATGACCTGCCCAGTCAGAAAGATCAGTGACCGAGCGCTGACGTCGAATGTTATTTTAAGATGAACATGAGATTTTTTTTAAACTCTCCGTTTAACTGTCTTTTAATAGGTCTTTTTTTAAAATAACCCGTGGATGTCTTTTTTCCGCATGTCTTTTACCTTTAGTTTACCCTTCCTAGTTCGATCGCTAGAAAAAGACAGTAAAAAAGCATACACGGAATAGCCGACGTTTCTATATATATCCAAAAATTCTATACAATCATACAATCCTCACAAAGCCGACTTCTTACTCACAAGACTCCATTTCCCAGAATCTGAATCATGAACCGTCCGCCCTTCATCCTCAAGCTTCAGCAGCACCTGCAATACACCATGCGAAGCAGGTACATGCAAAGACTCGGGAACATTAAGATAAATGCGCTTGACCAACTCAATAGGCGTCCACGCCTGCTTGCGCTCCGGCGAGGACTCGGCAGCCGCGACATCGAGCTTGCCAAATTGTAGCACGCGCAGAACCTCGTCTTCCCGCTGTTGTCGGTGCTTAATGTACTCGGTAATCCGCGCGCCGGCGTTCTCGATCACCGCACCGTGTCCGGGATATCCCCGGCCTGAGGAGACACGGTCGCGCATCCGGTGGAGACTGTTGAGGTAGGTTTCAAGGGATTCGAAGACGGCTGTGCCGTGGCCAAGGACGTCTGTAGAGTTTGGGTTAGATATGTTTTGAGGACATCGCATATCATGCTTCGTCAATGGAAGGGAAGAGAAGGGTCGGGTTAAAAGAACCGTTGCACTTACTATCACCTGTAAACATAGCATTCTCCTCCTCAAGCATAAACACCATATGATCAACGGTATGCCCAGGCGTATAGAATGCTGTCAAGGTAGCACCCTCAACGGAGAACACTTGACCCTCCTGGATATCTTTCTGATCGGAATTAGGCTGATGTTTGAAGATCTGAGCTTGGGGGCAGAGTTTGAGTAGATCTGGCAGCCCGCCGACATGGTCACCATGCCAGTGTGTCAGAAGAGCCTGATGCACTGTTGCATTTTCTGTTGAGAGTACGGATTGAAGGTTTGCTGCCCATGCGGGCTTGCCTTCGCCTGTGTCTATTAAGATACGCTGGTGGCCACGGCCAATTAAGTATGTGTTGGTGCCTGGGTATATGGTTAGGGTTTGTGTTCTGAGTTGGGGTTGAGTGTGATGCCCACCTTGGAGTGTGAACTGTGTTGCGTTGTGTGTTATTGATTAGCTTGGGGTGCTATCATGACATTATGGTATCTATGCACTCACCTTCCCCGGATTTCCGCCTAGAATCCTCACGACTGACGCGCTGAGGCGTTCCACTTCTGGGAGTTGAACGAGCTGAGTCGCCATTTTTGGAGATAGGGTGGGGATAGTAGATCGGGGGTAGGAGATTCTCAACAAGCTTGTCCTTATATCTTCGCCCAGAAGTGTAAATCAGTGGTCAACTGATGGTTGACTTATCATTCAAGATATTCTAGGCTTGTTTGATGCGCATAGATGGTTTGTGATGATACGTAGAGGTGAACTCGAGAAGATATGCAAAGGCTAAACTTGCCGAACCCAATGACGGAATAAGATGATGTGATGGCGTCCAAGTCAATCTTATACTTGTGAAGTCCAACGGACGCGGGGAAAAATTGTGCCTCGGTAAGCTTATCTCAGCTTTTGACATGTCCTCAGGTCCGAGGTGCCATCGGTATTTCTGTGAGACGTTTATGTCTGTCCTTTTATTCAAGTACGACATAAAAGGACAAACCTACGACCTACGAAAGGAACACATTAAAAACAAAGGGAAATTGTGTATGCATGCCATTCCTAACATACAAAAACAGTGATGTAAAAATCAAAAAGAGTATATCCATTGAGCCCACCCAGATATCGGGAATCAACGCAAGGCCGAGAAACAAGGCCTACAAAAACACAAGTTCATTCATAATTTTTCCCAGAGCGCAACTCCTCGTATCCTGCCCACGAAAAGGATATGGCAATAGACAACCAATCCAATGGCGGCCGTGTCACACCGAGGTTTTCAGAAGCATGTATCTGAATTGTTCAACACGCAAGAGAATGTAGTTTACACAAGTGTCTCGGTTTTAACCGAGACACTTGAAAGTTTTATTGTTGGGGAGTCATGACAGAAGAAAGGAAGGCAGTTTAAGCCTTGCGGGCCATGGTGTTGAGGGCAGAGCCGTCGTGGAACCACTCCAGCTGGGACTCGTTGAAAGTGTGGCTGAGGGAGATGTCGAAGGCGGCGCCACCGTCCTTGGGGTGGACACGGAGGGTGATGGGCTTGCCAACCTGGAGCTCAGTGCAGAGGAGGTCGACCTTGTCCTCGGGGTTGATCTTGTCGTAGTCGGCGGGATCGGAGAAGGTCAGAGGAAGCATACCCTGCTTCTTCAAGTTGGTCTCGTGGATACGAGCGAAGGAGCGGGTGATGATAGCGAGACCACCGAGGTGACGGGGCTCGAGAGCGGCGTGCTCACGGGAAGAGCCCTCACCGTAGTTCCAGTCACCAATGACAACCCACTTGACACCGCGAGCCTTGTAGTCACGGGCAGTAGCGGGGACGGCATCGTACTCCTTGGTGAAGTAGTTCTTGACCTTGTTGGCCTCACCGTTCTCCTCGTTGGTAGCACCAATCAACATGTTGTTGGAGATGTTGTCCAAGTGGCCACGGTACTTCAACCAAGGGCCAGCCATGGAGATGTGGTCAGTGGTGGTCTTACCCTTGCACTTGATCAGAATGGGGATGTCGGTGGCATCCTTGCCATCCCAGGCCTGGAAGCCAGCGAGAATCTGGAGACGATCGGAGGTGGGGGAGACAACAACGTTGACCGCGGAACGATCAGCGGGAGGAGCCTGGTAGGTGTCACGGCCGGCATCGTAGCCGCGAGTGGGAAGACCGTCACCGGAGGGAGCCTTAAGCTTGAACTCCTTGCCATCCTTGTCCTTGAGGGTGTCGGTGATGGGGTTGAAGTTGAGAGTACCAGCAACGGTCATGGCGACGACCAGATCGGGAGAGGCAACGAACGCGTGGGTGGCGGGGTTGGCGTCGTTACGGCCAGTGAAGTTACGGTTGTAGGAGGAGATGATGGAGTTGGCATCACCCTTCTTCACGTCCTTGCGGTCCCACTGACCAATGCAAGGTCCGCAGGCGTTGGCAAGGATAACACCGCCGTACTCCTCAAGGGTCTGGAGCTGACCGTCACGCTCGATAGTAGCGCGAATCTGCTCGGAACCAGGGGTGATGGTGAACAGAGACTTGGACTTGAGACCGTGGTCAAGAGCGTCACGGGCGATAGAAGCAGCGCGAGACATATCCTCGTAGGAGGAGTTAGTGCAAGAGCCGATCAGACCGACCTTAAGCTCCTCGGGCCACTTGTTGGCCTTGACAGCCTCCTTGAACTGGGAGATGGGGGTGGCAAGATCGGGAGTGAAGGGACCGTTAATGTAGGGCTCGAGCTCATCAAGGTTGATCTCAATGAGCTGATCGTACTGAGCACCCTCATCCTCACGGAGCGAAGAAGCGTACTCACGAGAGAAGTCACCAATGTGCTGACGCTTGGTAGCCTTCAGGTAGTCGTACATGCGGTCGTTGAAGGGGAAGATAGAGGTGGTAGCACCAATCTCGGCACCCATGTTACAGATGGTAGCCATACCAGTGCAAGACAGGGAGTCAACACCGGGACCGTGGTACTCGATGATGGCACCAGTACCACCCTTGACGGTCAGGAGACCGGCGACCTTGAGGATGATATCCTTAGGGGTGGTCCAACCAGACATCTTACCAGTGAGACGGACACCAATAACGTTAGGGGCCTTCAGCTCCCAAGGGAGACCAGCCATAACATCGACAGCATCAGCACCACCGACACCAATAGCGGCGGTAGCGAGACCACCAGCGTTGGGGGTGTGGGAGTCAGTACCGATAATGAGACCACCGGGGAAAGCGTAGTTCTCAAGAACGATCTGGTGAATGATACCAGAACCGGGCTTCCAGAAACCGATGTTGTACTTGGCGGTAGCGGAGGCAAGGAAATCGTAGACCTCCTTGTTGATGTCGTTGGCACGGGCAAGATCCTTCTCACCTCCAATCTGGGCCTCGATCAAGTGGTCACAGTGGACGGTGGTGGGGGTCTGGACGCGGTCCATGCCAGCGGACATGAACTGCAGAATGGCCATCTGGGCGGTGGCATCCTGGCAAGCAACACGGTCGGGGCGCAGCTTGAGGTAAGAGACACCACGCTGGATGTCCTGGCCGTGGGGGTCGTCAAGGTGAGAGTACAGGACCTTCTCGGAGTAAGTGAGAGGACGCTGCAGACGAGAGCGGACGATGTTGAGGTTCTCAGACATCTTCTTGTAGTTGATGTAGTGGCCCTGAAATGTAATATGTTAGTCGCCATTGCTGAGAATCGTACTCCACGCCGGGTTCTCGGGCACCAGGCCGGCAGCCACTCACAGTTTCCTGGATGGTCATCTCGACCTTCTTGTCGAGGGGGTCATTGACGGTAGCGAAGGCCCGGGTTCCGTTAAGCTAGAAATTGGAAAGTCAGTAACTGTGTGTCTGAAGCTATGTCTAAGCTACCATGCACGCCGGCATGTGCTAAGCCACGTGTAGATGACGCTTGGCAATGAGGTCGCTGCTTACAAGACGGAACTTGGGGGCCTAGAGTTGAAACAGAAGTTAGTTTTTCCATTCATCAAGGGCCAGACTGGCAGTCGGCTAGATCGCCATATCGCGTGTGGCAATATTGAGCCGATGGAGAAAGACGTACCAGCGCACCAGCGCGCGCGAGGCGGGTGGAGATCATGATGGAAGCTCTATGAGATGGGATTGCACATCCAAGAGCTAGGAACCACCTTCACCAAAGTATGAGAGTGGAGAGTAGAATGAGAAAGGAAGAGTTCAAAAAGGAAGAAGAGGATAAAAGCTTGGTTTTGAGTGGGAAAGATTCTACGGGACCGGGAGTAGAGCCGTAACCGCTGTTACCACGGCGATACAATACGCTGGTATTGGACTAAGCCTGCCGCATGCGACGGCAAAAAGGGCTGGGCAATTTGATAGACGCTGCTTATAGCCGGGAATTCTCAAGATTTAATCGAGATTTACTACGATCAATGATGAGTTGTACGGGGGATATACGCCCAAGTCTTATTCTCTTTCTATTCTCTTCCCATGTCGACTTTTCAATATTCAATCCGTGGCTTTTGTGTTCGCCTTGTGATGTACCAGGAACGTAACACCGATACAAGGCATGTGACGGGTATAACTCGGCCACCAATCACGGAATTTCCAATTACAAGGGCCCCTTCGCCCAGTTCTCCCCCATTTCGGACCAAAGGGCTACCTAGGTACCTTTGGAAGGTCAATGTGTTCTCATTTGGGTATGTATATCTCTCGGCCTGTACCCCGTATTACCGGCAAAGGGCAGCATGCATTTGATGGGATTCATAAGTATGAATCTAGCCAATGGCCAACGTGTGTTTACTAGTTCCTAATGCTCCTCCCTAAGGATTGTAATGTTCTATTACTCCGTACTCCGTACTCCGTAGTAGCTTCCTGAATAGTCTTTTTATATGTGTTATAGCTACACCTACGTCATCCATGTAAACAACTTGAAATCGATTATAAGTTTTATTGAATATTGAACTTGATATTCGGAACAACATACCGCATGCAAACGTCATTAAATTACACAGCTGTACATACGGTGACGAAATAAACCGAGCCGAGGTGAGCCGAATGGCAATCCCGCATCACCGCCAAGGTGCTGTGTCTGGTGACTAGCCAATCATAGCTCAGGCGTTTCAATCGATGCCCTTGACCCACAATCGGCGGAAATTTCATCTCAAACACTCCCTATTGTTCATAGCCTCTTTGACCCGCTTTCCTTACTGTTCACTCCGGAAATCGGTGATAACCAATTTTCATTTCCTTACATCTATTTTGATACTACTGTTCGGCTCCAGCTCCGAGGTATATCGCTTATCAGTTACAATGGGTGCTCTCAGGAAAGTCAAGAACAAGCGTCGCACTAGGTATGTCTACTCTAGGGGTTGTATATACGCCAGTACCTATCGCCGGCGCCGACGCTGATTGCTAACCTAATAACAGAGACTACGACCAAGTCGTCGCAGATATCAAAACTCCCCGTCACCTCCAGAAGTACAAGGACTCGAAAGATCCGGAGGATCTGCCTGGTCTAGGCAGGTTCTACTGTACGGAATGCTCCAAATGGTTTGAAAGCGATTATAACCTCAAGGCGCACACCAAGGGCAAGAACCACAAGCGGAGGTGAGTATATTCCAACACCATGTCTTCTGTCGCATCGCTGACCAGCTGCGTCTTTTATTAGACTTCGAATCCTGCGCGATGAGCCTCACAGCCAATTGCTTGCCGAGCGTGCGGTCGGACTAGGTCTTGTCGACAACGGCAAGCGCGAAGAAAACCCTGACGAGATGAAGGAGTGAATTGAAGCTTGAGCTTCGCCTTCTGGGATAAAAAAATCAAACCTTTGCTACGCGACCACGATCTCTTTCCAGCAAATCGACATACAAAAGTTTCCAGGACAATACATCTAGACCCGTTCTGATGTTGATTTTCCTCATTCCGTTCATGCATATCGGTGGAGTCTCACGTGAAGCAACTTTTTTTTTTATATTGCCGATACTCGCCGGAGTTTGGCTCTTCCGTTTTGCGGTTGACTTGAAACCGCCGAACATCGGCGAAAACAGCATCTTAGCATCTTGGGGGCGAAATTTCCCCCTTACCAGCAATACTACCGAGTAATTCCAATAGAAATCCCTCAATACCAAATAGAATCTAACCTAAATCGGCTTTCGGTAACTGTGTAGTTGGGCTTCTGATGTTTTGATATGTTCCAGATATTCTATGTTCTAGGTGTGATAGTCTCTGCGGCTGAACATATTTACAGGCCCTCTATAGGCACTTGAGTTTTCACTTGCGTGCCCCAGGAATGATTAAAGCTCTTCATCAACCATTCATATGCCGCCCACTTTATCAGAGCGGGTTAGTTTGTTAATCGATTTTGATAACAACAACATGGAGAAAACATACCTGAACAGCATTCACAATGAATGCTCTGACACTGCACACTCCAAGTCCGCGATAGAATGCCTTCATACCCTCGGCACGATATGTTTCTTTCGCAATTTGGAAAGAATTTAGCGTTTGGCGCTGTGGTCGTAGCAGAGACTGGCTCTCAATTGCCCCGGGCGAATGATCTGTAATTGTCTGTGCCTGCAGTCGTGTCTTGATCATATCCAAAGGGAACACCGAGCCCCAAGTAACAATACCGGCAATGCCACCGCAAAGCAGAATCTTCAAAGCGGCCTGGTGTGAACCGTCATCATCAGATGTTATAAATCGTTTGCAAAGTTCGTAGGACCAGAAACTGCGCTACGTCAGCACTAAAATCCCTCAATTGATACACTGGGGTATCCGGGGGTGGCGTGTTAGGTCCATACTAGAATCCATAGCCAATTGAATCTCTGGCGCTAGTAATCCCGCCCCCAAAGTAAAGACCCCTCCAACCGCGCGTTCGGAAGATATCCTTGGCCACCGCCCACGAGGAAACTTCTGGTCGGCGATCCAGTTGGGCCCGACACTTGATGAACTCCGTTGGGGATGAAATGGACCAGCTAGCCAGTCCACCTGCGGCACCAGCCAGCCAAATCTTGTAAAGCGAGACCCCCACGGGATTGGTGGGATCCGTTACGGATCTGTCCAATGCTGCTAAGGATCGGTTGTAAGCAACAAAGAGAATAGCATTGAGAGCCCCATAGCCTAAGATCGGGGCAGCAGCGCCTATAATGATGGTCAATTAATTGGTATCGGCATCACCGGCGGTGCAACACAGACCTCGCACAAGAGTGCTTGCTTTTTCGAAGCGGCTCAATTGTGCCGACGATACATCTGCATGTGAGTTTCCTGCCTGTAGCCGGACTTTGATCACATCAAGAGGATTGCCAATGATGATCCCAATAGCTCCGCTGATGTAGCCAGCCCAGAAGTCTGCGGCCATGAGATCTCAGTCTTAAGTCTAGATTGAAGATAATTGACACAAACGATTCGAAGTCCCCAGATTTCCATAGTGGGGTGGCCCCTCACGTGCCGAGGATAACAAATGATTTATATACCGTTAGGGCAACCCGGGGCGGCCCGGGGCAGACGGACCTTATCCTGAAGGTGATTGCGGACGTATAGTTCCCCAATGTACTACGGAAGCTAGAAAGCTTAGAGTATGTCTCTGGGCTAAAGAGTGTGTCTGTAGAATTTCTCATTCTAAGGACGACTTCTTGTGATAAATGATGTCCAGTGTCTATCCCTATCGCCGTTTCATTCCTGCATATGTGGTTATAATTTACATCTAACTTATAATAAACCTCCCTGACTCATGCGCTTCCTCCACAAACTTTGCCCTATCTAATAGTTCTTGATGATGTCGGTAGTTCGTCGCCTGCTGGCTGAGTTCCCAGTATAATTCCTTTCTAACGAAGTCACAATGCTTCTCAATTCGCTCACTCACTTCGCGATTGGTCTGTTATATTATTAGAGCTCTGCCTGATTTTGGTCTTTCGCCTAGAATTATATCCTCATAAGAAATCCGCCGTCTACCGAGTATTGACATCCGGCGCAGTGCCCTGGGCCTGTACATGCGATCATATCGAAACGACGGGTCGTGTCCCGCAAGGAAATGTTGCACCCATAACAGACATAAATATAGTCATCTCTGTGACCCGGAATTTGTCGAGTTAGGGCTGCTGGAGTTGTTATAGTGGGTGAGGTGGGTGGAGGTGGGGTGGTGGTGGAGAAGGGTAGTGACAAAAGGTCCGGAGCGATCTGTTTTATGATCCTACACAATCTAGAACGTGTCCCCTAGCAGTACCCTGACCTCGCTTAGCGGCTAAAGGCATCGTCATTACCTCAAGCTATGTGGAAAATATCGCGTTGGAGTAGGAGTTCGAACCTCATGCGCCGCTCGCCCGCCCCTCACGCAATTGAAGATAATGCGAGATTTATGGCTGGTGATCTTTCTACGTGCTGCTGCCACTTGTTTCTGGCAGAATTTCTCGCGCTGGTTGACGGCGTAGACGCTGCTGTAAACGAGCGTCGTGACGGTGCCGGATGCGCGAGCTGCGCACATGACGTTGGTCGCCTGTTTTAGTTAAGCTCCATTGCCTCGAAATGAAGGTGATACGTTTAGGAACACTGCTGTTGTGTTCTGACAGGCGAATTGGAACTGCTCGGGTTGATCGAAGTTGCCTTCGACTAGAATGGCGCCTTGGCGGCCCAGGTCAAGCGCATCAGCGGACGATTTCGTCCGAACTATGGTGCTTACGCGTATTACTTTGATGAGGAGGTGGCGGGCTGTCGCTACGCCCTGCTTACCAGTCGCTCCAGTAACGAAGATGCTTGGGGGCATGGCATATGATGATAGTATTTTGAGGGAGGCATTATGGTTGAGGGGAAGTAGAGACAGCTGGAAGGATGTAAGCATACCCTATATATATGATACAGCTCTACGAATTAGTACATTAGTACATGCATGGGTCAACAGTATTCCCCCTTCTTTGTTGCACAAAAGGGAAGCGGATCATTCCGAGTGGATGGACTAGAGATATTGATAGTATCCATCTGAGTTCAATCATATTCAGACCATAAATGCTATACATGATGGAAGAGATAATATATCAAGCAATTCAAGGTGTCCATGGAGTAATTAATTACAGATCTACCTGATGATTACATGTCTAGGTAGGGCTTGGTCCAAGACTTCTATGTTGTCTGTCCCGTTTAATATTGTTTCAGCCGCATTTGTCAGAATACGATCACATTTATAAGCTCTGCCATAGGCCCCGGAGGTTATTATAAATTGCAACCTGAAGGTTGATCCCTGCCTACATATATAATCTGCATATTTAGGCCACCGTTTATCATGTCTCAACGTTGCGGTCAAAATCCACCACCCACAAGTCCACTATTGCTACCATGACAAACACCGTCTATCTCATTACCGGCGCTAGCCGCGGAATTGGTCATGGTCTAGTTAAGACATTCCTCGCTCGCTCCAACACCACGGTCATCGCGGCCGTCCGTGACCCTGCAGGTTCTTCATCTCAGTCCCTGCAATCCCTCTCTAAAGGCGAATCGTCTTCCCTGATAGTGGTGAAAATCGACGCAAAGCGTCCTACCGATCCGGCTGCTGCCATCAAGACTCTTGAGACAGGCATGGCGTCGACCACATAGATGTGGTGATCGCTAACGCCGGTATTAGCCAGGACCTCTCGCCCGTGCACGAGGTTTCTATCTCCGCGGTGCAAGAGCATATCGAGGTCAATGCCTACGGGCCCATTTACCTCTACCAGGCGGTTTATCCGCTGCTTAAGAAGAGCACGAAGCCCACGTTTGTAGGAGTCGGCAGTCCTATAGGTAGCATCGGTGGTATGGAGCAGCGCCCGTACCCCCTTGCCGCGTACGGTACTAGTAAGGCTGTGCTACACTGGATTGTGCGCAAGATTCACTTTGAGAATGAGGACTTTGTGAGCTTCATTGCCGATCCTGGGTAAGTGCCTGCTACTCTCGAATGGTCTTTGTCGTAAACGTACTAAAGAGTTTGCAGATTCGTCCAAACTGATATGGGTAATGAGGGCGCTAAAAGTTTCGGGTTTGAGAAGGCCTTCCAGACGATCGAAGAGAGCGTCGGTGGTATCGCGAAGACGATTGATGAGGGGACCAGGGCGTCGGTTGGGGGGCGGCTGCGCGTGTGGGATGGAACAGAGTTCCCCTGGTAAATGTAAATATTGGAGTCCTCTTCGCATGATGTTTTGGTTGCTCTCTAAGTTCAATGCCTTTCTGAATATTAGCTAGTTTTATTTGGACGTAACACAGAAGGACCGCTACTCCAGAGATATAGCAATATCAAAGTAGATACATTAGATTGTACAAATAAATGACTGGTTTTGCATACTGTTAGTTCTATCCTCACTCTTATGATAGTTTCTGGGAATATTACGACAATGCGATTTTAGACTACCCTGGTTCTTTTAATATATTAGTTTCGAGACTTCAGCTTTTGCTTTCTGTTAACATGAGAGATATAAAGATCATCTTTAGATACCACTGAGAGGCTAGCCAATGCCTTCTCATTATATTACAGAGATATACTCTAACACAAACCATAGCACAAAGAAACGAGGATGACTCGCTATTTAAATTTGTAGTACAACTAAGAACACCTATCATTAACAAGAGATGAGTACATATATAGCCACATTACATTATCTGCTTTCACTGTCGGAAGCTGTAGATGATATCCTTATTCTTACGACATCTTGATTAACGTTCGCATCGCATAAAAAAACGACGCTGGGTAGCAATTCATCTCCTAAGCTGATTGAATGTATCAAGAGCAGTAGCAACACTTCCTTCTTCCCTCTTTCTCACTTCCTCGCTCCTTCCTTACTTTCTGACTTCTACAATCATCACTCTTCTACTAACATCGAAGACCGACAATGCCAATCGAACGTGAACACAAACGGGATTCCAACAACAAGGGCCCTAAAGACGACAGTGAGTAGGGCACGTGGGTGACATGACTTAACGTGGCACATGTTCACTTGAGCTACGCTTCGATTATTTACTTGGCATCGAAAACCACATAGAAGGAATGCTTGTTCTTGAAGGCATTTTTGCCGGAGCATCAATCACTTAGCGATAAGTAGAAAGCAAGTTCCACCAATGCTTGCAAGATTATAACGACATTGCATAGAAACGCAGCCTAACTTATCGCCTACCCTAGTAGCAGCAATTGACTGATTCGGTCATAAATAGCCTTGGACCTATTGAAGGAAGTAGCAATATGGGACTCTGTCGCGAGCCTTCGTCGCTCGATACACGCGGTTCGATGGCCTCATCACCACTAGTGTGTTTAGGTGAAATCAGAAGTACCATTCAATGGCGTAGAAGAACAGGTGGGTTATGCGCATGAGATTGGTGAATTTTGCTAGAGAAGACTTATCTTTAACCATTCCGCTAGTATACACTTTCCAAATCGCCAACCCACTTACCATCAAGCATTGGCTCAATGTGGTGCCAACAGCTTCTTCCTCGAGCCAAACCAGAAGTGGTGGATGGACTGAGTGACTTCAGGGGAAGACAAGAGTAGTATAGACGATCAGCAACATTCATTTTTTCGGTCGCAACGCATACATTTTGACTGGTAGGAGTTTATATTGCTTGGGAAATCCAGTTTGCATCTCGGACTTGACCACATCCATGCCAGCAGCATCGAAAATCTCCTTGAACTTCGAGTCCATCCTGGTGACGCTGCTGTCTAACTCGTCATACATGTCTTTCCCGAGAGGATCAGTGGAGAGATTTTCCTTTACCACCATGATTCCGGACTCTTTCAAAAAGTCACGACATCTTGCGACATAGGCAACCAGCTGTGCATCTGTGAGATGTCCCACACACCACTGGGTCCAAATCAAATCGTATTTCTTGTGCGGGTTCCAATCCTGAAGACCGACGTTATATATGTCCCCAATCACGCCTCGCTGTCCTAACTCTCCTTCCTTAAGAGCTTGAGTGAACTTTTCTACCGGCTCGACGATATCCACCACCTCACAGACATCGCTAAGAAAACCCTTTGTCACGCGACCGACACCCGCGCCGCAATCAACACCTAGACCGAGTTTTTGGCGGTCGGAAAGAGTAGGAATTAATCGTCGGACTTTGGCCAGAAAGTTCTTGGACCCTCGTAGCTCGATCCGGGTGTACCAGGTGAACTCGCCGAGCATGGCTAACATACCACTCGAGGTGGCAGGAACATTGTTCCAATAATTTATCGACGCAGCATGGTCAATTTTGGAGTCCGCAGTCGTAATTTCATTGAGTGGTAGTCCGTTGACTGCGAGAGGTAGATTTTGAGACATACTGTAGAGGATGTGAGGGATACCGGAAGCTCGAGATTTTCACACTTTCTCCAGGGTTGATAGCATATCATGTGACGAATAAAGGCCTGAGGCATTCTATATCTGTCGGAGGTAAAATACAGCTATTTACCACTAGACCATAACAAAAACCAAGGTTCCCATTTATAGCCCTAGTGGGCTCATACTGCTTTGTCAATATCTGTTTATGATTTCTGGATTTCTGGATTTCTGGATGGGTTTAGTTCGGTTTATACACCATGTGCAAATTAGCGGGGATCTCTATATTTATTTTATTTTACATTGGTTTGTATCGACTCAAATGCTATTTTCCAATTTTTGCTTCAACCACTTGGCACAATCCAAGGTGGAGTCCAGAGGCTCGTTGTACAAACCCCAAACCTCAACAAATTGTAGACCTCGAATGGAAGAAAGCTCCCGGATGCCTGAATCGAATTTGAAATCCTCGCACAGAGTTGCGGTCAAAATCTCTTCATCGAAAACAAGGCGCAAATACTTGAGTCTTTTGAGCTGCTTCAATAGCTGCACACATCTTAAAACGTGAAGAGATGGTAAATGTAAATCAATATCTGTAGGACTCGACGTAGCCTCTAGGTCGCTGCTGCTAAGCCAAAAGACCTCTAATGATTCCACGTTGTTGCGCCCTATTTGCCCAATAGAAAGTGCGAACTTGATAAAGTCATCCATATTATCGAACCTGAACTGAATCGATCGATACGCGAAAGGTAGTGCCTCCTGCCGCATCCATTTGTTCGCTAGCAGAGCGCTAGTCTTCTGACTTAACGGGAAGTTAAAGCCACTTGAATCTCCAATTGACCCGGGGAAAATGTTCTCAAGAAATTCGGATGGGTCCATTTGTTCCCACTCCTGCTTCTGGATAGCGAATTCAAGGATACTTAGTCGAAGTTCGTGTGGAAGTTTGATCATATTGCCGCAATCCATATTGATAGACCCTCTTTGAACCTGAAGCTATGTTTAGCTGAGCTGATGATTTTTTCAAGTCAGAAAGGACCGTCAATACCTTTGCATTCAATTTAACCCGAGACGCTTCGATTTCAGTCAATAGGAGAGGTAGGCTCAATCCAAATGAAAATTGGACGTCTAGTAAAAATACGTAGTATCCGACATCACTAAAACGTTTCAGGGTAATTGTGGCTTCTTCGTTATCAAGCGACTACGCTTGAGTTAGCTAAAATGCAAGTTAAATCGAAGCGGGGAAATCAATGGGACGTACATGAGTCTCCCCTAACCCTGGAAGTAGAGGTTTAAGGACAGTATAGCATTCCCAATGTTTCTGCCTTCGATGTTCTTGTAGCTCCTTTTCGGTTCTATCGAAAAGATTATTGGAGACAGGTGATAGATCGGAATAGAAGCGCTCTCCCACTCCAGTCTCATCATTTGTGAGTTTCACCTGGAACCCCAGTTCTTTTTCCATTTCAACAAGCGTCACGACAGGCCTTCGTTTAGCCATTCTCGGGGCTAAGAATACAAATGAGCTTTATAGGAATAAAAAAGAGTGGGTGGTGGAGTGAGGGACATCTCGATCCACTCCGTTCCTCTGCTGATTCTCCTAGACCCTTTCGGATAATACTTTGACCGAAAAAGGCACTGACCCAGGGCCGTAGCAAGCAACACTTCCATATCTTAAAGCTACGCTTTTTTGTGAGTATTGTTCTCATTTGCTGCAAGAAAAAAGGGACGAGACAGATACTGCTTCGTGATTTTCCAGAAATTTTAATGAGGAACTACGCTACGGAGACTATAACTATTAATCCTACTACTTATATCAGGATTCTAAGGGAATACGCTTATATAAATATTTTATGTCGTATAGACTTCCACAAACCCATTTTTGGGCCGAAGGTTCTGACCTAGAACCCAACCCACCCTGGGCCCGGGTCGAAGGTCGTTCACCCGGGCCCAACCCGGACCCAATACTGGGCCCCCAGTAAAACCCAGTTTCGGCCCAACTCGACCCATTTTTTACATCAAATTCTACACATAATTAGCGTGTTCATATTGTTTGTAACCCAAAATGGGAGCCCGGACCAACCCAGCCCGGGTTAGGCTGCGTTGTGCGGAAGCCCTATTAGGCTATACTTAGCCTAAGTACTCCGTACCCTTAAGCTAAGACCCTATGTATCCTAGCGAAAAGTACTAACCCTATTATACTAGACTCCTTAGTGATAAACCGTGTGCCTGTAGTCCTTTTCTTCATACAAACCCCCCAACTCCATTGTTTCTATCCAAATATCCAAAGATTGCTGAAAAATGATAGAGCAAGTTATCAAAAGACACAAATATTCAAGCCCCGATGTTTCCCAAAACAGTAGAATCAAGAGCAAGGAACTCACGCTCAGATAGCAGGTTGGAATTGGCAATACCTCTGTCCACGAACATCTTATGAAAACGCTCAACCAGGAGGGCTTTCTTGTCTTGATCTGCGCTTCGGATCACTTGATCGTGCACTGCTTCGCTCGATAGGGTACCCGGTCCTGGAGTGGCCCCTTTACTCAACAAGAGCCGTTGAAGGCTGTCGTAACCCATGAGAGAAGCTATTTCCAGTGCCGTAAGCCCGTTGAAAGAAGCGTTGATATTAGCACGACCTTTCAATAGCAAACGAGCCATGCTTGGACTGTTCATGAAAACGGCAACATGAAGTGCAGTCAAGCCCTCCTCTGTCCTGACCTCGGTACTAGAACCCCGGCTAAGGAGTAAGGCCACTGCTGTCTTTTGCATGTTCTCCACTGCTAATAGAAGTGGTGTTCTCCCCTGGTCATCTGAGATGTCCAACAAAGCACCGCCCTCAATTAGCAGCCTTGTTGTGCGATTCTGTCCATTTGAGGTAGCTAAATGCAAGGCAGTGTGCCCATAGCAATTTTGCCTATTGGGATCAGCCTTGGCGTTGAGAAGGATCTTAGCAATCTCTGGATGACCAAGTTCAGCGGCAAGCATGAGAGTCGTCGTCCCAAAATCGTCCATTTCAACGTCTGCCCCATGCTCTATCAGCAGTTGCACAATGGTGTCATTAGATTGCTCGACCGCGTAGTATAATGGAGGGCGATTAAGAGAGCCTCGAAGGTTCACATTCGCCCCATAGTGGAGAAGTACCTCGGCAATCTCCATATGCCCTTGGAAAATTGCTAGCTCAAGAGCAGTGCATCCCAGAGGATCCTTCCCATTCACATCTGCTCCTCTCTCAAGAATCATTTGGAGCTTCCCAAGCTCGGCTTCTTGTGCTGCGAAGCGCAAGCCAGTAAGTACTGTAGACCCTTGTCCTTTTTCTTCTGCTTTTTGGAGTAGAGCATTGCGTTTTTTCCCTTCCATGCTCTTCATAACCAGATCCAGAATTGGCTTTTGGTCTGGGGCCTCTCTCATAAGCAACTCAACGACTTTATCATGTTGTTTGACAGCGGCTCCATATAAAGGGGTCCATCCATCTTTGTCCCGAACGGCAGGGCTGGCTCCCTTTTGTAGAAGCATCCTGACAATTTCTTCATGCCCTTGCAAGGCTGCTCTGTGCAGCGGGGTAGTTCCATTCCTATCTGTTGCTGTAAAGTCTGCCCCATTATCCAGCAACAGTTCCGCTGATGCCACTGAACCACCTTGGGCGGCCCACAAAAGAGCAGTCTCCCCAGTTTCGGTTTGTGCATCGATACAGGCTCCTTGTTCCAGTAATGACCGAAGGATTGATGTATTCGGGACACTCCAGTGTAGGGCAGTATTCCCATACGCATCAATGGAGTTGACATCGGCGTTGTTGAGCAAGAGCTTCTGGGCAGTAGCTTCTTGGCCGGCTGCTACTGCATTATCTAACGCTGTGCTCCCATTTGTGTCCCGCGCGTTGATGGGAACCCCACTGTAAAGAAGCATCTGTAATATCTCGTGGCGTCCTTCTTCAGCCGCTAAATGAAAGGCTCGTTGTTTTGAATCCGCGCCAACGCTTGAGCCGGGACATCTCGCCAGCAAAAGCCTCAGCAACTCGATGTCCCCGCGAACAACAACCCAACTGATTGCAGTCCATCCTTCTAGATCCGCTATAATCTCAGCATGGTGGAGAAGGAGAAGCTGAGCTAAATTTCTGTTTCCGTTCTTGGCTGCCCAGTACAAAGCGGTCTCTCCACGAGAGCTCTGTGCGTTGATGTCGGCTCCACTACGAAGGAAAAGCTCAACAACTTCCGTGTGATCGTGCTGAGCCGCTATTAGGAGTGGCGTCTCGGCTCTACTGTTAAGGACATTGACATTGATCTGTGTTCTCAACTGCAAAGAGCACATTCGTATTAATCCCCAATATGCTGTAAGATGTAAAGGTTCGACTCGCTTAGGATAACGATCGAACCAGTTCTTGCTGTGCCGTGAGGTGACATACATAACCTGAACGCAGGACATCAGCTTTTTCTCGTCCTTGAAGTACTGCAGAATGAGTGGCGTGTGGTCCTCACGAGAACTCTGCACGTGCTGGCCCCAGTGATGAGATGCATATCCAAGTAATTTGTGATGTCCCAGTCGTTCTTCCAGAGTCTTATTGCTAATGCAAGGCCCGCTAGCAAATGCATCGAAGGATAAGTAGGTGAGGCAGATCCTTGCAAGCTTGGAGTGAGGATCTGGCAGAAGCCTTTCGGGAAACTTTTCAAAGTACTCATGCAAGGTCTGATGAACCAATCCTATCGTTTTTCCTTGTTCATCGATTTTGATCAACCCCGCAGATACGCTAAGCAAAATTTCAGGTACCACAAACCCGCTTTCTACGAGTTCTGTGTCATTCTCCCGAACTCCAAGGGCGTGAAGGAGTTCATCCACGCTAAGTGGCCGTTTCGCATGGGAAATGATAGAAAGCGCTTCTCTGGCGAGATCGCAATCTGGGTCGTCTTGTTCTTCAAGTCTTTCTATGGTGACATCATAGTAGCCAAAGATGCTGCCCGGCAGCTTATCCATGGCATCTTGCACATGTCGTACATCGTTGTACCGACATATCTCGGTAATATGAAGATTAGCAAGTAGAAACCTGCAGCATTGGAGTTAGCCCGCATCTGTGAAGTCGAGAATTTGGATATTTCCATACATTCCAGCCGACTTGACGATGATACGTTCCACAATCTTCGCTTGCATGCTAGGGTTATTCCGCATGACCCTTTTCTGAAACCTATAGTTTTCCGAGATCTCAGCCTTGAGATAAACCTCCAAATCAGAAGTTGTAGCTGAAATGTGGATCTTTTCAAGTTTAGCAAACTCCACGGGGAGATCGATATGCGGGCGAGAGGTGAACATGAAACGGATATCAGTATCGAGATCTTTCATGAGACAGAAGAAGTTGTCTCTGTTATTCTCCGGACACTCATCCTAGACAACAAGAAAGATATACGTTAGTAGAATTCTTTCTCTTTGCTTTGCCGTAGACCTACCAAAGCATCAATAATCACTATTACTCGCGGAAACAAACCACAAAGGGACCGTATTAATGCTACCCATTCGTCGCTAGTCGGGCCCCTTTTTCTCGTTGCGTTTTGATCGCAAAATTCCTTTACCATTGAAGGTATGTGATCTGACTGCTCAGTTAGTTGTCGTGCAATGCTGGATAACAGCTCCAATTCAGAATGTGTCTCTGTCTTCTTGTAATTGCAATAGATGAAAACAAGAGCGACATGACTCGCGCGAATACTTTCGCTAATATATTCGATGACAATGGAGCTAAGAAGTATTAGTAAAGTGACAAGCACCGACTAGGAAGAAAAACATACGATAAAATAGTCTTTCCGGTACCGGCTTTTAGATGAGTTAACAGATTGACAATGAGAGGGAGAGGGATATCCTTACGGTCTCCATAACACCAAAGAGTTGAGTTCTGGTCCCTTCTAAACCATCGTTGAAATGTCTCACTATGCAATACCCATTCGCAGGTTCCAATGCGGCGTTTTGCAAACTTGTCTATCTGCGTAGAAAGAAACGTATGTGTTGAGAGATGATCCAAAACGTTCATCCGTTGGCGAAGTACTTCTGTGGCTACAGAATATCAGGACAACATATTCCAAATTATGGGAGCGGAAAACTGACATTCGAGTTGCTTATACATCCCTTTAGACTGTTCCAAGGAGCGATTGACTTCTCCCACCCCAACGAATGTGAGGGTCCGGATGATAGATTGTTCGTGTTCGACCGCTTTGTAAAAATCACTGTAAGCCGACGCCAGCTCAGCATCTTCTCCAGACACGAGATTGTGCAACCCTTTGACTAGTAATTTGCACCAAATCAGACAGCGGTTTCTATGTTTTTCTTTAGATCCAATTTAACTCTTAACTTACCCAATCGATTTCTTTTTATGTACTTGGCACAAACACCACACAGAACGAGCACACACTTCAACACCTCAGCTAGAGCACATTCAATTCCAGATTCCAGAGGTAGTTTCCCCTCGATCAACTTGAGCCGTTCAAGGTACATCTCAACATCGGCGAAGAATTCAGCAATCTTGTCAAAGTCTGCTGATACCGAATTCGCAGTCTAGGAATCCTCAGCAGCCGTAAAATGTATAATGTTGAGAAGACCTAACTTACGCTTATGAGATGTCGCACTGCTACGAAGATAGCAATGCTTGGCGGGAAAGACTTTATCCCCCATGTCAATATTATCTCTAGTTATTCAAAGGCTTTGTAAGATCAGCACTTACACTTGACACACCCTGAGCAATAACTTCGCTGACTTTGTCAATTGACTTGAGGCTTCTGCTCACTAGACCTCTAAGCTTGTCAGTCTTGGAGCCGTCATGACGAGCTCTTTTGAATAGTTCTTCGCGCTTGTTTATCTCGCTCAGCACATCTTCAACATTCTTGACTGATTCGATTAAGCTAAGATCGACTTGAGTGATGTCCGTGTATCGATCGACCGCAGCTCGCCAGATAGCACCGACATCAGTCATGTCACCAACAGCGGGCATCCTGCAGTAAGAGGAAGTCAAGGGTCTTTTTGAATACGGATAAGATCACCCAAGAGCTGTCGGGATTTTATACTTTTTCTTACTTTCTTTCTTTGTTCATAAACAAATGGATAGTAGAATATAATGGAGCCCACGCGGGGGTGAACTGTTCATCTCATTTCAAGAGGCGGGGCGTACGCCTCTAGTCGAGACTACTACGGGTCCCACGCCGCCAATCGAAACGAATAGTCATAGTCCCACGCCAACAGTCAAGCGACTTCTCGACTGGCGGCGTACCCAGCTGAGGCATTTCCATAATACCTTCAATTGTGACCTGCGGTATGAACGGCCAATCTTCTCAAGCTACCGTTTCATTCTATCCTCATACCAAAGAAGCCTTTCTGCAATACCTCCGCGACAAGCCGAGTAGCCGCCGAGTGTCTCGAAATGAGAGGGAAAGTCTTCTCGAATGGCTAATGAACCCTTCCAAACGCCCGACATCGCAGACAGAATTCAGTCGACGTAATTATGTTCGGAAGACCTTTACCTGGGATGCGGAATCGGGAAAGCTGCTCGCAAACCCGAAATCCGAAGGAGGGTATCGGGTGGTGATTCTTGAGGAGAATATTGCGGATACTGTGGAGTGGGTCCATGAAAGTAATGGCCATGCTGGATGGGATAGCACATGGAGAAGCATCAACATGTCCTACTACGGAATATTGCGGTCAGATGTAATATTCCTCCTGAGACAATGCCAAATATGCGCATATATCCCTTGCAAGAAGCCCAAGAAATCAAGACCCAGCCCGGCAGACACATCCTCGGTTCTCGAAACACGGTCAATCCCGAATAGTGAAGATATAATGGAACCTGATGATGTTGTCTGGGATTCGTGGACCCTGGAGGACTTGCCAGGAGAGCGACTCCAATAAGGGCAATCTTGAAGACCAAAGAAGGTTGAGCACTGTGACACGGCGGACGGAAGGGTCCGCCCGTTGACGGGCGGCCCACGCGGGTACACGGGTACACGGGTACCTACGGGTACATAAAACCGTTTGATAAACGGTCTGTTTGGAACTTAGGGTATACACAGAGAGCTTCGTGGCAGTATTTAGACGATCATTAGCAATTAATATTACTTTCTGTGGATTGCATCTTGTTTTGTTAGCCACGTGGATTGCGTGCATTAGTTGCAGATATCTAGGCGGCACTACGTACATCAGCCCAAGTTTCACAAATATTATACGTTTGATTTTAAATCAGTCTGTATGTATATTCTGCCAGTTCAGGGAGGGAGTGCCATTGATGCAGGAAAAATGACTTCAAAATAGAACTAGCTCAGGCTATTCTATCCAAGGCAGTCCGACAGAGATCTCTGATTTGGATCCATCTTTGTAGTAGGGCGGCAACCCTTTCATTTTCCAGAGCGAGGAATGACTTCTCTAGTACACTGGCCTTTTCTTCCAGCCTCTGTATTGCTAATAGACTCTCTTCCCAATAGGCTTTTATCCATCTCCGGATCAACTCTGTTGCCTGTAGAGGGATAGGGCCCGACGAGGATGGATCAAGAATATAAGCCTCCCAGTCTTTGCGTTCCATGCACTTGAAAGCAGCGACAGTTTTAACGCGAGAGCTGAATCCACTCGAAGTTATCTCGTAATGGCTGAATCAGAGAGTAAGTCAATGGCCTTTACATTTCCGGTCAAGGATAAATACTCATAGTAGTCATGCGAGCGTAGAGCTTCCTTGTCGTCGGGTGTGAACTCTTGAAAGATGATATCATCTAAATAAACAGCGTCACTTCCATTTTCATCCAGGAAGAAGCCATCTATTTGCTCAGGTCAACATTCATGCGAAGCAAAATAGGTTGTGACTATACTAACATTCCACCCAAAGATAATCATTGTGATGTGGTCCGTAGCTCATGAATATCTCGTCTCCCTTCTCTGGAATAAAATGTGAACTTTAATCTCACTTATCACAGATTAGCAGCAAACAATCTTACCATGACGGGCCGTGGCTTTGAATGTATACATTTCTCCATCGTATGTAACCTCACAAGGCTATTCTATTGTGTTAGATCAAGACAAAGACAAAGAAACCTATTGGAGAGACAAATACAAACCGCATTGTCTGTATGATTGAGGTAATCGGCGAAGGGCAGCAAGCCTATGGCATCATTCCAATCCGCAGGAGGTTTCCCTTCATTGAGGTAGTAGAAACTTCGCGTATTCAATATGAGCCAATTGTACGAAAAGACGCTCCAATCGGTGTTAGGAAAAACCGATAAAACATTCTCCCAAGCATCGTAAAGCCGCTTCTGTTGTTTCACCAAGATACTTTGGTACGTGTCCTCGTGCTGGTCCTCGTTTGGAATCCTAGGGAATGAATTCCAAAGTCCAGATGCAGAAGGGGGCAGGAGGAATTGCTCTTTGCACTGGTCAGGGGTAAAAGGAGGACCGGTTGTCTCTGAGGATTCAGGCCATAATACAGGTAAAGAGTCTTGGAATTCTTGCCGGGAAGGCCAGACCTTGCGCCAGGCTGCCCAACGCTCGAGGAAGCTCTTATCTCCATGTGTCAGAAACGCAGCGAGAATTGCATGAACTGACGTTCCAGACCGAAAGTGATCGACAAATTCTTTGGGGATGGAGTCAATTGTGAGCATTGTTGACATAGGGATGTTAAGAATGATCTCATTTGCCTATGTATTGTGCAGGTTATTAGCCGTTACTTAATACACTACCCCTTATAAGATTTATCTGGGTATAGCTAACCTCAATGGTTCGGGTTGCGATCATTCCCATACCGCGTCCAGGAAATCTACAGGGTGTAACGCCATTGATTTGGAACCCGTTGGACAGTGCCCAGTTCAAGAAATGATGGTGGTTCGCATCATCCTCTTCATTGATGGCCATGTTAAGCTGAGCAAAATGATTTTCAAAGTTGCTTCAAAGTTGCCTAATGTTACGTTCCAACCAATGCCAGTTTTTGCGTAAGCAGATGGTTGAGCCTCGTTGCCTGAGGCACTAGAAATTAATGCCTGAAGTAAAGTGACTAACTAATTTCTTTCACAAGCAAGCTGGCAGTAAAGGACATAATATCTTAAGTGATACTTCGACTATCTATTTAACATTGAAGACTATAGAGAATGAATTCTTATCCCTAAGGGTTAAGAACTTAATAACTTAACATAAGTAGGAAGTAAGTTCCTTTCAACCACATAAGATTTCTATTTCATTACACTCAAGTATACAATCTAACACTAAGATACTAGATTGGCTCCAGTAGCATGTCACAGGTAGGGGCCAATTACCCTAGGCAGAATTAGCTTTACCGCCTCTTTTTATGGTCGAGAGATAACCCCTATGTAACGAGGCTGATTGAGGGTATATCAGGCTCTTAGAATATCCAAAGATTGCCCAAGTCTTGTCTTCGGGAGCGGAGGCACAGCAAAAGAGACATATTGAGAAGGACGCTTAGCCGGTGAGATGCACGAAACGCACTGCATTCACGAGTTTCGTTATCTGATAGGAACACTAGAAATAGTACTACGAATACACGAAGGGATAGAAGGCAGTGAACATCAAACAATACCCGTCCACACAAATCAGACTTTTTGATCGACTTGACTGAACCGCTTCCTAATTCGATCCTTATACTCTTCCTCTTGCTCCACCTTTGTTTGGATGAATTCTTCAGCACCTACAGACCAGTATGGACTAACAATCCGATCAAACACTCGCTGGGTGCAGTGCTCCTCACAGAACATGCGTTGGATATGCTCATTGAATACCCGAAGGAGACCCTTCGGGCTATTGACAGCCTGGAAGTACCAGAAGCTACCTCTGTCCCAGGACTTCCGCATGATCTCGGCCTGAGAAGCATCTGAACTCCGCACACTTTTTTCCTGTTCTTCAAAGGCATTTATGAATTCAGTCATGACTTTTTGAAAGGTGTCTAGATGCTCTCCATGTTCAATATCATCAATAGGTCGACCAGTTAACCAGTAAGGTGGTGTTTGTAACTCAATGGGGCAAGAACATGCCCACTCCAAGTCAATCAAGGACGTAATATGCCAATTTTTATCAACAAAGATATTACTTGCGTGGAGATCTGTAAGGGTAAGCACAAATGGCCCATCACGGTATTGACGGGAAATGAATTGAGGCAGGAGACCACGCATCATGGTTAAAGCTGCGAATTGTTCCTGGCCGTCCTTCAGATTATGGATAGCATTTGGTTGATGATGAATGCGATTATCATGGAGCTGCAAGAGATCCAAAATATAAGGCTCCACGGAATGGTATGTAGAATTCCTGGGTATCGTGGGGATACCCTCATTTTCAAATGTTTGGAGTCGTAATGTTAGGGGTCGATTTTTCAACTCAATCAGGCCATCGTCGCTCAAAGTTAACGATCCGATTCGCGGTAACTTGACGCGATTAAGTGAAAGCATGATCTTTGCAATATCACCGAAAAGGGTCTGCCTTCGTTTTTTGTCGCTCAGGAGGTGATCTGCCCATGTATTGGAGAGCATCTGCCCGTTCCTCACAAAACTGATGATTATGTATCCAGTTGTCAACACATTGTTGTTTCTAAAACTGATATATGGACAAGTTTTGGGAGACCCAACCCATGATCGCATGGTTTGCATGATACGCCAATGCCACCGAGAAGAAAAAGACATGCAGCTCTCCTCTGCAAACTAAGAAATCGAAGTTAGACTTCGGAAGTAAATAGAAATTATAGGCTCACATACAGTCTGCCCATTGGGAAATGCAAACCCATAGAGGGTGGGAATTGGAACGGCGGGACAATTCTCACGTATCCAAATATATGTGGCAACCTCGCAGCGCAATTTTTCATCGATGTTCCCTGGGGTGTTCTCTTCCCCAACTTTGTAAGGTAGTGGAATTCGAATCAGGACACACTCCTCTGACGGCAGATTGATATAAACTGGAATGCAGACATTGTAACTCCCACATAGCCAATCAGCTTGGTCGGCGACTTGACAATGCTTTACACGAAGATGGAACGAAACCACCGATTCGATTTCACTTCTATGTGCGAGGAGGTATGACCAGAACTTCTCCTGTTTTTGCGGATAGTCTAAGCGGTGCAGGATGTTGTCATCGTCAGTGAGGGCGTCTTCCAAGGAAATACTGTTTCCTCTTAGTAAAGAGAGGGTTGTCATTTTGGAAAAAATTGCACCTATCACAGCAATGCAGTCAGTACAAGGCAGCCAGACCAGGCACTGCACACCTGTGTCATTTGTTCACCTGCAATTGTCCTGTGTCAATCTAAGGCAGGGTTAGTCCCTAAGGGGTCCTGCTTGACTTTCTAAAAATAAGCGCCCCCGTGTGAGCTTGGACCACCTACCCCATTGGGCGGTCAGTTACTTTGGGACGCGGCGGTTTGGTGTTTGGGAGCCTCAAGTGGACGCGCGACGCGTCGACAACTCGCACCTGCCTCACCACAACTTTGGGATTATTGTACAGTAGGAGCTTGGTGTATTTATTTCATCTATTTTGGGACCAATGTAAGGCCTTGTGTCAATAATTTTCGAGACTCTATGCTGACATGCCTGGAAGGTATCGACAACGCCCGGCCGGAGGTGACGGCAGCGTCAAGACTCCGTTACAACCGAAATCCGTGAACGCTCAGAATTCGATCGACCGACTTGTAAGGCCATTCAAATGTCCGGGGACGGCAACACCCACTCGCGCATCCGAAAAACCAGCGAGAAAGAGACGAAAGGTCAACTATGCCAATGCTGATGGAAGCGTGGAGGATGGAGAGGAGAAGCCATACACGAATGATGACAGACTCGCTTTAGAAACAAGAGAGGCCAACAAATTTCCCGCGTACAAACCAAAAGACAAAGATGTGGCGTTTAGGACACGATTTCAGGTTCCGTTCATTAACAAAACCACCGGCGAGTACGGTTCCGGTCGGGTGGCTCCGACATTAGGGATGCGACGAGGCGCGACATTTGTGGTCAAGCCATTACATGACCCCAGTGGGGAATTTGCGATTGTTTTATACGACCCTACAGTAGACGACGTCGCCGAGGAACCTGCGCCCAAAAGCCTTGAGGCACCGACGGAGGATACACCGAAATTGGATGAGCCAATTGTGCATAAGAGTCTAGCAGACATCCTGGGGCTCAAAAAGAACGTGGAAGATAGACCAAAAGTGCCTGTCGTGATTGATCCGAGACTGTCCAAAGTACTTCGTCCACATCAAGTTGAGGGTGTAAAGGTATTGTTCCCTGAAATAAGCTCTGCCATGGCAGCAAAGCTGACACCGTGCTTACATATAGTTCCTTTATCGGTGTGTTACTGGGCTGGTTGATAAGAATGCAAATGGATGCATCATGGCAGACGGTATGGGACTTGGTAAAACGGTGAGCTTGGCCAACCCGATTTTCATGCCTTAATTCTAACGAACACAGCTTCAATGCATTTCATTGATGTGGACGCTACTCAAACAGTCCTCAGAGGCTGGGAAAACTACCATTCAGAAATGTGTGATTGCATGTCCGTCAAGTTTGGTTGGTAACTGGGCCAATGAACTCGGTTAGTTAGGCGAACTCCCTTACTTATTATTCGCTCGACTGACCATATCAGTAAAATGGCTTGGAAAGGACGCCACCACACCTTTTGCGATTGATGGAAAGGCCACGAAAGCAGAGTTAATAACCCAGATTAAGCAGTGGGCCATTGCATCAGGGCGTGGAATCGTCAGGCCCGTCCTTATTGTGTCCTACGAGACACTCCGTATGTATGCGGATACTTTAGCTGATACCCCGATCGGACTTCTTCTTTGTGACGAAGGCCATCGACTAAAAAATAAGGAAAGCTTGACATGGACGGCTTTGAATCAACTCAATGTTACTCGCCGAGTGATTCTTTCTGGAACACCTATCCAGAATGACTTGTCTGAATACTTCGCTCTCCTTCACTTCGCAAACCCGAATCTTCTCGGCTCACAAGCCGAGTTCCGGAAGAGGTTTGAACTGCCGATTCTGCGGGGCCGGGATGCCGCAGGCACAGACGAAGAGAAGAAGCTGGGAGACGAACGATTACAGGAGCTCTCTGGAATCGTCAACAAGTTCATTATCCGCCGAACAAATGAGCTCCTCTCGAAATATTTACCCGTCAAGTATGAGCATGTTGTGTTCTGCAACATGTCACAGTTCCAGCGTGGTCTGTACAACCATTTCATCAAGAGCCCGGAGATCCAAAGCCTTCTTCGCGGAAAAGGCAGTCAGCCGCTGAAAGCAATTGGTCTTCTGAAAAAGCTTTGCAATCATCCGGATCTACTCGATCTAGCAAACGACCTTCCAGGATGCGAGCACACGTTCCCCGAGGACTATTCACCCCCCGATACTCGAGGTCGCGATAGAGAAATAAAGAGTTGGTACTCTGGCAAGATGATGGTGCTCGATCGCATGCTAGCCCGAATCCGACAAGACACCAACGACAAAATCGTCCTCATCAGCAATTACACTCAGACTCTAGATCTGTTCGAAAAGCTCTGCCGATCACGGGGCTACGGCTGCTTGCGCCTCGACGGCACTATGAACATCAAGAAGCGCACCAAGCTAGTCGACAGGTTCAACGACCCAGACGGGCAGGAGTTTGTATTCCTCCTGAGTAGCAAGGCCGGAGGTTGTGGACTGAATCTAATCGGCGCCAACCGACTGGTACTATTCGATCCTGACTGGAACCCAGCCGCTGACCAGCAAGCGCTGGCACGAGTGTGGCGAGACGGACAGAAGAAAGATTGTTTCGTCTACCGATTCATTGCAACAGGCTCAATCGAAGAGAAGATCTTCCAGCGCCAGTCTCACAAACAATCCCTCTCATCGTGTGTCGTGGACTCTGCAGAAGATGTCGAGCGTCATTTCTCCCTCGACTCCCTGCGCGAACTCTTCCAGTTCAAACCTGATACGAGGAGTGATACTCATGACACCTTCAAGTGCAAACGGTGTCGGCCTGACGGCATGCAATATATCAAGGCCCCTGCTATGCTGTATGGTGATACTAGTTCGTGGAACCATTTTGTCAATACTGGCGAGAAGGGACCGCTCAATCAAATTCAGGATCTGTTGCTTCGGCAAGAGACTGGGGAACAGGATGTTTCCGCTATTTTCCAGTACATCAGTCATTGATACACTTATTTGGCATACCTGGGCAGGCTCGGAGTTTATTACATTATTGGATCGGGTTGTATCTTTTGGAGCGTATTCATTGGGAAGCGAAAGATTATGACCATAGAAAGAATTCAATGTTTTAGTTTTGTTTTTGTACGAATAGCTATGTATACTGTGCTCGAAGATAACTTTAAATAGACAAATTTGAGAGAAGTTAAGAAATGTGATCTCATTGAGAACCATCGATACCTATTCACACACGATAACTATTCACAGACGAACGATCCCGGGTATGATGACAACGAAACGATCCAGCTAAGTACAAGACACAAAACGAAAAGTCTATACAGGAGACAGGTCCCAGCTCTAGCTACGCATGTAACTATTTCTTCTTCCGTCCCCCAATACCCAGCCGGCCCAGATTGGGAAGACTCGACTTGTGTTTATGAGAGAATGACCCGCCCTTCGCTGCACTGCTATCCAAAGAACGTCCGGCAGCAGTGGCACTGGCACCAGGACCGGGACCTCCCAGCCCAGCATTTCCAGCAGCAGCGTTACTGGGGCCCGGAGCACCGCGCGGAGTATCGGGTAGATTAGATCGGTCCTTGGGACGGTCTGCAGCAGCGACGGAGAGAGCAGCGGTAAGAGAGGGGTTGCTCAGGGGCCCGGACTGGTCGAAGGACTGGCGGGTTGAGCCCTGGGCTCGACGGGCTCGTTCCTGGACGGACTTGAATTTTTCGAGGAGTTCGACCCAGCGGATGGAGTTCTCGTCGCGGGGTTTCAGGCGGGTGCCTGTGGAACGGTCGAAAGATGGGGCCATTTGGGTAGTGCTAGGGAAGTTCGTTTTAGTAAACCTTGGGGTAGAATTCGGGGGGCAGGGGCTATACCTGCGGGGTGCGCCGTGGAGGAAACCAATGTTGCTGACGCTGTTCAGACGGTTCTTGAGGGCGGCGAAGGCGGAGCTCTGGGGGAGGAGCATGAGGACGCCGTAGAGACATTTGTACAGGAAGGGGTATTTTTCTGGTTCAAGGAGTTGGAGGCGGAGATCTGTTAGGATTAGCTTCTGGCACAGGGGGTTGTGTTGATGGATAGAAACGGACATGTGAATACTGGGGACTCTAGTAGTTGCACCAGTTTATCGATTTGGATTAGCATATTAACAGTCATTTCCAACTCGGCACTGTGGATGATCCTGTCAGCAAACGATCGTGGTGGATGGAGCTGGTATACTGACAAGATCTGGAGGAGGTTGTATGCCTGCTCATAGGCCTGGGCAAGAAGACAGAGGGAAAACGTAGAGACAGCGTTGTGGCACCACGATCTGAAAAGACCAACAAAGAACATTTGACCATCCTAAACGATCCATTAGTCTCAAGGATGCAAGGCGAGGTAACCGGGGGCATTACTTTCGAATCGAGATTTCTCAGGCGCTTTCTCAATTCTGAGAGCTCGGGCGCAGTGATGAGGTTGTTGTTCAAGTTCTGAACCATGATACTGGCAAACTCGAGATCCTAACGATACGTTAGCAAAGAATATCTCCAAAGTGTGCAATAAAAGTCACCTCTTCTTTCTCGAGGCAATCTGCCAAAGTCCGGTAGATGCGCTCCGGGCTCAGGTTTAGAGATAGCTGCCTGATGATCAGATTCCCGCGCACTTCGAGTAAATGTCTGTCCGTAGAGTAGAGCTGCAACAAATTGACCATGAAAGAAGTAAAGTAGCTATCCTCGCTGTTTCTTGAGATCTGCGAGAGGAGCTGTAAATCTTTGGTTACTACCGCCTCTGAAGGATCAGATAGCGTTTTTAGCAAAGCTGGGAAGGTACCGTCATTGAAAGCAACAACCTTCCGCGGGGCTTTACGGTGGAGCATGATGAGCCATACAAGGGCCGCGACTCTAGTAGCTTCATTTTCATTGAGGAATTGTAGAGTGAGGGAGTTGACAGCAGCAGCGTAGTCAAGGTCGGCAGGAGGCACCGGCGTGGAAACAATGCTACTACGTGGTGTAGCCGCAATAGAATTATCTCGTACTGAATGTCTCTTTGTGTCAATGCTCGCTGTCTCTGATGGCCTGACTCCGGGAGTCGATGACCTTCGCTCTATGGTTTCTCTGCTGGCTGTAACGGAAGGGATCTTTGACGGTAGCACCTGGGGTTCCTCAACCGTATCATCTGACAAGGAGTAGATGTATTGAACAAGGGACGTGTTGACTTGGTTTGCTGCTTTTCGTACTTGATCTGAGCCACTGGACATAGCTGGGAGTACCTGAGTCAACAGCCGTGGAACGAAAGGAAGAATATCTTCAGGGCTGATCTCGAAAAAGGAATCAAGCCAACGGAGGGCCGTCAATTGCATTTCCTCCTCTAAACAAACGTAAGCATATAGGAATCAGAAAGATAAAAGTCACTCTTACCGTAGGAGGTGTTGACAAAGCTGACAAGAATACCAAGAATCTTGGGGTGGTCGATTTGTACATCTTGTCCTGGGATCCAATCTCCATCGGCCTGGCCAATTTCATCGTCGAGGGTCGTATCTGAGGCCGAGTCTGCGACGGCAATATCATCCCTGTCTTCACTGGCACCATCTGTCTGGTTATTTTGCTCCGTCGCGTTGCTCATCACATCGCTGGTGACTGACTGTCTGTTGCTTTTCGGACCCTTACGGCTCTCTTCGATCCCCTTTTTAAGTCGGGTAATCCTCTTAATCTCCAACAAGAACCGGTCAAGCAAACCTTGGGTTGCAATGTTCACGTCTTTGTTGGGTCCGCCAAGGAACTTGATCAATCCCTCCAGGAACTCCGGCAAATAACTCACGAGCTCTAGGTCAGGGATTGTATCTAGAAGAGTAAGCCACGAGACCAGAAAGTTGCGAGTGAAGGGTTGGATGACATGAATCCGATCCTTAAGCAAAGGAATGAACCGTGCAAGAGAGAATGCCATTGGAAGTTCGGGGTCTTCCTGATTCTCCAACTCTGGAGTTTCCTTTTCAGAGAGCTGTAGGATCGACACATACGAAGCCGCCGATTCAGCCACAATATCTTTTACCAGGCGGTCCAGAAGCTCCGCACCGTTCTTGACCGATAGTTCTGAGTCGGACGCCAGCTATAATGCATGTCAGCATATGCATTACCCCACTTAACCTTATCGGCCCCCTTACCTTAGCTAGCGCATCGAAAACTTCATTGAAGAACAGCAATATCTCCCCCTTTGCCACTTTGGCTATGTTGTACATGCTCTCGCAAGCGTAGTACCGCACTCGCGCATCTTGGTCGGAGAAGCATGCAAGCACAGGCGGCACAATTTCACCCAAGTACGGCGCAACTCCTTCCTATATCCCAGGTATCAGCCAATACTTCCCCCAAATCATTTGTTACAGTCGCCACTCACCGATCCTAGTGCAATCGAGGCAGCAGCCAATCCGATCAGACCTCCATTCCGGGCATGGGGTTGGTGCACGGCGTATGCATAGTCGTGGCAGAGCTGTTCAACGATCTTTTGTATTTTCTCCTGCTCTCCTTGGAAAACAGCGTCACGGACAATTTTCTCGAGCCTGGTGTAAATAAATAGTGATCAGTATGAGTTCTTTCAAGTGCGGAGAGATGAAACTGAGCTGGCATACTCTAAAGCTCCCTGCTTCCTCCTGTCGTAGAGCTTGTCGTTCAATAACCGCTGGATTGCGTTATCCATGGCTCAAAGCAGCCTATGCTGCAATATTTCCCCAGCTATGATCGACTAGGCACTGCTCATGGTGAACGGAAGATATCTCAGCGCGTTCGGTGTCGCAAAGCGGTCAAGAGCTTGGAAGTCGAGTGTGGGGTGGTAGGTCTGATGATAAGTCGCACAAATAAGAAAGTCCCGATCGTCTGGGAGCTTTGAGATCTTAGTCAGAAGTAAAAACGCAATCACAGGGTAAGGGAGATGCGTTGGCAGTGTGGAGATGGAGAGAACAGAGCGGTGGTGTGACGTAAGGTCCGCGGACTTGAGCCTTACCGCCTTAGGCCTGCATATGGTCACGATCTATATTCTCCAGATCTATATTCTCAAGATAAATCCAGTACACCTGCAGCGTGCCTAATCCGTATATCTAATCTGCATGCTTTTATAAACTTACTGCTTTTTATATCTGTATGATTATCTTGAGTGCAGTATACATGGTGATTCAGCCCTGGGCAAGATGAAAGAAATTCAAGTACAAAGACCCGAAACCAATCTTCAAAACAGCGCTAGCTTTGACTCCTTGGAGCACTCCCTTTCTAATGCTATTTAGTAAGTATATAAAGGAGGTAAAAAGCAGGAAAAGCACAGACGCCCAGAAAAAAAACATCGGAGTGTCCTTACATATAACATCAATCTTATCTTGGGCCAAATAGATCGGATTGTTGAAGTCATATGTCGTCAACGACAAGAGGCTGTGTAAGCGGCCGAGTGGTCTTGTACTGAGTATTTGAAGAAGAAAATTGCCAGAGATGAATGGATTCAATCTCAGATGTTGAGTATGAGCATCAGAGTCTAAATAGACGAATGACATGAAACAAGACAAAAATAAGAAGCAGTACATGACCAAGCAGGCATATTGCGGGAAATATCAAAATCCAAAATGAGAAAGCAGATCCCAACTTTTTGAACATGGCTTCCCGCTGACACATAGAAATCATAAGACTGAGACGCGAAGGGCAGTAAACACTCCCAGAAAAGAAAAACAAAAACAAAAACAAAAACAGACATAGTGTGTGAATGTACAAGAATTCGTCGAGACTCCGTGAAAGCATCACGCAAAGGTATAAAACACAAGAAACAGTCTTCAGAAAGGAGAGAAAGAGGGTGAAAATGCTAAAGACAAGTAAAAGCAAAGGAATGGCGCCGGTAACCCAAAGAATCGCTCAGACGTGTTGACTTGAAACGTCCTTCACTATCGCGATGACTGACTGCCCCATCCTGATGGGCGCCAGCTGCCAGTGGAGTGTTTGGAGACGGTACTATTACTGGCAGTACTAGTTGGCGAGCTTGCGCCCGAGTAGACATATTCGCCGTCGACGTATTGGGCACCCGTGGAAAATGTGCTGCGGTGCTTGCGACGGGCATAGCGGTGTTCGAGGCGGTAGAGTTCGAGTTCTGCTTCAATATTAGTTATATTTTCCACTATTGCAAGGTCGCGTTGCCATTCTGCGGTGAAGTAGCATTCGGCTGGGTTTTTTTTCGGGGAATTGGGGAACGTACTGGCTTGTAGCTTATCGATGAGACCCATTGTGACGGTTGAAATGTAGTGATGAAAGATGTTCGAAGATTTGGGTCCTGAAACTTGTTTACAGGAATGCCAAAAGCTAGATGCTGGGTATGGAAGGTGACAATTCCACGTTCCACGACGTAACGCAAGCGGTGGTGTGCCGGAGGAAAAATTGAGGTTTCTGTGCAGGACCATGGGTCAGTTCCTGAAGATCAAGATTGATAATGTCCTTATATAAATAAGAGGCTGTGCTTACTCGATAACGATAGTGATTTCGGTAAGCGCTTGTCTAAAGGCTGAAACTTAAGATATGCAAGATTGTCCGAGATGCAAGGTCTGGAATAGATGATTGGACTATTGGGACAGTGGGACAGTGGGACAGTAGGACGTGTTTAAAGAATGTAGAGATTTAAATCAATTGAATGAGAGTAAAGAGATATAGTTCCCCAGAAGTCATAAAGAGTGTAGAGAAGAAGAAGAGAAGGCTTGCAGAAAAGAAAAGGGGGGGGTGGGGGGGGGAGGCTCGACTAAATTAGCGCCTCAATATCCGGAGAGGTTTGAGCAATTCGTGTTTCATCTATACATCTTACTTTACTAAGGTATATATCTTGATTTTGTTATAATTGAGAGTATGGAGTATGATAGAGTTGAAGATAGTCTAATATATATACTTACTTTGTACCTATAACTATCCCATATATGAAGGAAAATATCTCCTGTAAACACCAGATAACGTTCCTTGTTACTCGCACAGACCTCTTGACCCGCTTATATTAATCATTGAGACTAGCTAAGACCGAACAGTCCGGAGTACGGAGTACGGAGTAGATAGTAGGTTGCATTTGACAAGTGGGTATACAACATACAAAGTACGGAGTACGGAGTACAACTAACTATGTTGTATTATGTTTTTAAATGTCTTAATCTTGACTCTGTACTCCGGGCTCCATACAAGTTGGAAGATAGATCGAGCACAACTATGTTATACGGGAACAAACCATATTTAGAAACTAATGAGTTAACTATTGGATTATTTAACTCAAATCATTCCAATAAACAGAGCTATAATATAGAGAAATGCAGAAGAGCTTCTTGGCAGAAGCACCCCTTTTGATAAGTAAGATTGATTATGTTGTATGGAGTATGTGTAGTACTCCGTATGTTGTATGTGTAGACGAATTAATGAATTCCCCAGTAAATAACATTAGGGCGCTTTTGAAGTCAACCGAGTTCGTTGGCCGGTCCGCTGGTTTCACATTGCCCAGGTGGACACCTGGCTTGTTACAAAACTATCGCGCCGTTTTACGGAGCTTTGCAGAGCGTTTCATCTATATTCATGTTACATTATTTTCAGTCGGTTCGGTCGACCTGATCGTGTGAGTTGTATCGGTCTGTGCTTGTTATGGAGGTAACCAGATAATTGAGAGTAAATTAGGAAGCTTCCAAATTGGAATATTCAGACCATCGTATTGGAGGGATATCTCCCCGCAGATATGAAGTAAGATCCTTATTCGTTCCCAGGCCTTAGTACGTGCATGGAAGGTGTTGGAACCATGGCTCTTTCTATTTACCCTTGTATATCTTGCTTTTTTGCCCAATCTTGCATTCATCATCTCTTTTTCTTTTTGTCACATAGCTTTACTTACTGCAACTCCACCCCCAAAACCCCCATATGCAACACAGAAGAGACAATATTTTCAACCTCAGAAGGGTCAAGTCCATCGGTTCATAAACTTAATCGCTCTAGGTCATCTAGAAACAGCACCGGGGTCGAGGCGATTATTAATGATGTATTGGCTCTACGTTCGCAGTGAACTAAAATAATCCGACAAAAGGCTTCATTTACGCTTGATTGAAGGCGAAGAACACGGGGTTGATACTTTGATCTTCATCTAATTTGCTCAGCCACTTGGTATGAAAGCGCGACTCATGACTCCACCAAAGCTCCGGGTCTAGGAAAATCAGATACAAGATACTAACTCGCTCCACCACATACTCTTAACACTAACTCTACACCTCCTTGATATCTACCATGAGCCGACTGATGGTGTCGTGTAACTGCCCTGGGCCGAGCTTCCCTCACACTGCGAGGGCACCTCATTAGCACTCGACGCGCCCCAGCTAGCGGGCACTGTTCCAGCCCCACGACGAGCAGCAGATACAAACGCCGCATAGGACCAGGTCAAGTCCTTAGCAGAGGTTGGGGTACCGTCGGCCCGAGTGAATTGTTCGGCTAGAGCTCCATCGCTGGGCGTGTACTGCTGCACGACAGCCACGAATCCATCGGCATATGTTTTGACCGCTTTAGTGACGGCGGAGTAAGTATCCGAAGAGCTGGGATATGTTCCAGTGGCGGCAGACGAAACCAGATCCTTGAAGAAAGGAAGACTGATGTCAGTGATGTCGAGTGATTTTTGTTGGTCCCACTGGTAAAGAGCATCATACAACTGCTCGGCCGCCGCCAGTGTTGTCAAATACCTAGATATGTCAGCAAAGTTCAAAGCTAGTCAAATGAAAACGAAAGCTGCACATACCATGGGTTGCCGCCCTGGTAAGTATCTTCGGCATAACGTCCAACAGCAACGGCACTTCCAGCTTCCTTTCCGCTGTTCACATCGTAAATTGAACGGAACGAGTCAACGTATAGCTTGTGGTTCGACAGGGCACGAGCAGAGCAAGGCTGGAAGGTAGCGTCATCGCAGGAAGCCTTAGGGTCGAAGTTTGCGATCGAAGCAAGAACGGAGTTTGCATCGAGACCGGTCCGGCCGTTGTCGGCGAAGTTGGAAACGACGGCCTCGCCATTCCAGAAGGACTGCAGGAAGCACAGGACCTGAGGTGCCTGGGAATCACATCCGTCGCAGGACTCTCCCAGAGCCTTTGCAAATGCACTGCCCTCCACCAACGCGCGGTGTTGTGCGGCAATAGTGAAGAATGAGGAGCCCTGGACCTCCTCCCACAGGTCAAATCCGGTTTGGTTCCAGTATTGCGCAACATAGCTTAGATCATTTTGCACAACGGGCCAGATGTTCGACTTGACGACAGACTCCTTTTCCTTCGAAATCAAATGGTTGCCATAGGCAATCAGTGCCGTCGCTCGCAGAGCGGGTCCGTCACGCTGAGGACGACCCCAAGCATCTGTGAAGGCAGTCAAGTCCACGTTATACTTGGGCTCTGCAAGACCTGATCCATCAGACAAGTCGCCAGACGGGTTGGACACGGCCTGCAGCTTCGCTTGGGCAGAGATGTAATCCTGGATGGTAGATTCCAGCGAGCTGTCTCCGGCGATGAATTCATCAATCAAGACCTTGAATGTCAAAGCTGCATCACGAGTCCAGGTATAGAAATCTAACGGCTATTAGTTTCTTTCATTCAAATTTGGGAAGACAAGGGGATTCACAATTAGGATCCGACTTAGATGGAGATGCTACCACAATGCCGGCAGATGCTCCAGAAACAGCAGACCCATCGGCGCCAATGTTGTTCAGGATGGATTTCAGAGCACCAGCAGTATCCAAGTCGGCACGTGCATGGAGATCGCGAGCAGGCAAAGCAGATGATAGCACACCTGGTGCCAATAATGCAGTCAAAACATTCAAAGTCAACATGATGTAGGAGTGGTTTTGTGATTTTGTGATCTTCGGAATCTTGGGAGATCCTAGCCTCTTTATATGTCCTCCAACAACCTCTCTGAATAAATCAGGTCTCTGAGCCAGCGGACGCCTCGGGGATGGAGTTTCACATTGATGTCTCACCTCACATTGATGTCTCACCTGAAAATGAAAATTCAAGGATGATGCATGAAGTACTGGGCTGCTGTTCAATAGAACGCCATTTCGAATGGACGCAGTCTATATTCATCATGATCGGCATGGCAGATCGGCGTTGACAGATCCCGAACCGAGTAAGGCCAATCCGATAAATCACCGGCTGGACTCCGCATTCCCATCATTGTTAAGTGCCTCGGGTTGTAGATCATGTTATTTCAATGCTTTTCCGATAACCTCCCGAGAACAAACGGGCCATATCACCGGGATATATGAATAGGAACAGGAAACAATGACGTAGATCAGCTCTTCACGGAAGAGCTTCCAACTTTGGAAGGTTAGGCGGGTGCCAGATATCGTCAACCTTGGAACGTACCTTCCGAATTCACCATTGGGTCCATGGATCACACCTGCAGCCCGGAATAGCTTCTTCTAAACTTGTTAACAGAGAAGGACAATGGTCATTGAGTATTATTGGCCAACACTCCCCACTCAATACCACACGCACACACCTCCTAATATCGAGGTCCGCCCACAGAAATCAGTTCAGCTCACCCAGCGCAGTCGTCTGATCTTAGTTCCTGAATATCACTCTGTCGAGACCATCGGGCCGGAGCCAAGGCAATCCCCACGGATCCCCAGTTGAACATCAATCCGGGGTAATTGGAAATAAGGCGCATCAATACATGCTCTCAGAGACCAATATGGGCAATACAAGGGAAAGGGAAAGGGAAAATCAAGAAGTGGCAGAGGAAGTCCTGTATGTAAGTCGTGGAGGGAACCCCAATCTATAAAATCATGCCCCGCGCTATGCTTGATTGGGTTGATCGCTTCGTGTTCAAGCTTCGTACCTGACCCCACCTACGTTTTGGCATGAAGCTGTATCTTTACTACCTTCCCAACTTGAAGCTCGAACTATCAAAGGGACTATGGCCGAGATAGTGGGTCTTGTCACCAGTATTGCTGGCCTTGTGCAGATTGCGGGACAAATTACCAAACTCAGCTACAGCTACGTCTCAGACATCCAATCTGCCCCTAAAACGCAAAAGCTCTATCTCCAAGAGGTTTCGGCGCTCACAGATGTGCTTTTTCGGGTTGAAAAGACCATACAAGAGGCAGAATCTACTGGCTTAGAGCTGCCCTCGTACCCATCTTCGCTCAATCAAGAAGCTCTTCAAGAGTGTCGTCGCCAATTGTTAGTCCTCAACCTAGATCTCCACAAGCGACTACGTCGCCTCGTATGGCCGTTTCAGGAAAATGAGGTTAAAAAATATATTGATCTTTTGCATCGCTACCGATCTCTCTTTGCCGATTTCCTTTCAACAAATATCATGTATGAAGACCTATCTACTCTCCGAAGCAACTACTTGGAACGTAAAACTAATTTGCAGCAGGTCCATTGCCACGGCTACGTACAAAAAGGTTGCCACGATCGACCAAGGTATGTCGTCCGTTCAATGACCTGAGTCCTCACGATAGCTCTGATCCAAACTTTAGACCAAATTAGACAGCATCTTTACTCGCTTTTCCCGGTGTCAGATAACCTTTTACGCTCCCGACCAACTGCTTGTCCTGGAACTGGTAAATGGTTCTCAAGCTCACAAAAAGTGGAGAGTTGGCGTACCGGAGCCCCATCACTGCTCTGGTGCTATGGAGCCCGTAAGAAGCAATTCTTTCCAAGAACTTCCTGTAACATGCCATGAGCTTGCTAACCGATATTAGCTGGTGTGGGCAAATCACTACTTTCGTACGTGTTGCTCTAAATAGCCTAGTCACGGCCTTGCAATGTCTAATATATCTAGATCAATCACTATTGGACATCTATGGGATCAGAGACCGGAGACTACAAGCTCTGTGGTATATGTATTCTGTCAGTTCTCATCTCGGGAGCAGCAAACCCTCACCGCAATCTTGCAATGCATGATCCGACAAGTAATCGAGCAAGCAGATGAAAAAGTACTTTTCGCAATGAAACATCTCCTCGTGGACCCAGTGAAGCAGCGTGAGCCTGCAGGACTCGCCGAATCATTTGCAACGGCATGCGAGCTGAAGCCGACGTACCTTCTAGTTGACGGCCCAGATGAGGTGGCCGCAGCCGATGGTTTACTCTCTTACCTGTCTTCCTTTGTCGAAAACGGGTGCAGAGTAATGGTGACGAGCCGAGATCTCAGTCATATCAGGAAGGCTATGGATTCTGCAACTCAGATGGAAATATGTTCGCAATTGGAAGATTTAGAGATCTACATCGACTCCCGCTTTAAAAAGAACGAACTTCCCCACGGGGCACAAAAGTTGATCGGAAAAATCACACAAAAGTCGGGGAATATGTATGAATCACCGCTGGTAAATGAGTACAGCGCTGACCAGATACTAGGTTTTTGCATACCAAGCTTATTCTGGATGAGATCTTGGATCTCACCACTGTTCGCCATATGCAGAAGGCTCTCGAAAAACAGTCGACGGGGTTGGATCAAGTGTACCAATCTACACTACAGCGAATTGATATGCAACCAATGGCAAGGAGGGAACTTGCTCGGCGATTCATCGGATGGGTTGTCTTTGCGAAGAGACGCCTAAAAATCGATGAAGTCATCCATGCCTTCGCCGTTGAAAGTGATGAGGATTATATCGAAGAAGACAACTTCGTCAGCACTGATCTTCTCCTTCGATCGTGTGTGGGTCTAATGGTGTTACATGATGACAAGACTGTTTCAATGGTCCATGCGACTGCTTACGACTTTTTCGGAAACACGGTATTTCTACCGCATGAGATAGAGACCGACATCGTAGAGACATGTCTACGCTACATGTGTCTTAGTCCGTTCAAGCAGGGGCCATGCGCAAGTCGCGTGGAGATGTCTGGTCGCTTCCATGAAATGCTGTTTCTGGATTATGCCTCACGGCATTGGGCAAGACATCTGCAAGAAGTAGAAAGTAAGGAAGATCTAAAGCCACTTGTTCAGTTCTTCATGTGCAACGATAAGCTCCTGAATGCGGCCGTTCAAGCATTACACTTCCGCAACGAGCTCGAGACTGATCTCCTGGACTCTCTTTTTGATTCAATCCCTCAAGGTCAAACGGCATTGCATGTCGCAGCCTATTGGAATCTTACAAAAACCCTCAGGACATTGATCGAGTCAGGCCTCAGTACATCTCTAACAGATACTCATGGCTGGACACCTCTCCACTACTCCTGTGCAAACGGACATTTTTCCTCAGCCGAAATTCTCGTTAGGAGTGGAGTGGATGTCGATGTCACAGACAATCAAGGCTGGACGCCTCTTTTCTGGGCCTCATTCACCGGAAGCTTGGATATTGTGCGTCTTCTATTATCCAAGCACGCAAAGTATACAAATCGCAGCAAATATGGTTGGACAGCATTGCATTGGGCTATATCCCGCGGCAAAACCGAGGTGGTTTTGGAACTTGTGCAGCATCATCAAGCGCAATTGTCGCGTGTTACCAAGGCTGATATTCGGACCCTTAGCGTCGAAGATGTGAGACGATTAAACACACCAGAGAACACCTCACCAATGCAGATAGCAGCCGAGGGCAAGAACGCTGTAATATTCGACCTGCTTGTAGCTCACTTCGATGCACCGGATTCTACCCGAGAAAAGGATTTCCAGAAGATCTGGTCCAGAGAGAGCTTCAAAGTCCCTGTTGCCCAGAGCACGTGGCGGAACACATTGAAGTCACAATTCAACGGAGAGCCAAGCCGCCCAAGAGAGTTGATTGCCGGAGAGACATACGTAGAGGAGGACCCGAGCAGTTACTTCAAGCATGAATTGACGAAGGAAGATCCATCAACATGGAAGTCGATTCTACTTGTCTCCGCCATCCAAGATGCTGATTTTAAAGCAGCTAAATTGTTCCTCGAACTTGGTGCAGATATTAATTACATGTCTGAAAAGGGATCGCTGTTGAACCTTGCTGCACAGCAAAGAGACCCACGTTTTGTACAGCTTCTGCTGAAAAATGGTGCCAAAGGATTGAAGACTGATATAGATGGATCTATACTGCACACTGCTATCAAACTCGGGAACTTGGAAACAGCGAGAGTCATCCTCGATAGTGAGAGTACTCATGTGAATGATTTGTTCCGTAATGAAACGCCTTTGCATGCAGCCGCGGGTCAACGAGATCCACAATTCGCATTGCTTTTGCTATCCAAAGGAGCACAGCCTGAGCTCTTAGATGTGTCTAACCGGACTGCCTTGAGCGTCGCAGTGTCGAACGGATTCGTCGAGACAGCACAGGCTCTGATTGAGTGTGGCGCAGATGTCAACCAGCGGTCGTATATGTGGATTTCTAACAAAGGTGGATGGGGAACCTGCCTGATGATGGCCGTTTCTCTTTCAGGTGGGGATAATGAGGATCAGGAAACGAGGGCCTTGGGGAGTGAAATGGCTCGCATGCTGCTTTCAAAGGGGACCAGTCCCGAGTTCCAAGATGAAGAAGGCAAGACTGCTTTGCACGTGGCAGCAGTGTGCCGCAGTGTGAAATGCATCGAACTTTTGATGGCAGCTGGGTCTACCATTGAGACCGTCGACAAGAGCGGGCGGACTCCGGTCCATGCCATGATAGAAGCCGTGCAGCCGAGTTGGGATGTGGAAGAGATCAAAGAAATTCTTCGCCTGTTGCTCCAAGGGTTATCAGAAGACGCCATCGTCTCATTACTGGCCCAGCAAACGTGCCAATTCATTGTTTTTACGTCTTCTGACGACAGAAACATTCAATTGGACACGCCATTGACTGTTGCATTGAGGCGAAGAGCGTGGAGTATAGCTCGTCTCTTGATGACCTTTGGAGCGCAGTCCCCCGTCGGCTCTAATTTCGTGTCTATTGTGACAGACGCAGCCAGGGACCTTGAATTTCAAATTATCGAGACTCTTATTGGGAGTGGGGTGTCACCAAGTGATGACGCTGCTTTTGAAGTGATAAAGAGCATTGATGACCGACTTTTCGCCGAGCCTTCCTCTCTACTTTCTTCATCCAAAAAGAAATTGTCTCGCGCTAATTTTACTCGTTTACTTGCACAAGCAAAAGCGAAGAATAGCCTTCGAAACCCCAAACTTCCGCACAAGGACATGGCGCAGGCCTCCCAGCCGATTCTGACAAGTTTGGTGTCGGCAGGCGCAGACGTGAACTTTTCCGACTCAGAAACAAACACAACTCCTCTTCTTCTTGCAGCCGAGAAGATTCCAATTGCTCAGGTTACAGCCACTCTATTGGAGCTTGGTGCTGATTGCTTCTATTCTTTTGGGAATAGATTCGATCCAATTTTGACAGCAGCTGCAGTCAACAACACAGAGTCACTGCGTTGCTTGATGCGGCATGCCTCCAATTCGCCAAAGCCGGGCCATTGGACCCAATGCCTGGAGTATCAGGGCCAACTGAGCAACAAAGAGATGTTTGACTGTATATGCCTGGCATTGAAACGCGCAGAGAGACTCAACTACCAGAACTCAAATGATGAAACATTATTGCATCTCGCCGCAAATACAGGGAATGCCGATTTGGTCGTCAGTTTGATCTCCCACGGTGCCCATGCAGATATACTGGATGAAGATGGCTTGTTTCCCATTCATTGTGCCGCATTTTCACTATATGCCTCGCGTCATGGTGATCGGCCATATCATGATATTGTACAGTGCCTTCTCCCGGTGAATATGGTGCAACATACTTCCGGTCATGATCCATATCGCTCTGTTGAGGCAAGAGCCTTCCTCCAAGACGCAGAAATTCGTCAGCAGATATCAAGCACAACAAACGAAAAAGGAAACACAATGCTTTGGGAGGCTTTGGAAAGTGGCGATGAGACCATGTTTCTGCATCTTCTAAAGCTCGAGAGCGATTTCAACTCATGTGCCACACTTTCTGGAAAGCATCAGCACCCGTCACTTCTTTATCACGCCTCTGCTCATGGAATGACAAAAGCAGTGTCTTTCTTGCTGGAATGCAACGTTGACATTGAAAGCGCTGACAGCCGTGGATGGCGTCCACTTCACGGAGCAACAAGCTACGCTCATATGGCAACAGTCGAGAAACTAATTGCAGCCGGAGCAAATGTCTGTGCTTCCACAACACGGTTCGAGGAGGATTCTTCAATGGATTCTGGCCTTGCCAAGAAATCATGGAATGGCCATGCTCTCCATATAGCTGTGATGTGTGCTAATATTGACATGGTTGAGCTTCTTTTGAAGCATGGTGCAGATGTAAATGCAAGCACAGGATGCTTCAAAGGGCCAAATGGAAGAATATATGGACCGACTGCCCTTCACATAGCATTAGATCCCCAGGCATGGTATCCTGGAGATGATGATGATGATGATGACTTTGAAGACCGTGAAGACTATCATGAAGACTATTTGAAGGTTGCTAGAGTACTGGTTGAAAATGGAGCCTCTGTCGAAGGTGTCTTGGATCAACTACAGGTTAAGGATATACCAAGTTTCGAGGGTTTTGAGGATGTTTGGGATAAGATTCGAAGCTATATATAAGTTGAGAAGCTGGATCCAGACTCTTAAACACCTTTCTGTGGGTGATGAATTCTAAACATGATGTCCTTTATCGCCTACTGTGTTATAAAGTGGCTAAATATACATAGGTGGAAATGGTTCACGAGTGAAACATACATATTTCGAGCATCAAGCTGTTTCCATCAAGGCATACATACAGATAGTATTCCGGGACTAGTTACTTGAGGGCAAGTAATGGGATTGAAGATTGGATAGCGATGGGGCTTGCAGGAGACAGCACAATCCAATGAGTCTTTCCTTTCTCTGTAATTGCGAGAATGTGTCTCTCCTTAAGTTGGGATTTGGTTGTTGGCACCAGGTCATACGAATGTGGCTGCTTACCTTGTAGACTGTGGTATTTGTTGAAATTGCGAGTGATTTAGTGATTGTTATGTATGTCGTTCATAATAAGCGTGTTGCTCAAGGCAAAGATCAGCCCAAGGATGAATTAACACCTATGGTGTATGTTCCTTGAAGGCAGCAAATCGTGAACTCTATAGATGAGGAACTCGTTCAGGTTATCTTTTGCGTATATTCCTGTTGTTATCTAACACCGAAGACACGCATGATGCATTTACATCGGGAGAGTAAAGTATGTGTTAGTAACCCTTCATACGACATAAAAGAAGTCTAACATTTGTATGTTGGATGATTCTCTACAGATTCTCGATCTCATGCCTTGGGCTGAACATCCTCCTCCTGGCTCTGCTCCAGATCAACATCCTGAGCCGTCGATTGTTCCTGGGCTAAAATCGAGTTAGCAATGATCGCAGATAGCAATTAAAAAAAGCACTTACTATTCCAAAGCTCCGCATAAATACCGTCACGCTCGAGCAACTCGCGGTGTGAACCCATCTCTGCCACATGACCTGCCTTCAAGACCAGAATTTGGTCACTGTCGCAGATCGTGCGTAGACGATGAGCCACAAACACGCTTGTGCGGCTCTTATCTTTGAGAATGCTGTTGATATTCTGGAGGAGGGCCTGCTCTGTGTAGGTGTCTAAGGCGGATGTCTAAAAGAAAGGGTGGTTAGTTACCTCGATGAACCGCTCCGCTGGCAGATGAAGGTTAACATTATCACTTACTGCCTCATCGAAGAAGAATAATTGCGGATCCTTCAGGATCAACCGAGAAATTGCCAGCCGCTGCTTCTCACCACCAGAGATCATCATACCACGTTCACCAACTGCAGTTTGGTAGCCATCAGGCAACCCCTCAATGAGCTTGTGAATGTGGGCTCGCTCCGCAGCCCGGCGCACTTCTTCGTCCGATGCATCGATCCGTCCATAGCGGATATTGTGAGAGATCGTGTCGTTGAACAATGGTGTGTCCTGGGGTACTACTCCGATTGCCTTGCGGAGGCTGTCGATAGTCACATCGCGGATATCCTGGCCATCAATCAAGATGCGGCCGGACTGGACGTCATAGAAGCGGAACAGCAGACGCAAGATTGTAGACTTGCCGCAGCCGCTAGGGCCGACAATGGCAAACTTCTGTCCTGCGGGGATAGTGAAGGTGGCATTCTTCAGAATCGGTCGGTCTGGGTGGTAGCCGAATGTGACGTTCTCAAAGCGGATATGACCGCCCTGTGTCAGCTGCAGCGGCTTGGCGTTGGGTCGTTCCTGGATGGTAACGTTCACCTTCTGCAGGTTGAAAAGCGTCTCCATGTCCAGCAGGGACTGGCGCAGCTCACGGTAAACAGATCCCAAGAAGTTGAGGGGGACTGAAAGCTGGAAGACCAGCTGGTTAACCATGACTAGATCGCCGACAGTCATGGATCCGTTCGCAACTCCATTGCAAGCTAAGTACATCATTGCGGCCAGCGCAGAGGAGAATATCATGTTTTGGCCAGAGTTGAGGAATGCCAGAGATGTAGTCACCTTGATTGATGCATCTTCATACTTCTTCAGGGCCTTGTCGTATCGTGCCACTTCGAATTTCTCATTATTGAAGTACTTTACGGCCTCATAGTTGATGAGCGAGTCCACAGCAACAGTCGCTCCACGATTGTCAGCTGCATTGGCCTGTCTCCGGAACTTTGTTCGCCATGCGGTTGTAGTGATGGTGAATGCAGTGTAAGCTATCATTGTTGTGGTTGTTATGGCAGCAAATTGGAGGCCATATTGATAAGTCTATAACACGTTAGTAATGTGACTCCAAGAATGTTCGTTGTCATTCGTCCAGTCATACCAGGATACCGCAAACAAGCGAGATTTCAAGTGCTGTCGGCACCACATGGAAAACCATGGAAGTTAGGAGGAAGCTGATGCCCTTGGTACCGCGGTCAATTGCGCGGGTCAGACCTCCGGTCTGGCGGGAAAGGTGGAAGTTGAGATCCAGTCGCAACAGATGCTCAAAAACATTTGACGCCACCTTCCGAATTGCCTTCTGTGCAACACTGGCAAATACCGCGTTACGGAGCTCTTGGAATAATGTAGCTCCAATTCGAGTCACACCATCTAAAACATATTAGCGAGAAGTCGCTTCTTCGAGGTGCTGCAATCCTTACAGGCAATGATCATTGATCCAGCCACGGTGTAGGCGGTTCCACCAATAGCAGCAAAGTCTACATTCATAGAGTCGACAATGTTCTTAAAGTAGAATGGGATCTCCACGTTGAGGATCTGTATTGGGCTCATATTAGCATAGTCCTGACAAAAACACAAGAATAGATGAAACTTGCCTTTGCTCCTATAAGCAATGAAAGTGCTGTACTGACACGAAGCTTCGTGCCCCAATCATTCTACAAGCTATAGTCAATACCTGTCACTCTATACCAACAGCACTTGGGGATTACCTTTGGCCACAGATACTTGGCCATTTCTTTCATGATAGCCCAGTCTGCCTTCCTTTGTTCTTGTTTTCCGGTCAGAGGCTCGCTCAGCAAGTCTTTCTTTGGTGGGGTCTTCACATTGCCGCTATCTTCTGGCTTCTTGATGATATTGGCATTTGCTAGTTGTGCTGGAGCGGGGCTAGAGGTAGGAGTAGCTTTGACCGATGCGGGATCTTTATTGTCTGTGGATTGACTCCGTAATGCATTGCTATTTGATGTGAACTTGCGCAGGTGTATTCCATTGAGTCGTGTGCTTCGTAGCTGGCCGGCGAAGCTCGGATAGGTGAATTGCGCTGTGCGCCAGCACGGCGATCGTGCGGCTCTGAGGAGCATGGCCGCTTAGGATTTTATTCCCTGAGCTCCGAAGTAGTTTCGAGTCACCGAGAGGAGGTTCAGAGGCGCATAACGGGAGCAAGCAAGAAAGATTGGCGCGCAAGGTAGCTATGTCTCCGATAGCTTGTGGGGGAAATTGCCGGCTTCGGAGTAAAAGCCGTCACTCCCAATGCAAAGCCCAGGATAATTGCAAATAGTCAAGCAAATGTAAGACGCAAAATAAGAAGGAAAGTAATTCAAGAACCTCTTATAATAAAACTCCAAATGTCGCAATTCCGAGGGGCAGTTGTGTACTCCGTTGGCCGCATCGCTCTCGGGCCCACGATTTCCCGATTTCCCTTTCGTCACAACTGACGTAAATTCTCCCTTCGGCACTTGGTCGTTTCTTTTTTTCAAACACCATGCGCCCCCTCCAAGGTGTTCGGCCTCTGTCCTGGACACGAGTTGTTCCTCGCGTTCACCGGCAAACGCGATGCCTTCAGATTCGCGCCGCGCCCTCGGGAGTGCCTTCGGTTAATGGCGACAATCTGCCACTCGCTAGCACGCCCAGCTCTGTTGAATCACGAGGTAATTGCAATTGCCCTTGGGCTTTGTTTTTGTGCCACTGACAATGAGGCCACATAGATGCGCGATTCGATGTTGTCGGCGCTCCATATTCGCTTCTTTCGGTTTCACTCTCGGCTTCGCAGAACCTATATACGCGACGCGGAACACTGGTTGGGTTGAGTGGCAAGGCGGACAATGTATGCAATCCCACAATCATGTTGTCCTGGAGGAATGATCGTGCTAACACATAGTCTGCGCAGGTTGTTTCCACGCTGAGCGTTCTAGAACCCTTCCGGAGGGCTATCGTCGGGGTGCCGTTCCTTTATCAGAAGGTAAGACGCGCGACGCAGATGAGGACCTAAAGACAGCGATTGACAATTCCCCAGGTCTCCTCACCGACCCCTGTCACAGCTCTCGTCTCCGTTCGATCGCCTAATACCTCCTTCGCTGTCGTTAACGTCAATGGCTCCGTAGACTGGATGGTTGCCCAACGACGGGCTTTGCTTGCATGGACGGGCCGGTCTCTGACCATCAAGCCGACTATCAACGCAAACCTGGTGAGTGGATCTATGATCGCGTAAGGGAAAAACCAAGCTAATCTGCGCAGAGCTTGTCTCATTGGGGTAGCTCCGAAGTGACTGGCAGAGGTTTAATAGCGTTGGTTGGAAACGGACAGCTATACTCGATTGAATTGAAGGATGGCGAGCAATACATTGCGCATCCCAGGTATGACCCCTCCGCCGCGATTTCATTTCCGACATCGCTGATATTTGATCCACAGCAATGTGGTCGCTTACACCATAGCATCCAACCCTCCTCGCCCCTACCGTTTCAAATCCACCACTCTCAACTTCCAGGTCCCTGGTCTGAAGACGCTACCAAAGCTTCTCCAAAATGCCAAGTTCATCCGTGACGTGTCCGATTCTAAGGCATACAAAACCACCATGCGGTGGTTCCACAAACTGCGTACCTGGTCTCGAATGACCATCTGGGGAGATAGAGTATGGCAGTCCCGTTTTTGTCCTTTAATTTTCACCAACTAATAATGTCCTCTAGCTCTTCCTGCAATTTGACGGTCCCACGACCATCCTCGTTCAATCTCGCGGTCCTCGCCTCAATGATGTTTTGTCCGCACAGGAAGCTAATGAGATCGCCAATGTCCCTAGTGGCTTTACCTCGCCCGCTCCTCAGTCTACCGAAGGCGCAAAAGCAATAGAAGACAAGCCACAAGAAGAAAAGACAGAAGCTGAAAAGGCTGTCAGTAATATCCCTGGCCTGACCCGCACTGTCGAGGAACTAGAGCATGAAGTGCAAGGAACGAGGCAAAGCGTTGCGAAGATCCGCAAAGATGGAAAAGTCGAGATTGAGGAAGTTGCTCGCACAAACTAAATAGAAAGACTCAAAAGGGTCGACTTGGAGGAGTTCTCTTCTCTTCGCATTGGGTTTTGTGCGGGCTAGAGCGGTCTCCATTTGGGACGATTATCATGTTGAATTCTGTACAGTATGGGCATTTCTTTTATTTTGGCAATTGCCGACAAATGTCTTTTTTTCCTTTGTTTCTGATCTACGAATTCACCTTGCTGTGTCTGTCATCTTTACCTTTTAAGTAGAAAGAATGGATTTAAAAAAAAAACACAGCTTAAGAAAGTATTAAGAGAGCTAGAGATCACTCTGTCAAAATCCCCGATTTACAAGATCTCAGAGATTAAGGTTGTTTCAACTGCATCTAACCAAAATGATATGTTTCATTTTTGATTTTGAACCATCTTTTATTCTAGTCTATTCTCTTTTATTCCCTTTTATTCCTAAACGAGCAATATCCCGGATAATCCAGCTAAATCCGTCGGCCTTCGGGCTATCGCAGAATGTCCGACCGCTGCAGTTACCCCTATAAGGCCTCTTTTCAAGAGGATGGTTCGTCAGTTAGGGCAATCCCTGGATCCTGTGAATAATTGACCAACCGTAGTGAAGCCACCATGCTGTCCCTGGGCTAGTGGCTATCTGAATAGAGTAAATATGTAGTATATTGTAAGTAATCAAGCTCGGACTTAGCCAGAAACCGATTGTCCGAAATTATGACTGCTTCGTATTTGTATTTTTTTGGGGTTCGAATATTTTATTTCTCGTATATATCACCTTCTGTATAGGCCATGAGTAGAATCTGAAACTGGAAGAACTTGAAGCCCTGAAGATCTTAATCTGCAACCCTAAATCTTCAGGACCAAACGGGCCGACGTTGAGGTGAGTTTTAAATGGAACCTGTTTCCAACACGCAATTTGGTTTCTTAATCTTATACTTCCCGTCTTCATTTTTCGTTTTAGAACTATAAATTGGGAGGTTTGGTTTCAATATGCAATATTCTAATACATCAAAAGCAGATTACAAACAGTTCAAGTCTATAACTCGAACTTTCCAACCCAACAAAGATGGCCAACAATGAGACTGGGGTTACTCCCACTACTCCCACTATCGACAGTGCCGCCACCACTCCTGTAGAGAGTGTGCAAGGAAATAATGACCCAGAGAAAGGGCTCACACTATCAGAGAAAGACGAAGCACAACCTTCCGAGCAGTCAATTGCTGCTACCCCAGCACCAGCAACACCGGTGATCGGTCCACCACCTGATGGAGGCGCACAGGCATGGCTGGTCGTACTAGGAGCTTTCTGTGGTCTATTCGTCAGCTTCGGTTGGATCAATTGTAAGGCCTGTCATAACATATCAACCCAACAAGATACTGATCTCAGCCAGGCATCGGAGTATTCCAAGAATACTACCAAAGTCACCAATTGAGCGAGTTCTCCACCAGCACAGTAACATGGATCACATCGCTAGAGACTTTTATGATGTTCTTTTGCGTGCGTATATCATTCCACCCAAGCCAACTTATATCTCCAAGGTCCATCGGTCCATCCTAACATCCTTCCTAGGGCCCGATATTCGGCACTCTATTCGACAGCTACGGCCCACGCTGGATTCTACTCATCGGTTCAATCCTCCACGTTTTCGGCCTAATGATGGCCTCCCTCTCAACAGAGTACTACCAATTCATCCTGGCGCAAGGAATCTGCAGCCCAATCGGTGCAAGCGCCATCTTCAACGCCTCCGTCAACTCCGTCAGCACCTGGTTCGCTAAGCGTCGTGCTTTCGCCCTCGGCGTAACAGCCTCTGGATCCAGTCTGGGCGGAGTCATCTTCCCAATCATGGTCACCCAACTGATTCCCCAAGTCGGGTTCCCCTGGGCAATGAGAATCTGCGCCTTCCTCATTTTGTTCATGTTGGGCATCGCCAATCTCACGCTGAAGTCGAGATTACCGCATCGCCCTAAGCCATTTGATATCTTGAATTTCCTGCGGCCGTTGACTGAGCTCAAGTTCGGGCTTACACTTGCTGGTGCCTTTTGCTTCTTCTGGGGCATGTTCTTGCCGTTCACGTTTGTTATTACCCAAGCCGAGAGATATGGCATGTCTTCCAATCTAGCCGGGTATCTAATTCCGATTTTGAATGCCTCGAGGTAGGTAGTCTTCCGATTCTAGTTCATACCCCTCAACCTCGTTGATCAATGAAAACTAACAATATCCAATTAGTATCTTCGGCCGCACACTCCCAGGCTATTTCGCCGATAAAATCGGCCGCTACAACATGATGCTTGTGACAACCTTCTTCTCGGCTATCCTCGTTTTAGCCCTCTGGCTACCGTCCAGAGGTAACGTCCCAGCAATTTTGTTCAGCGCCCTGTACGGCTTCGGCTCTGGTGCGTTTGTCTCACTTGCTCCCGCTCTTATCGCGCAGATCTCCGATCTTCGCCAGGTGGGCGTGCGCAACGGCACTTTCTTTGCTGTCATCTCGTTTGCGGCCTTGACTGGTACTCCTATTGGTGGTGCTTTAGCGCCAGATGTTCTTCATGGCGATTATACTCGGCTACAGATATTCTGTGGGGTTGTTATGATCGTTGGGTCAGTTTTGTTTGTTTTTGCCAGGGGGGCTGTTGGTGGGTTTAAACTTAACAAGGTATAATAATGATGTGGCCTTGTCAAATGGTGTTTTTAGATGTCTTTTATAAATATTCTCCTCTTAGTATTGCTAGAAGGATATACACATTTTGATATCTTTTCTCCGAGGATTAACCGATTTACTAAAGTTAAACTCCACCAACTAAGAGACTTCTATCAACAAAACTTATGTTTTCAACGTCTGCGGGTATTTAAAAGTGCGAGGGACAAAATACAGCCATTTTTACCAACGTAGACCATAACAAAAGCCAAGGTCTGGGTGTAAGACCTAAGGGGGGGCCATGTCCCTAGTTGTCAACAAAAGTACTAACAGAATGCGGCTAAGGATTAGCCAAGCTAAGACAAAGTGTTCCAAGGCTACTTTATAAAGTGACCCTAATTCCCCAGAAGCTGACGCGTTTCTTTAGTTCATGGCAAAGCAATAACCGCTATCCCAACATGGCTTCAATCTTCTCGGGATTATACAATCTATTGCAGGCCCTGAGAGGCACAAACACCACATTCCTCACAGACCAACACGTCCCGGGCGCCGATCTGACAGGCAAATGGATCATTATAACCGGATCCAACAATGGCGTGGGCTTCGAAGCAGCAAAGTCTTTTGCATCATGGGGTGCAAACCTAATCCTCGCCTGCCGCGAGCCACCCGCATGGGAAGTGCATCCAACAGCAGCAGTGAAAGAATGCAAAGAGCTCGCCGCAGCGCACGGCCACCCATCCACGATCGAATGGTGGCAGATCGACATGGCGGATCTCAGCAGCGTCGACGCTTTCTGTCAGCGATGGCTGCAATGCGACCGTACTTTGGACATCCTATGCAATAACGCCGGCATCGCAGAGTCTACTAAGCAAACATATATAACGAAGGATGGGTTCCAGTTGGTTCATCAGGTCTGTTTCTTTTTTTTTAATTCTGCAACTGAACAGACACTAAATGAAAAACCATCTCAGGTCAACTTCTTATCCCATGTACTACTGACCCTGCGACTCCTCCCATCTCTAGCTCGTAGCGCCGAGCCAAGAGTAATCTGCACAACCTCCTGCATCCACCATCTAGGACTCTTCAATCTCGAGCATGTTAATGGCGCACGGGCTGGCGAAGGCAACGATTACCGGAACAATAAGCTATACTACCAAATGTGGATTGCGGAGCTGCAATCGCGACTTCTCAAACAACCCGAGTACCTCCACATCACAGTCAACGGCGTCCATCCCGGCTTTGTGGCTTCGGGTATATGGGACAACCTTCGGGACACGGGCAAAGCCCCGGGCGGACTAGGCCTTCTTTTACGCTATATCGCTATCACGCCGCAGCAGGGTGGGTTGGCTATTTCTCATGCAGCTACTAGCTCGGAGTTGGGACCAGATCCGAAGAAGCAGGGTGTCGGCGCGGAAAATGGGCGTGGGGGTGGGAAATATATCAATCGGATTTGGGAGGGGCCGGCGAAATCACATTGTTATGACCCAGAGGCTAGATCGAGGCTGTGGATTAAAGTGGATGAGGAGCTCGGTTTACAAGAGAAGGGTCTTCTGTCGGTTTTGGGTCGTTGATGTATCCAATTCTGTGCCAACAAGCAACTTGAAGAGACCAGGAAAGAATGTTAGAAAGAATCTAAGAGTGGCCATGCCTTATAGTCGGGAACTATAAGAAAGGATAAGCTTGAGATCAAGATCTTGGGTCGATGGTTATGATGAAAGGGCTTTGACAACAAAAAGTTGCAATGAACACGTCCCCAAAGTACTTAGGATGAATTGAAAAGATAGACCAGAATACCTAGCAAGAGTATAGACACAAAAACGCCGTAGCACCGTCGCTGAAGCATGATGCATAAAAAGAGAAGAGGGGAAAAAAACAACTATGCTCCGGTATATGCCGCCCAAAAATGCAGCAATTAAGCCAATATTCCTTGTCTCATGTTCTCGACCGTCTTGGCCCCAACGCCTTTCAGCTGGCTCAGCTGTGCCAGGCTGTTAACCTGGAATTGAGACTGGTCTGAGACGATTTCACTGTCGGTTGTATTCAATGATGTCTGGTCCATCTCACAGAGGCAATCGACAAGAGCCTCTGCCTTCTTAGCGCCCACTCCTTTGAGCAATTTAATCTGGCTCACGTCCCGCGAGTTGATGATGGAAAGAATATGCATGGTTCGAGGAGAGACGGACGGGTCCTCACTATCAAGGAGCTCGGGGGCTTCCTCAATCTGACTAAGCTTGGCTGCAGTACGCTTCTTGTGTTTTGGGCGAGGAACATCCTCGTCGCTTGAAAAGCCGGCATGACTCTGGTCCATGTAGTTATCCTCATGACTCGCTGATTGGCGTTTGCCAAGGGTTTGTGTTACATCCTTCTTGAGGGAGAGCATGCTACCCAACCTCCCCTTGGGCGGGGAATGGGATTTCTCTTCCCAGGCCTTTGCATGAACGCGCTCCTTCAGGGCGGCAATCTTGCGTGCCAGCTTTTCATTGTGGGGGAAGTGGGGAGCTGCCAGCTGGTACATTCTCAGGGCTGAGCTGTCTTCACCACGTGCCTGATGTTGTTTAGCCATCAGCAGGTATGACAAACCCTCAGCCCGCGCATCTTCTGTGCCATCAATGCGCTGCTCCAACTGTTCCAATCGCCTTTTAAGCTGCTCATTGAGCTCATTAGCTTGCGTCTGTCTCGATTGTTCGCTCACAGCCCGCACAGCCAAGATCTCCTCGACCTTCCTTTCAACCATCTCCTCGATCCTAGCAGCTGAGAAGTCGTCATGACGCGCAGTGGGTTGCGTACCCAGGGGCTGACGAGTGGGTTTCAATGACGGAAGACCGGAGGGAGCATTGGAAATCGAGGTGCGTTTCGGTGCTTCCGATTTCCGAAGCTGGCTAATAAGCTTGGGTTGCGGCTTGTCAGAATATACGCTGAATGCCTTCACAGGTTTGCCGTCTTCCTTTTCTGCAGAGTCCTTTGCAATGGCCGCCGGCATATTGACGTTGACAGAAGCTGTCAGTGCGCGTAGCGGTTGTCGCGTGCCCATAGATGGGCGAGTCAATGGCCGGGCCGGGCCCTTGAACATGGGATCGTTTTCTACTTCGCGGACCTCGATCTTTCGTGTGCGATTGGCGACGTTCAGGGAGCTAATTGTGTCAAGTTGGTAAGACCGGACAGGTGCAAGGTTGAGAATCATCACTGTCAAGCCATTGTTCTGTCCCAAGGACAGAATTCTTGTCATCTTGGACTCGCGGTATGGAATGCGATGCTGCTTCTTGTTGATAGCCTCGACACACTGCGCCAAAACAAAAAGACTCTTGTTGATACTAGCTGATTCGACCATGCGCTCTTTATCATTTTCTGTCCGTCGATTGTCTTCGGATCCTGCGAGATCAATAGCGGAAGCAGTGCTGACTCGAACCTTGTCAGGAGAGGAGATGGTGACTTTCACACCGAGAACGGCGTGAGATCGAGAAGAATGGGCGTTGAGCTATTTGGATGTTTAGCAAGAGCATATAGCCCCGAGCTTTCGGCATAATATCATACCTTTGTCGCGGAAGTGGACCGGTTAGTGTTGGCCTGGTCATAAAGCTGCTCAAACTCCTTCAGAGTAGTACAGGGCTTCTCGCTCAAGCCGCAAACCACAGTTTTGCCGCCATTATCCCGAAGAGGGAGACCTGACATTGTACGCTTCTCGGGCGGCTCGAACAAGTCATACACCTTGTCGTTGTAGATTTCATAATAACTGAGGGCAACCTGCACTGTCGTCTCTCCCTCACTGTCCTTCTCAATCTTGCGGCTGCGTCTATAGATGCCACTGAGTAGCCGGGGAATTACACCGCGGTCCGCCAGGGTTTTCCCGCCGCGCATAGTGTGTGTTTTGCCTGTTCCGGTGACACCATATGCAAAGATGGTCACATCAAATCCGTTGAGAAGGTGCTTAATTGTTGGCGCCACTGGTACTCCGATCAATATACTGACCCATTGCAGCTCTGGTGGGCTTGAAACAGCAACTCACCTTCCGCATCAAACAGCTCCTGCTGCGACACCTCCGCATCGTACACGCCATTGAACTGGAACGCATACTCCTCCCCCTCGTTCTTGGGGTTTGGGATCCGAACCACATTATCCCTGTCCCTCAAAGCCGCCAATTTCTTGTCGCTCTTGTCACTCTTGCCGCTAATTATAGACTGGCGCGATTTGGAGTCGGCGGTAGCGGAAGATCCTGTACGAACGATCACATCGGCCTCCCGTTCGGAATTAAGAAGGGGACGAATACGCGCAACAACTCGGACACTCATTGTGGCGGGATGTTCATTCAATTGTCGTGTGATGTCTGAGTCCTGGACGTCAGGGATGCGATCCAATCCAAACGAAACCGAAGGAATGACTAGAACGAAATGTAAAGCCCAAAAAAAGAGAACAATAAAGAACAATAAAGTCCTCCCAAAAAAAACAACGAAACGAAACTAACTACTTGGTGTATGCAGAACTGAAGGTTGTGGAACGTGTGGAGGAGTTCTCTTGTGCAGCAGCCGATGTGGTTGGTGTTGGCAGGGCAACCGCCTTTGGCTCTACAACGTGTGTTATCAGTACATTCCTAACACTCGAGCACCACAGTGGGGTGTAATTGTACTGATACCATTTGAACCAAGTGATAATCTTAGAAATCTCATGGTCTCCTCATTACATTTGACAGTAAAGTATACTCTATGGATGTACACTGCGCCTTGGACCGAGGGCTAAGTGCTGACGTCCAACCAGCTCAGATACTTGAAAATATATATAGATCAGCTCGATGGCAATAAATATTACATCCATATATATAAAAGTTGATATATATATACATATATCAACATTTATATCTCAACTGTCTTATACTCAATATCAAATGTCGTCGTACAACATAGAAACACGCCTCTTGTCACATGTCCCCTGGCCTCTGATTGGCTGGAGCACCACGACCTAAAGGCCACCGTAGACCATCATCACCGCCTCTCCCACACTCCCTTGGTTTGTTCTGGTGAGCTGTCCTTTGCCTCGCTACTGCCTTTTGTGATATTTCCGGGTTTTCTAAAGGTACAGCCTGCCCGGTACACAACCAAATTTACCCTGTTCCGATGACGAGAAACTGATTGTGGGGTTCCAGGAGCTGTTACCACCGCCTCCTCATATCGCTTCCACCCACTCGACTTCGTGACGAGCGCAACCCTCTTTTCCTCCCAATCCTTAAGTCCGACTAAACACAATCTACTCGACTCTAATGGCAGCACCACAGGGGGGATTCCCTCCTCAGGAAGGCTATGGCCAGCCCGCCTACGGCTCCCCAGAACCCACACAGTCCCCAGTTCATGGGCAAGGCGTGCCAGCACCTGCCGCAGGTGGAAAGAAGAAGAGAGCGTACGCTGGTGAAGCATTCGACTTCGGCTCCGGCGCCAATGCCGCGCTCGGTGGACAACCCACAGCTGGGGGTGCTTACGGAGCCTACCCTCAGCAGCCCCAAGTTGCAGGATATCAACAACCCACCTACGGTGCGGACCCCAGCCAGATGCAGCCCGCAGCACCATCATACGGCGCCCCTGTTGCCGCCGATGTTTCGCAAATGACACAGCAATTCGGCGGAATGGGCATGAGCGAGCCTCATCACATGCCGCCCCCGCAGCCTGTGGCCCAAGCCCCTATGCGGCCCCAAGTCCAGCTTAACCAGCTTTACCCCACGGACCTTCGATCACAACCTTTCAACGTCGCTGAGCTGGACTATCCCCCTCCTCCAGTTATCTTGCCTCCGGGAGTATGTATAGATACCATGTTTCGAATGTGGTCGATATGCTAACAATTGACAGACCAGTGTTTATCCATCGCCCGAGGCAAATTGCCCTACGAAATATATGCGATCCACGCTCAACGCCGTCCCCACAACCAACTCACTCCTGAAGAAATCAAAGTTGCCCTTCGCCCTTGTCATCCAACCGTATGCTTCTCTTCATGACGCCGAGGACCCTGTTCCTGTGATTCCAGACCAAGTCATCTCACGATGCCGACGTTGCCGTTCCTATATCAACCCTTTCGTCACCTTCCTCGACCATGGCCACCGCTGGCGTTGTAATATGTGTAACCTTACCAACGATGTGCCCCAAGCCTTCGATTGGGATTCTACACTGCAAAAGCCCGCCGATCGTGCCCTACGTGCCGATCTCAACCACAGCATGGTCGAATTCGTTGCGCCGCAGGAATACATGGTCCGACCTCCTCAACCTCTGGTCTACCTCTTCTTGATTGATGTGAGCTATGCATCGGTGACCAACGGTCTTTTGGCCACCACCGCTCGCACTATCCAGGAGAGCCTCGATCGCATCCCGAACGCAGACCGCCGTACTCGCCTCGGATTTATTGCAGTGGACTCAAGCTTGCACTACTTCAGCATTCCCCGGGACGAGTCAGGGTCTTCAGAGCCCCGGATGTTGGTTGTCAGTGATCTGGACGAGCCTTTCCTCCCGATCCCTGGTGATCTCTTGGTGACGCTGAGTGAATGCCGGGAGAACATTGAGGTCTTCCTCCGCAAGCTGCAGGAAATGTTCCAAAATACCCAAAACAACAGCTGTGCCATGGGTGCGGCATTGCGCGCTGGTTACAAGTTGATCTCCCCCGTCGGTGGAAAGATGACCGTTCTGAGCTCATCTTTGCCCAACACTGGTCATGGAGCGCTCACTATGAGAGAAGACAAGAAGGTGCTGGGCACCAGCAAGGAATCGAGTCTGCTTCAAACCGCGAACTCCTTCTACAAGAGCTTCGCAGTCGAATGTTCAAAGGCTCAAGTCTCTGTGGATATGTTCCTGTTTTCATCGCAATACCAAGACGTGGCATCTTTGAGCTGCCTGCCCCGTTACACTGGTGGTCAGACCTACTTCTACCCTGGCTGGAACGCTGCGCGAACTGAAGATGCTATGAAGTTCGCTCGTGAGTTCTCTGACTACCTTTCTTCAGAGATTGGTCTGGAGGCCGTTCTTCGCGTGCGCGCAACCACCGGTCTACGTATGAACACCTTCTACGGCAACTTCTTCAACCGCAGTTCCGATCTCTGTGCTTTCCCAGCGTTCCCTCGTGACCAGGCCTACGTGGTCGAGGTGGCCATTGATGAGACGGTTACAAAGCCGGTCGTCTGTATGCAGGCAGCTGTCCTTCACACTACCTGCAACGGTGAGCGTCGTATCCGTGTCTTGACCCTGGCGCTTCCAACAACCCAGAACCTGGCAGACGTCTACGCCTCGGCTGATCAGCAAGCCATTGCCACATTCTTCAGCCACAAGGCTGTGGAGCGCACATTGAGCAGCGGCCTCGAGCCTGCTCGTGAGGCTCTTCAGGCCAAGATCGTGGAACTTCTGCAGACCTACCGCAAGGAGCTTGCGGGTGGTAGCGTTAGCGGTGGTGGCCTCCAGTTCCCTGCCAACTTGAGAGCCTTGCCCGTACTGTTCCTTGCAATGATCAAGAATGTGAGTTTTTTTCTATTTCATTTGTGATAACCGTTCTATACTAATCCTTTTCTTTTCTAGCTTGGTCTTCGCAAATCCGCCCAGATCCCCACGGACATGCGGTCCGCAGCTCTCTGCCTTCTGTCGACCCTGCCCCTGCCGCTCCTCATCCAATATATCTACCCGAGAATGTACTCACTCCACGACATGCCCGACAATGCGGGTGTACCTGACCCACAGACCGGCGAAATCATCCTGCCCCCTGCTGTCAACTTGTCTTCCGGTCGTCTCGTGCCCTACGGTCTGTACCTCATTGATGATGGCCAGACCCAATTCCTCTGGGTTGGCCGCGATGCTGTTTCACAGCTTATCGAGGACGTCTTTGGAGTTCCTGATAAGTCACAGTTGCGGGTGGGCAAGCAAACGCTCCCCGACGTCGAAAATGAGTTCAACCAGCGTGTTCGGGCCGTGGTTGAGAAGAGCCGGGACCACCGATCCAAGGGTGTGGGCAGCATGATCGTGCCTCACCTGTACATTGTTCGCGAAGATGGCGAGCCCGGTCTGCGTCTCTGGGCTCAGACAATGCTAGTTGAGGACCGTGCTGACCAAAGTGTCAGCTTGGATCAGTGGATGGGTTCCTTGCAGGAGAAGGTTTGAGCCCTCTGCTCTGGCCATCATATCGGTCAGCACTGATGATTTGTTCTCAGGTCGTGCAGTAATGAAAAGCTGACCGGTTGGTATCGGACCATGAAATTCGTGTTTCCGCGAGTCCTCCCGCCTGTACCATTACGTTGGGGAAGATTGCGTTTGGGTTTCTGTCACGGCGGGCATGTTTGGATTATCTAGTACTAGTAGATCGCGGGGTTATAGTTGACAGGCGATAGACACTGATCGCATCTATGAAGAATTAACGGTATCATTTTTCTACTCTATTTTATCATCCCACTGGACATGGGACATGAAAGGACTAAGATGGTAGGATTACGACGTAGGTCAATCAAATCCAATGATCTAATCTTTGAAAAGCCACCTGGGCAGTGGCCCCCATTTCAGGTCTAGTGGTACTTAGGTAGTAGTCGTCTAGTGTACTAATGTGGCAATGAGAACAGCCGCTATCTATATCCCTGCACTCTCCGTCTGATGACCCGATATTTGACATTTAACTGCACCCCCCCCCTCCCCTCCTCCATATTCTACATCTTCGGAGTAATGCTCATTCTTCTCCACCATGTTACCCTCGAGAGATAACATAGCGAAGTTCATTGCCATCGTTCCAGAGGCTAATGAAGGGACCGCCCTTAGATTGTTGGAGGTAAAGCCATTTTAATCACTTCCCTTTCCAATACTGACACATTTATTCAAGGAAGCAGAAAACATCGATGATGCTATCAGTCGGTATTACGATGTTCAAAATGAGGCTATAGCTCCAAGTTTGCCTACTATGGAAGCTGAGGCGGATATGCGGAACTTGCCCCCACCGTATGCACGTTCAGCAACAAGAGGGCTTGCACATCATCACACCAATATATTCATTGAAGCCGCCGAAATCCGCTCTAAAGATGAAGTGCGATATTGACCCCTTCCATATTGATAAATTGCTAATGTTGGTATGCTCCGATAGCAAGATATGAAGACCGTCCTCCACGACATTCAGCAGACCTATCGCATTTTTAATAGTGATATTGAACCACAACATACCTCGCAATTTGTTTACTGTAACTGTGATGTCCACAAATACAAAGACAGAAAGTCTGCACGGCTTCCTGTTCAGGAAATGTGGTCCAAAGCAGTCATGTATCCAGGTCAGCTCTGCCAATTTGACGATATCAGTTGTGTTGGGGCCACGGTCTAACCCTCTCGTTCTCATCCGAGTAGGTGAATTAGCCTATCATGATAGTCATCCAACAAGTCTCACCATGAAAAGTCCATATAGCCGTCTGCCCTCGCCATTTCCAGCTACGAGCCCCGGGATTTACAGTACAACGAAGCCTGCTACAACCAGTATCTTCAGAAGACTGTACGATTGAATGCGACCCTCAATGCTGCAGTACAGGCTTCCATTGATGCAAAAGAACCAACATCTACCATATGGGATACTGAAGACCTAGATACCTCTGCAGCAAATGGGGTCGTTGCTATGGCTTCTTCGAATACCCGGCAACCAGCTACTCAAGGGTCCACTCATCTCAATAATCCGTCAGATCCCCCCATAGAGGGCTCTAAGTTATCAGCATTTGGTAGTTTGAAAAAGATGCTATCGAAAAAGACGTCCGAGGGGCAGGCAGAAGAGGCAGCTACTCACACTAAGGGGCTACGCACGGCCATTCTAGAGGAGGAGCAAGGCAGGTGGCCAAATCAGGAATGGCAACAGCTCGTGACAACCTACCAAGAAACAGTTGGAATAAGTCAAAAGATCGCCGATCTTCGAGCCCGTCGTCCAATTCAATATCTTCATCCCCTCCGAGCAGGATATTTTGAGCCTATTCTAGCGACTTGGGCAAAGTCCACATCCAACCCTCTCACATTTACCATCGACGCGATTGGTGGGTGGAGAGGAGTCACCCCCGGTTGGAGAGGATATAAAGATCTCGCCGAGGAGCGCCTATACTGGGTCATGAATAACGCAGAGGGCATTAGAAATAAGACGAAGCCCGATGTCATATCTGCGATGAGCATGGCTCGGTCTAGAATGGAATCTGCGATTGAAACACCTCCGCGATACTTCTCACGCGATGATATCTGCAAGGTTCAATCAATCTCCCAGACTTACTCGAAGCAGGTCATGTCTCCTTTCCGACCTTCTGGGGAGCCGGCAGTTCCTTTAGATGGAACTATGATTCTTTTAGGAGTATCCAAGTCTATGAATTCCGCACCACTTCGCCCGAACTATAATGAGCATCTCATTACAGGTTATTCCGCCTCTGAGCAGCCAAAGAGCAAAGGTGACTATATTGCCCTCCGACAAGTCTATATCAGATACTAACTTCGGAAAATAGATATCGCCAAGGCCATCATACATCGCTTTACTCAAGCAATGATCAATCACGACCACAACACCCAAGGCTATCAACTGGTCACATTCGCAGGTCAGGCCCGGTACATAGACTACATCAACCACCAGAATTTCGAACAAGCATGGTCAAAGATTAGATTCGGAGGAGAGACTCGACTGATGTTAGGCTGGCAAAGGGCCAAGGAGCTCCACTGCCAAAAACACTCCGGAACAGCAATCTACCACCCTATATACGGGTGGCAAGCTGGTCCCCAAACACCCATACTGAGACTGCTTATTATACTCGACGGTGAAGCAACAGACATGAACGAATTCCAGCTCGATCTTCTTGGCCTCACTTGGGTTTATGCCACGATCTTCTTGATGGGTCCGGATAGATGTCCAAACCACCATCGCCTTGCCAACGAGCTACACAGAATCAGTAATAGCAACCCTCGTGTCTCGTTCCTCGATGCGCAGGGGAACATACCGGAGCGCTTCATCACTCATGAACTGTTAAAGCGACATCTCCAATACAATGTTTCATTCTCAGATTTCGAGACGCTGGAGCAGATGACGGTAGATCTACCTTCATATGTGGAGTAAACCGCACGTGTTTGATCGAATGGTCTGAGCTGTCTGATCTGTCATAAGGAAGATCAACCATCCAGATCTGATTGGGATCAGTGTGGTAATTGTGTTTTGTCTTTTACAAACAACTGTGTTTCTGTACCTCTGACTCCAATGAAATGAGTGGTCATAGGTAAGCCCTTAGGCTACTATCATATATAATCAATAGGTATCTCTCCGACTTCCCCCGGAGACCAATGAGAATGTTGAAGATCGGTGATAGTCTAAATATATAAATATATATATTTATATATTTAAGAATCCATATGGTTTCTATTTTAAATGTATTTAAGCGCCTTCCCATTATGATATAGCGTAAGCCCCGGAACAAGCCCTGGAGTGAGTAACCCTCCCTCTTAAAGCGGCACCGATTAGGAACATCGCACGGCTTACGGAGTAGAAATGCAATAATGCAATAGAACATCTTATACTTACTTATTTTGCCTAAGCTTCGTCATGTCCCAATTAATATACCCCTTGTGACTAGTGAAACTAGAAATAGTGGAATAGTGGAATGGTGGATTCTCCAATCAGCATGAAACTAGCACCTCCCTATGTGATGCTCTGTGGTGGAGCGGGAAAGTTGGATTGTGACAAGTTTTCGCCAGGTGCAGTAGCGCCGTCCATAGAACGCGACATGTGAGAGACTTTGGCGCTGTGGCGGAGATCCCTAGATCGCTCTGGGATATACTTCTAGACTACTTTGTTATGTATGGGTGAATCTAGTCAGATCCAGGTACCCCAAATGTAGTTGTGGAGATACTTGATCCAAGGTTCCACGCCCATCAACCCAGAGAAAGCGGACAGGGGGAAGACAGTGAGAGTTAACAGACCACTCTTTTCTCACTCAACTCACTCAACTCATCTACTTCACTCTACTTCCTCTATCTACCCTTCTCTAGAATGGTCGATTATTCTTCCCAGTTTTTTCTCTCTTAATTGATACGGATTTCTACGGATTTCTAAATTTGAACCACTTGGTTTCACCATATTGCTGGAGCCGCTTCAAAGCTCTCTCTGCCCCACCACTTCCCCTACGGCCCGCTATTTCTCCAGGTTCATCTCTTCTCATCTTCCTCTCCTTTCTTCTCTATTTTCTTCTTTACCTTCATAGAGAAAGAACGAGACAAAGTGAGTCCCAATCCAGCCCTCATCCGTTGTGATTCCCTATCGGAAGATGACCCCGCTTTGAAGCGTCTTGGCTCATCCTCTCCATATGCGCCTCAGCATCATCACCGTCAATTCCACTAACGGGCCATGTTCTTAGGATCTGGGACTTGATACCGTGATACCAACCTGACAGCATAACCCCTGATCTTCGCATCACACCCTGGTCTCTTGGGTCTAGACGCTGTACCTGTCACATCTTCTCCCCATCTGGAGCTTCGTACGACCCAAGGTCCCTTTACCTTGCTGTACACTTTGCTTTTCATTCCCTGGGATCTCGCCGACCTTCTAACACTAATTCGTTCGAGAGTGTGAGCACCTTCCCGAAGAATCAATTCGATTGCAGCGCAAACGAAAGTAAGCTTTGTTCCCCGGTTTCCGTGCATTGTCGTTGCCTTTGTTCCCCTCGCGCTGGTACTTTGCGGTCGAGTTGCTTGAGCTTTCGAGCGATTGCCTCCAGGTGCTATTGTCTTGCGTTCCTTGGATTGTGCATCGTCAAATTTTGCACGATTCTCCGTTTACTGTTTTTAATCCCCGGTTCCCGTTTCCCGTTTCCCGTTTCCCGTTTCATTTACCCATGGACTGTGTTCGACCTTTTCTCCACTGGATCCCACGGATTTTAAAGGCTGACAATCACCCGAAGGGTAGGCCTATCAAGGAAACCGTTCTCGATATGGGTCAGCCAAACCCTCCCGCAGGAGGATCCCGGAAGATCTCCTTCAATGTTTCCGACCAATATGAAATCCAAGATGTCATCGGCGAAGGCGCCTATGGTGTCGTCTGGTAAGTAGTATGAGCCTTTCTGTCAAGGCTCCTCTAACTCCGTGCAGCTCTGCCATTCATAAGCCCTCGGGCCAGAAGGTTGCCATCAAGAAGATCACCCCCTTTGATCATTCCATGTTCTGCCTACGTACATTGCGTGAGATGAAGTTGCTGCGATACTTTAACCACGAAAACATTATCTCCATCCTGGATATTCAACGGCCCCGTAACTACGAGGGATTCAATGAAGTCTATCTGATTCAAGTACGTTGAAGCTTGCTATCTGATAAGATGTGCATGATATGTCCAGCGTACTAACAGCATGTAGGAGCTGATGGAAACTGACATGCATCGGGTTATCCGCACACAAGACCTCTCAGACGACCACTGTCAATACTTTATCTACCAGACTCTGCGTGCGCTTAAGGCAATGCACTCAGCCAATGTCCTCCACCGAGACTTGAAGCCCTCGAATCTTCTGCTCAATGCCAACTGCGATCTGAAAGTCTGCGACTTTGGTCTGGCTCGTTCGGCCGCCTCCACCGACGACAACTCTGGATTCATGACAGAATATGTGGCCACACGTTGGTACCGTGCACCGGAGATCATGTTGACATTCAAGGAATACACCAAGGCTATTGACGTGTGGAGTGTCGGTTGCATATTGGCTGAGATGCTGAGCGGAAAGCCTCTCTTCCCTGGCAAGGATTGTACGATTCCGCTTCTCCATTCAAGCGACAACAGTCACTAACACGCACCTAGATCACCACCAGCTGACTCTCATCCTGGATGTCCTCGGCACACCCACGATGGAAGATTACTACGGCATCAAATCCCGCCGCGCCCGTGAATACATCCGCTCCCTCCCCTTTAAGAAGAAGATTCCCTTCCGCACACTCTTCCCCAAGAGCAATGACACCGCCCTGGATCTGCTCGAGAGGCTGCTCGCTTTCAACCCGGCTAAGCGTATCACCGTTGAGGAAGCCTTGAAACACCCCTACCTCGAGCCGTACCATGATCCCGAAGATGAGCCCACTGCGCCACCCATTCCCGATGGATTCTTCGATTTCGACAAGAACAAGGATGCTCTGAGTAAGGAGCAGCTGAAGCGTGAGTTTGCCCATTTTTATCTTTTCGTCTGGCGCTGGTCTTCTCTTTGTATATTGACTAACCTCTGCCAGTTTTGATCTACGAGGAAATCATGCGGTAAACCTGATTTGACTATTTTCAGATGATCTTCGGTTGGCTAGGAGGATGTTGGATTCTATTCTGCACGCACTTTGACTTGACAGCGTGATTTGATACATGTTAGAGATAACTCGAAATATGATTATGAGTGTTCAAGTAAAACTGCTGATTCACACCGTAATATCGTCTGCACTGCATCTCTGCTAGCTTCTAATCTCAGTTTTATATACATTTAGTTGCAGTCTACATCTACATCTGTATATGTATATAGTCACATACATAGTTATATACACCCATCCACATTATATATATCCACACCTCTCAACCCCCACTCACAAACTTCTGAATACCCTCAAGCACACCCTCAGGACTAGGCCTAGGCGCACAAACATGGGCCTCAAACCCAAACTTCTCCCGCAGATGATCCCGGGTCGTAGGCCCAATAGTAGCAACAAAGACCCGCCGCGTTCCACCTCCACTTCCACTTCCACTTCCAGAACCAGAACCAGCAAAAGGCCCCAACCCAAGAACCCGTAACATAGCCTCACACCCCGTCGGCGAGAAAACAACCACCCAAACATCCCCCTCCGACCTACCTACCACACCCGCAAAATCCCCCTCAAAAGACTCCATCACGCCCGTCTCGTACACAACAAGTTCTTCAACATCAACCCGCTTCTCAACCGCCAAGGCTTCATCCATTAGTGTTTTCGGGATGATATCCCTACGCACTTCACCGACAAGAAACAGGAGCGAAGGCTTGTGCGTCGGGTAGAGGGAGTCATAGTGCGAGAGGATGAGATGAGCGAGGTTCTCTCCGGTTCCTGTGTCTGCGCCGTGGATGACGGCGTCTGGGAGGTGTTTGTCGCGGAGGGTTGTGAGTGTTCGGGCTGTGGCTGGGCCGACGGTGTAGAGGGTTAGGGGTGGGGAGGTTTGGATGTTGAATTTGACTGTGAGATTTTGTAGCGTTGTGTTAGTTTTGGCGTTGGGTTGGTGTTTGGTTTGGGATGGTTTGGGATGCATATGTACCGTCTTTTTCGTCTTCGATCATCTGCGCGAACCCCTCCACTGCGCGCTGGCTGGTGAAGATTAGTCCGCCGTATTTTCTGCGGGTTGAGGCTTTGCTGTTGAATGCGCTGGTGCTGAATAGGTCGCGCACTTGGGTGAGGTTGTTTTTGAGGAAGCGGTGTTCTAGCACGGGGATGAAGGTTGGGGTGTAGTTTTGTGCGGAGAAGAAGTCTTCGTAGCCATCGTGGGGAGAGGATTTTGTTTTGAGGAGGAGGATGGGTGTTGGAGGCATTGTGGGAGGTTGGTTTTGGGGATTGAAGGTCAAGGTGAAGGTGAGGGTGAGGTAAGGATTGGAGGTGGGATTGATATGATGTTATCGAGTGCGGGGAGCTCTGGGGAATTGAGTTTTTGATATTGGGTCTTTCTGGGAATGCAATTGGTTTTCATAAAAGTGCAGATTTAGTTTATGGAGTTTGTTTACTGGTCTACTGTATACTATATTCATGCACTACTCATCCAACAAAGGAAATCAACTGTGGTCTAGGAAGGCTTATTTACACATTAAAAACACAAACTACTGATCGTCCAGCACATGCAGGTACCGCTTGTCCTCCTGGCGCTCGCGCTCCGTGGAGGGAGGCAGGTCGTAGTAAGAGGCACTACGGTAGCCCTGCAGGTAGTGGAAGGTCAAGTTGGCCGGATCGGCGGTCTCCTCCATACCGAGGTCCTTGAAGGTCTTGGCTGTCGGGTCGATGACCTGGTCGATGAACTCGCGCTCCACCTCGTCGGCGGACAGGGTGTGCCACCACAGGAGCTTGTTGATGTAGTGAGCGAAGGGCTTGAGAATGGCCTTGGGGACGTTGATGTGACGGCGCTTCTTGACGATTTCACGGTCAACCAACTCGGCGATCTCGGCGGTGGAGTAGTTCTTGGGGCCGTACAACTCGAAGGTTTGGCCGGCGGTGCTGTCGTCGTGCAGCATACGCTCCAGAGCGGTAGCAACATCAATGGCCTAGACAGGGTTAGTTCAATGCAGCGTGTCTACTCCAGGAGAATAACTTACGTGGACGGGCCAGTAACGCTCCTGCATGTGGTTGGAGGTGAAAACGTTGCCCAACTTGGCCAGCTTGTGAAGCAGGTTATCCTCGAAACCGAACATGGGTGCAGGTCGCACGATTGTGGTCTCGGGGTAGATCTTGCGGACGATCTCCTCACCCCATGCCTATATGTCATCAACACTCTCATTCTTGTACAGTCCCGGTAGATATGCTGACCTTGGTGGCGAAGTACTCAGAAGGCGAGTCACGGCGAGCGTTGTAGGAAGAAACGTGGATGAAGCGGTCGACATCATACTTAGCAACAGCATCGGCAATACGCTCGACACCGTCAACGTGGACGTCCTCGTAGGAGAAGTTCCTAGAGTCGTCAGAAACCGTTTATTCATGTATAACACATGCTATAACTCACTTGGTGGGATATTGGCGACCAACAAGGTTGTAGACAACATCGGAGTGACGAACGCTCTCCTCAATGGATTGAGTGTTGCGCAGGTCGTATTCCTATACTACAGTCAGACACCGTCCATGGTTCAAACCAAATATACGCTAGCAAGGCGTCATACCATGAACACAACTCGTCCAAGATCACCAGTGACCTTCAAGTGTCTCTTTGTCATCTCCTCTCGGTAAGGAACGACAACGGTGCATCCCTGGCGAGCTGCGAGCCATTAGTTCATGATCCGATTGTAATGCAGTAGATCCTTGACCTACCGAGCTTGTTGACAATGTAGCGACCAAGGAAACCAGTGGCACCAAAGACGGTCGCGGTGTGACCTATAATTGTGTGAGCATATCGGGACTGAAGCGTAGCATCAAAATGGAAAGGCTTAGCTACCTCCAATGGAAGAACTATAGGAACTGCGCGTCAGCAAACAAGAACATTAAGCCAAGCCACAGCACAATTGATCACTTACCGGCCACCCTGGACCTTTAGGAGGGGCTTGCCAGTCCGGGTGATGCGGACATCCTGAAGGTTGCGCTGGAACTGAAGCTGAACCCGCGGGACCGGGACAAAGGGACGGGCCCCCAGGGCAGTGTTGATAGTGCGAGACTTCTGCATGGTCTCTGGCTGAGTATATCTCTCGAGACCAGCGAATTGGAGCGGAGTGTTGCCAAGAAGGGCGTGGTGATGTGCGAGGGTCTTTCGCAGCGTCAAGTCGGAAGAACCGCACGGGACTATGGCGCTAGTCCTGATTCGGGAATACGGACCACCAATTTAACAACACTTTTCTCGTCTTTCTTTCTTGTTGTTGCTTGGACTCGGTTGATTTGGTGATTTCTGCTTGTTTAATTCATTTCAAGTTAGTGTATTAACCGAAATCTATGGGCTACTAGATCTACAACCTCTGTAGGAGAAAATCCCCATTTTGGTCTGACAACACCTGGACTGTGATTGGATGTTTCTTGGGCTATATTCACGTCTCTCAAGTATCACTGCTTTATGTTCTTCCTCATGCAATTAATTTATGGCTAGTGACTTGGTTCTAGTTAACTACCTGTGATTCCTACTGGATATATACTTGGTCAATGTTATCTCAACAACGTACACTCGTGGACCTGTTCCAGAATGGATGTATATCTCTCACCAGTTCCCCGTTGCATAGAGGCTGTATTGAAAGTAATACTATATCTTGACACTAGGTCATAGCAAGGGCAAAAAAAAGAAGTTATATATCTTTATCCGTAGGGATACAAGTAAGTAGAAGAAAGACAAAAAGTAAAATAAAAAAAATAAAATAAAAATAAATGACCGCTGTGTCATTGTGTTTCCAAAGATTTATGAGAGGAGTTTTATGGGCAAATCACGGCCATCTCTGGTAAAAGGCAAGAAATGGGTTCTGCACTAACTTGTCCCACTCCTCGGGTATCGCTCTCATAATTGATTTATAATATACTTGTCCTGCTGTTTTTGGTCGTGCGGGACGCGGAACGGTCGGTGTTCGAATCTCAGTTGATTCATTCTTATGGATTTCCTGACCCCGGATACCACTTTATTAAATCAATACTTTGGTTTTGAACTCCATTGAGCCTTACTTTGAGAGATCATCTATTGGACTTTATAAAGCTTTACACAATGTCGTCTGCTGCCTGTATTTTCTGCAAGATCATCAAGGGTATGTCCATGATTTATATTATATCTACACATCTCTATCGCAATGTTCAATTCGACACGTCATAGCAAAATATGGATTGACTGACATGCTTCCTTGGGCGCTATATAGGAGATATCCCTTCGTTGAAGATCTTTGAGAGCGAGAAGGTCTTCGCTTTCCTCGATATCCAGCCGTTGAGCCGTGGCCATGCGGTGCGTATTATTCCCTACCATTGCTTTTCCCCGCACCCGACGTATTCCTCGTGGCGGGGTGCTACCGGCGTTGCCCGAACTGCGGTGATAACTTCAGCCAGCACTCGAAAACCAATAATCAAAGAGAGAGAGGGAGCAGAAATCTGAACTAACATCATGCACAGCTTGTCATTCCCAAGTTCCACGGCGCAAAGCTGACCGATATCCCCGACGAGGACCTGCTCGAGATCCTGGTAAGTCGAAGAGAGAACAACCCAGAACCACGAGAGGGTTGAAGAGAAGAGTCGTCAATGTCTTCAATCTCTGATTGGGTTTGATTACATCTCTACGAGGACCTTGGGGGCAATCCCGCAAGGTCCCTCATAGACCAGGATTGGATTGGTGAACAAGGGCATAGCTAACCAGATTCTACGCCCACAGCCCGTCGCGAAGAAGATCGCCAAGGCCAGCGGTGCCGAGGATTTCAATGTCCTACAGAACAATGGAGCAATTGCGCACCAAGTCGTTGGTCATGTGAGTTTCAGAGGATCTCTCTAATAATTGTGACGGTGCTAACCAATCCTCTCTAATAGGTCCACTTCCACATGGTATGCTCTACTATCTTTTGGATATCTGGTGCTATGCTAGAAATCGGCTTCGGAACATACACTAACAAAGCAATAGATCCCCAAGCCCAACGAGAAGGAGGGTCTGATCATTGGTTGGCCTGCCCAGGAGACCGATATGGCCAAGCTTCAGGCTCTTCACAAGGAGATCCAGTCGAAGATGTAAACAGCTTTTTCCTGGGTGACAACGAACTCGATCATAATAAAAACCGAGTTATTTTTATTTGCCTCTTAATCTAGCCCTCTGTAAAACGGTACACGTTATTTTGCCGAAGGACTAAAGAATGAGTTTGAGTGGATGAGAATATACTCCCATTATAATAATTTGCTCCATTGAATGTGTACCAAAATCTTCGTATATCCTCTAGTTGACAAGAACCGAGTCTGTATGCTACAAACATGCAAGATCAAGACTCTAAATATCTAGTAAGTAAGCATGGAAATCAACATCAAACACACCACCGAACTCATGTACTCTGCACAACCTATGCCGATGTGCTCTCTGCTTCCTTCTCCGAGCCAGGGTAGAAGTTAATCTTCCCACCACCCTGGACGATATTGAGTCTGTCATAGAGCGAACGAGCACGGACATACGGGTCAAGAACCCAGTAATGCGCACGAAGCTGCTCGATCAAACCCTTCCGCTTCTCCTCGGCAGCAGAGGCAGCGTCAGTCTCCTTCTTGAAGCTGGCGCGGATCCACTCAACGGTGGTATCCTGGATCTCCTTGGCGAGCTTTTGGCGCTCGGCCATCAGGGTATCCCGTGTTTCCTTGTCGGCCATCTTTGGGTTCTCATTCTCCGGCACCTCGACGTATTTATATTCCCAGTCTTCGTCGCCATCGAGCTCTTTCATGATTTGGCTTGGGTGGATGAAGTTTTCGAGATCCTGGCGGTTCTTCGTGAAGTGGATCTTCGATGCGACGACTGGGTCGAGCCAGCCTTTGATCACACTCCAGATGCCTGTATTATGATGAGAAATGCGCTTTCGTATGGGGTGCTAGGATACGGACTTGAGAATAACCAAGGGGCCTTGTGGATGAGCACTGCTCCGAGAGACTCGGGGTAGTTGGCTTCGAAACACTTGATCATGAATTTCACGGGGGCATAGTCCTGGGAAGGATCAGTATAAGTGGGCAAAAAGTTAAGACGAAGAGCCTACCATGTTGGCCATGCCGAAGTCCGTCATGTCGAAGACAATAGTCTGCGAGAGTCAGTTACCGAGACGCAATCCTCACATCGGAATACCTACCGCAGTCTCGATTGGCGGCACAAGCAACAAACGCGCAGTCTCAATAGTATAAACAGTAAACCGCTCCAACCCTTCATTATCCTGGTCACCAGCCTTATGCAAGCGCACACGGACAACACAGATGGGCCGACCAGCCCGATCAATACCATGCAGGAAACTCTTACCCAGACGCATCTGCGTCAGGAAATCATTACCCTTCTTCTTCTCCTTGGAATCAGAGCCCTGTGACATCTTCACAGCCGACGCCTCACCGTTGAACATGATATCATCGTCAACATGCATTTCCAGCAGTCGCCAGCGCATAGTGGAAATCAACATAACAAGCGCCTTCTTGGTATCCCACTTGCGCGCCCGCAGGAACCGTAGCAGCAGCGAGTCAGGGTCATCGCCCTTCACCATGCTCCAGAATGCTGTCCGGATCTCCTCGGGCTTCATGTCCTCCAGCGCCTGCTTGTACTCCTTGGACTGGCCATACTTGTCGTCGGCGTCGGCAACGGCGACGCTGATCGAAGCTGCGCTCGAAGCAGCGCCGCTCTTTGTGTCTTCGTCGTCGGTACGGCTAAAGATTCCCCACCGGCTCTTGGACTTCTTCTTATCTTGGGCTGTGGCTGAGGCGGGTGTTGCGGCATCGCTAGTGGCAGTTGACGGGGGTGCTTCGATTCCTTCTAGTGTGAGGCCGAATACTTTGAGTGTCAAGACCCAGAATTCCTTCAGCTTGATTTCTTGCTCTGGGGTGAGATTCCCGACTGTTCCGGGGGCGAGTTCGGCGGGCATCGTCTCGAGGGTGTCGATTACCCCGATGGAGAGTTTTTGAGGGAGCCGAGGTTGCGAAGGGGTTGTATCTTTGGGATTGAAATATCTGTCCTGGAGCCAAGCGCCTCCTCCAACGACAGCGAGTGTAAATGTAAGGGTCCAAAAAGATGAAGCCTTCTGGTGTTCTGGGTATGTGGAGAATGGCCGCGCGAATGAATACCGAACGACAGGGAACTTGACCGATGGATAGAGACGGCGTAGGATTGTACCACGCATAAGGAGTGTAATTGAAATGATATGAGTGCTATGAGTGAGCACTAGGTCTTGGCCCTGGTGAGAGGAGGGAAGAAAATATGAGACCGGAATCAAGGATATGACGATGCGGGGAAGATCATAGCCTAAAATAGATATGATGATTAGAATAATAAATTAATTCAAGATATGATTTCTATTTACTTCGAGTCCATCTAATAATGCATATTTTAAAATCCAGCACTCATCTCAAAAGTTGCAAGTATAAAAGTGTCGCGTGAGAGATCTTTCCGGGGAAATCAACAATCCTAAACACAACCCACTCAACATCACTCTGACAACCCACCGGTGTAACAACAACTACGCCTATTATCGGCCCATTCTCTCTCAACGGCCCGATCGTATTCTCAAACAAATCACGGACATGGACGCACCTCGATCATCCTCGCGCCCGAGACCCTCATCAAGGCCCACAACCCCTCTACGCCCCAGCTCGCGCTCTTCATTACGGGAAGCCCACGGATATGGAAATAGCATTGGAAATGCGGGATACACACAACCCGCCATCAATGCCTTAGAGCCTCAGTTCGCCGAGCTGGCCGATTCGATGGCGGATCTCGAAGCCAACTTCATGCACTTGCAGCTGATGCACGAGAGCCTGACGCGCTTCAGTGAGAGCTTTGCCAGTTTCCTCTACGGTTTGAATATGAATGCATTCTGTGTGGATTTCCCAGAGGTATGGTCGTCGATGCGTCACCAACAGTGGAGGCAGTGACTACAGCACGACCGGGTTGCTGATTCGTTTAATGCAGGCTCCAATTCCGGACTCGTTCAAAAAGGCTAAGCAGGATGAAGAAGAAAAAGGTATTGCCAGCGCTCTCTGTGGGAATTACCTAGGTACGGGTGAATCGGGTTTGCTAACAGCCATCTAGAGGCGGAATTAGAACCAACACGACCGATTGATGACGGCGAGATGACCTTTATGTGAGTCTAGAGAGCGATGCGACAACCCTTCTACAGGAGCACACTTAAGCTAATGCGTTCTTACTCTACAGGACCACGGACACGACTTTTGTCGAGAATCCCCCGAGCACCACCACCACCACCTCATCTAGACCGACGTCCAAATATGCTGCGGGCTCACGAGCATCATCGCGTGGAATTGCTCGTGGTGCAGCGACTAGCCGGTATACTACGCGAGGCACTGCGCGCGGCGCTCGTCCCAGCGCACTCCCTCGGGGCAGAGGGACTGGGACTCGGTAAAGATGCGGATGTATGACTGCTGAGAATGGCCTGATTATGGACAACCAGTTCATGTTACATTTTCGGTTATTGGCATCCAAGAACTGGACCCTTACCTACAGCTTTTACCTGCAATGGACTAGCGCATCTGCCTTAATGATTCCCTAGAAATGACCATTGAATGAAACTATACCATGTCATCCAAAGGTTGTACAGCATTAAAATCAACACTATATACTTAGATACTAAAGAAATACTTTCCATCCCAGAAAAAAAAACCTTCTCTCCAAAAGCCAAGGCTTGCTTCGGCCAACTTCTGCCATTGAATCGCTCTCCGATCTCTTATCCGGCGGTAAATCGGTAAGTCGGGATCAGGTGAAAAACCACCGCCCGATGGCAAACCTCCGACTACTTTTGAAATCCACAACCTTGACCCCATTCGTCAGATAATAGACTTTTATATTTATATTCTTTGTTGTTGAATAGGGTCCTATTATCTGAACTCTGGTTGTGACGTTGAATCAGGTCATTCGCAACCCTTCGTGGACTGTATAGCTTCCCTCTGTTCGTCTACTATTGTCCCTATTCATCTGCTTTTGTGAGTCCTATTGTTCTCTTACTCTCTGATTGACCATACCATTGATGTTTATTGTTTGTACAGTGCAATGCTGGCCCTATTCAGGAAGAGTCCTTGAGGCTGTACTTGGTCTTTTTATACCCAGCCTTTCTCTCTCCCTTGAATAACTGTCTTTTAACCTCTTCTTGTCTCTACGTGGATAGAAGTCTGGAACTTCTATTAACGTGTTTCTACTGTACTTGAATCGTGGTTTTGAACAGTCCTAACCTTCTCCCTTCCGCCCCATCTCTTTTACTCTTTCTTCCCATCTAGCCATACTGATGTCGCTCACTATGGCAACCCTCGATTCTGTCCAGCTTCTTTCAGAAGCAGCTTTTGGCTGTGGTAAGGATTGCTAATTGCCGTGACCCATTCATGCCTAGCTGACCTCCCGTTAGTACATCTTGCAGCTATTCTCTCCAAGGACGAGAAGACTGCTGGCCAGTTCAGAGAGGAATTCTGCAAGCAATACAAATTGCTAGCTCCATTTTCAAAGACAGAGACAGTAGCGGTTCCAACTACTGGCCTCCGAACTGTGGAGTCCCTCAAGCCAAAGTATCACTGTTTGAGTTGCGCAGAAGTATATCTGGGTACCAAGCGGGCAGAACATACTGCAGCGACTGGACACGCATTTTGTAAGCTAATGGTTTCTGACTCATCAAATTGTTTTATACTTACACAATGACAGATCTTGAGTCTCGCAACCGCTTTGTTTTCTGTGAGAAGTGTGTTGATTTCATCTATGACCACACACTGGACAGACTCCGTGGCCCTTCTGGCAAGTTTGAAGCCATTGGTGAGTCTCAAGAAATTCTGAATTATCCAATTCATGGACAACTCCTAACATCTGGTAGATGGGCGATCAATCTGGGCCGAAGACTCGGCCTCCGAGGCCTACGTCAAGAACAATGCTTACAAGAACCCATGCGCCATCCGTGGCGCTCGTGGTGTCTGGAACATGGGTCAAACATGCTACCAAGCTTCTATCTTGCAGGCCCTGCTGCACGACCCTACCCTCACTGCCTATTTCCTTGGAGGTGGCCATGACGTCCACACATGCATGATCAAGGACTGTCTCGCCTGTGCGACAGCTGAAGTCTTTATGGAATTCAACACCGCTGACAAAACCGAAGCAGTCTCCGCAGCTGTGCTTCTTCACCATGGTTGGCAGAAATCCAAGGTACGTCGAGAGTTCTGAGTTGAACAACAGGACTGGCTAACTAGTTTACAGGAAATGCGTGGATACCGCCAGCAAGATGCCCACGAATACTTCCAATTCCTTGTCAATGAACTGCACTCATCCACCCCCGGACATGTGGAGAGCTACGACAAGCCATGCAACTGCTTCTTTCACCAGATGTTCTACGGCGAACTGCGCAGCAGCGTTATGTGCCACAAATGCGGCCAAACTACTAACACCCACGACCCCATGGCCGATCTGAGTCTTGATGTCCAGCAGCAACACAAGAAGCGCAAGCTCGGTCGATCTACTTCTTCTACTACCGGAACCCTCCTCGGCTGTTTGGACAGTTTCACTGCCGCTGAAGATCTGCACGCCGATGCTGCTTACCACTGCGAGAAGTGTGGTAACACTCCCCAGCGGGCTTCGAAACGCCTGCAGATCCGCAAACTCCCTGTTATGCTTTGCATGCAGCTAAAGGTTTGTTTGGGTTTCCGACTGCTTTGAAATAAGATTCCGTGCTGACATTCGTATAGCGTTATGAACACTCCTCCAACTCATCGGAGAAAATGAATGGTCATATCGACTTCCCTTTGTCTGTGAACATGCTTCCTTACACCGTCAAAAAGGATAACCTTCCTGTTGACATGTCGAATTACATGTACGACTTGTCCACTGTCATCGTCCACCAAGGAACAATGGACTCTGGACATTATTATGCCTACACCCGTATCGAAAATGACAAGGTTTGTTCTAACATCCAACATTTGTCCCCTCTGTGTTGTGCTTTTCTAATTTACCTTTATAGTGGGTACTGATGGATGACAATAAGGTCACCGTCGCCGGTGTGGCGGAAGTCCTCCGTCAGGATGCCTACCTCTTGTTTTACACCGCCCGCCATCTCCGGGCTGACAAGACAAAGAAGTAACCACTTGTACGCAGACCATAGATGGGCTTCCAATTCAATTAATAAGTTTCATATCTCACTGGCCACTTAATTCCTTCGCGTGTACTGACTGGTATGATGCTGTCATATTGTAGACTTGGGAAGTTAATAGATCTCAGAAGCCCTAGAGGTCCACGGGATATCAGCTTAGCTTGATAATTGGGAGCAGAGGTCAAATTTTATATCCTTCTCTGGCTACTAAAGCGGCTTCTCCAATATTGCAAGGGAAGCCACAAGTCACAATGTGACCAGTTTATAAAGCTTGAAACCCCAGTTTTCCAGTGTCTGATTCCCAGCTGATCACTCCGTGTCCTTGACCCCAATCTCATGCCACCCTGAAGTATAACGAGCGGAGGTAGATTTTGAAAATGGCTCAACAGAGCCGATAGTACCCGAAGAGTGACTAGGCCAGAGAGATAGCGAGGAGAGTGAAGTGCGTTGGGGTTTGATTGAAAATTCGTGATTTGTCAGGTGGTAATAAAGATAAGACTGGCGACGTGGTTTTCCTGAAAGGGCCATGCTCGAATTGCGACTTCCCGAAGAAATCGATAGCTTGTTGGTGAGATGTGAGCGTGGTAGCATGGTAGACGTTGAGAAGACGGTGCGTTGGAAAGATGACGGCTAGCTGCTAGATCAAGGCCGAGAGTGACAGAATCCTGATTCCATGTTGGAACGTACAATTAGAACATCTAGTCAACCTGGTCACATCGTATGAACAGTCACTCGGCGGACTGCGAGTTATTTGAAAAGTGGCAGTTTGAGCATGGCCCTTTCGAAACCATGACCTCGCCCATCTTTTTGTCCTTGAACAACACCGCCTGGCACAACGAGAAGATATCAGAGCCTAGCCTCTCTTGAACCGACACCAGACTCCACAATTAGGAGTCACTTGGCCAATGCACTGGCTGAGCATCGCTGGTACTTGCTACCAGGATATGAGTTTCCAAGGCAACAAGAGAAGATGACAGATGAAGGAATTTGTATACTCTACAAACAACTGAGGCTAGCTGAATAGCCATTGGAAGCCTAACAAATAACGCAGATATTGAGCCAAGTCAAACCAATCAGCAAGGGGACAAAGATCGTTTCACAAAGCAGTGTACAGCCGCTTGTGTATTACCTCTCTAGTGGATATTCAAGGACAATACTAGGGTAACTGAAGCTGCTGTCGCTGTCGTCCCTAATGTGCTCTGTTAGGGTAATTACCTCCAAAACTATTTATCATGTTCTCTCCGGATTAAGGATCTGTTGAAAAAGTACTGGATATTTTCCCATTTTTTATCTCTTTGTGTTAATCGCAATGTTTCTTTTTCAGGCTACAAACGGCAATATCGATCTTCCGATGCACTTTCCCGAGATTATCCTGATTATCCTGAAACATATCACCAAATTAAAATTTGACCCGATTTTTATATCTAGTCCAAGCCGACTGTTCCATGACAGTGGGGAAGACGCCCACTGGCCTTTAGGAACGGGTGGAGAAAGCGACAGGGCTCCGTTTCAAGGACAGGTGAGTTGTTTTGGCTGTACATGATATAGCTGCTAAGATGTGGCCATATCTCTCGAGCACATAAATTCAAAAGAGGATTAAATTGATATTTCTGTTGTATGAAGTGCCCTTACAGGTGGTATATTAGATTTAATAGAGCAACCCATGTTGTCTCTAATAATTCTAAAAATTTTCAAATTTGAGTCAAGATATCTGTAAATAGCAACCATCAAACTGAGAAGTCCAAATACTTCCAAGATTGAGATATTAATTCCATTAATCTTGGAAGTATTTGAAGTATAAGATCTAGAAGCCTATGGCAGCTAGATGGGGTGATCGCCCCAGTCACATGATCCACCAAAAAAAGCTAGCGCATCTCAAGCGAGTTGGCCCGTGCCCTATTCCCCATTGGGGCAGCACACAACGCAAATTCCAACCCTAACTCTTGTCTCCGTTCTTAACGCCCAACGCCAGCGACCCTCGTCCCGTCAACAACCCCGTCAACTCCCAGGTCCCGCCTTTAAAACCTCAAGATGACTCACGAGAGTGTTTGGTACAGCCGGCCCCGCAAGTAAGTCGAAACCGCACGATGCACACACCCAGGCACGATATCGAAAAAAAAGAGCGACAAGGCTAACCATAACTTCAATAGGTACGGCAAGGGCTCCCGCGAATGGTGTGTTTACCCTACTACAATTCCCCGATGAACGATCCAGTCAACACCGAGAATGAAACTTGGAGGAGGCCTGAATGGAATCGAAAATTGATATAGAAGGAACGGGATTGCTAATATTTGTGCGCCTTCAGCCGTGTCTGCTCCCACCGCGCTGGTCTGATCCGCAAGTACGGCGTAAGGAGAAACCGATCCCTGGAGCATATTGCACATTGCAATGTGTGTCGTGAAATGGACTTGTGTGGCTAATACGAATGGTTTTAGATGAACATCTGCCGTCAGTGCTTCCGTGAGAAGTCCACTGATATCGGTTTCACCAAGGTTCGTTTCAATTTTCGTTCGCCAGTCCTATCCAATCCAATTCGAATATCACACAACCACATTCTTCCGACGTGAAAGTCCAATCCACAATCGACCAATCCGCTACCACCACCAATACCACACCACACATGCACATTGCAAAGACACAACACTAACCACAAGTTTTTCAACCTACAGTACCGCTAAGCGAGCAAAAAAACTGAACTCCTTCCTCTCGAACCGTTCGCATCCACGGAATCCATCTACGCACCCGGCTCGACTATGGTAGCGTCCAGTGGAGCAATGTTTCAGACGAGCTCAAAAATGGCGTCTTTGATGTTTATTTGAATGGAGGAATAGACATCGGGCCTGCGTGTCCGGTGTCTCGGGGTTGCGAATCACACCCGATCTTGGCTCCGAGAGGAGGATTTGGGGTTGTTACGTGGAGTGTCTTGAAAAACGAGGATTTATGTTATTTCCCTCATCCTGGTTTTTTCTTAACAATTTCAATGACGGAATTTTTTTCTCTGGGAATCATTTCTGCTCCGGCTTGCCGTACAACTTGCTCGTGGTCTGGATGAGCGTCGCATGCTTTCACCTGGCTCGTGTCTCTGGATTTGGTGTAGCTTTTAATGTTTGGCAGTGTGAGCCTCTTTGAGGTGCACCGATACTTGAACCTGCGAATTCTTCGTAGCGGCTTCAATGTCGGCAGACCAGATTTACCTGGTCCCTTCTGCTTCTAATCACGTCCTGCTGCCTCGGCTGAATGGACAATCTAGATGAAGGCACATGCATTGTAGGGTTCTATGATTAGTGATGATCATCTCTATGTAATAGGATACTACTCTTTAACTAGTTAGTTAATTAATGAATGAAAGTGACACATTCGCACGGACTTGATTTTGATAGGGTGAGCATGTGGTATATATGAAAGGGACCACCTAGTTATGTTGTATATGAACTTGTATCTTTTACTAGCCAAACCATACAAAAGGTACTTGTATATATGTTAGCTTTTCTTCGCGATATTATATTAGAACCTTTCAGTATAACCTATGATATATAATAGTCTTCCCTATCCAAATACTTAACTCTTAACATAAGATATGTAATTGTAGAGGCGTCCCTACAATAAACCCTTTAAATTTCACTATTAGAATGGCATTAGAATATAAGGGCTATACTTAAAATAAGGGTTTCTAATATATTATTGTTGAGAAAAACTAACATTTATACATGTACCTTTCGTATAGTTCGCTTAGTGAAAGATACAAGTTCATCTGGGCGGCGGACCCTCGCTTGCCAGGGTCTGTACTTTTTCGTGAAAAAAATGCAAGGGGCCAGTTAAAGTAATAAGGCCTCGGGAACGCTACCGAGGTAGTGTATAGTATGCAGTTTAGGTAGTATTCTGTACTTCGTACTCCTAGTCTGGGAGTGCTTTTAGTTAATCTCCAGCCATCCCATATGTAGGTCCGTGCCCAAATCTTACACCCATGTTGACGACACGGGATCTTGAGGTACTCACACTATGGTCATTGGTCACCTATGATTACTATTACCCCTGGAGAACGGCTAGATCAGAGCCGGGGTGCGGATAGTGGTTGTGCCGGACTTCCGATTACTCAGGCTTGTCAACTTGGCAATATTTCTTGTGTTAAAATCTTCTAGGAATAAAGGCCTATAGTTATGATGTTTTCATTCCGAGAGCTGAGGGTCGTAGATTGGTATCACAGACAGTGATGATCTGCAGAGTAAGACCTATTGGATTTGACATGGATGATAAATCTAGGCATGCAGTATGGCGCCAGGTCACACCGTCTGATTTTAGCCGGGTACAGCCGCATGGAGGTATCTGGGAAAAAAAAAACACGGCGTTAAGACACCATTCAAACCACCGAATCAAACACATCGAGCAACAGTTTTTTAAGGTTATGCCATAAACAAGCATGAGTCATATAGACAGTTCGTGGCTCATATTCCAGTCAAACACGAGGTAGCCGGAAAGATATACTCCACTTTGTACGGAGGTCGGATATAGTGGGCTCGGGGCTCGGAAGTAAAGCGGAGTTTGCATTCCGGATCCTCCCATAAAAATTCATCTTGACTGATTAGCAATTATTCACTGCAGATCCTAGGGGCGTGTAGGTGCGTGGATATAACATTCCAGCCTTTTTCAAGGGCCCCCCCGGATGCTCACGGATGCCGATTCACCAATCGCTAAGATCGGGCTCGGGCTCGGCCTTGGCCTTGGCCCGACTAAGTCAATGGACAGGTGCTCGTGTACTTCTCTGCTACTGGAAGATGACGGGTCGTTGTGGCGTCTCGGTAGAGTCGAAGGCATCTGCGATATGTAGTAGAGTAGAATGCACTATTGCAGCAAGTATGGAGAACAGAGGGACAGCCGGGGCGCTTGGCAAGGATATTGGTATGCAAGTTGCACAAGCTTGGACCAGGATGGTGAGGAAACCACATGACGATACATCGGGTATGTGTTGATACATATCGGTGGCTTGGATTGATCGGTTTTTTTTATATGGCTATGTTCTACTAGGTCATAATATTTGTGTACAAAATTTGTGTATCGGGGGTGCAAGGATGTCAAGGTCAATCAGGAGATGTTGCACTCGGATTATCACGGAGACAAGGGAGGGAGCTACTATGGAGTACTCGAGACAACTACCTCAATATCACCTCTTTGGGTAATAAAGTAAGTAAAGTGCCGAATTTTCCGCTTGAATCCATCCTTCTTGTCCTGTTTTCGTATATCCGTGAGAGTCCGGCAACTCGGTTTCCATCATACTATACCCCCCACTACGATGGGGCCAGCCCAAAAATGCGGCTCGGAAAACAAAGCGAGGGAGGCCGAAACAGGGATAGCATGGCGTATGAAAGCACCTGACAAGGGATGCATCCATAAGTACGGAAGTACGGAGTACATATGTTGGCTCTCTGTAATTGGAGGAACAGATCCTTGATGATCATCTGCTTCAACGGTGTTCAAGACTTGCACAGGCTGACTTCCAAGGTGATGGCCTAAGATGACCGGGCTGGAAGCCAAGGTGGGCCAAGCTTGTAGGCTGGCATATTTACATGTTCATCCTATACTCCGTACACCATAATGTTATATGTCTACTTACTAGGTAGACATCGAATGTATGTAATCGAAAGATATTGAAGATCACCGTCCAAATAAGGTAACGATCGACTACGTCATTGGCCCAGGCGCTTATATTTTCTGTACATCGTACAACATGGGTATAGCATCAGATGCAAGTCTACCTACTTTGTACTCCGTACATGACTACCAATGGCAAAAGCCCCCAAATTTTGGGGGCTCCATGTAGTCATACTTCCTCCCGAACTTGTGAAGTCATCAAAATCCACACTTCTAATAGGCTCCCGGGACACCCGAGTGAAAGGAAGAGCTCAACAAAATTCGATAAAACATATGTTATATAAAGAACTCTGGCTTCAATTTCTATTAAGTGTAGTTTGTGACCCCTTTAAATTCTAAAATATCACTGCACAGGAGGAGGATCATACCAACATATGTACGGAGTATGCAGGTAGGTATATAAGCAGAAAAAGAGGTGATACTGAGTTTGGGCATCTCAGCCCTGAGGGCCTTCGTTTCTTCCACGCACTTTTTTTTCCATTTTTTTTTATCATTTTTTACTATTTTTTAAATTATTATTTTTTTCTGAAAGAGTTGGAAATCGGCACCGGCGTGCTCTTTTTTATTTGATTTTATTTGATTTTCTATCAGCTTTATTAGCAATGTTCCGGTACTTCATTCCTAGCACCCCCGCCTGGACGTTATATACAGCATTCCCTCCCGCACTCTCATACTTCAGCCCTACAGCTTCATACCCAACTCCAAATAATCACAGTCTAGCTTGTCAAACTCCTCTAAGTAGACCTGTCTAGACTTGGAGGACTATAAGAAACAAAAAAAATAAATACGAGCCTAGCTACCGGTTTGACAGGTTCGCTACGTCACCATTCGATAGAGCTTCGACCTCAGCTGGTTGGAGCTCTATAACCCGTGACCACTTGCATTTTTTTGCACATACACACGTACACATTATCATCTCTTGCACTATAACACATCTTTCCTCCCGATGCCGCCTATAGCTACTCGGGTCGCGTTAGCGGCAACTTTCACTCTGTTTCTCGCATCGCTTGCGACCGCACTTCCACACGGTGACGATGAATCAATGGACATGGGAATGGATATGCATGCGGTCACCGACGCGCCACAACCTACAACTCCCACGATGCAAAATAACACCGATGGCCCGATGAGCTATTTTGCATATAGCAAGCATTCGAGTACCATCATAGCTCACATTGCTCTCATGGTTTTGGGATGGTGCTTTGTTCTTCCTGTCGGTAAGTAGCTTTCATGTTGTCGCGCGCTCTGAACGCGAAGAAACAAAAAGACAGAACCTGATCTCTCGAATAGCTGTCATGCTGAGCATTGCGCGCTCATGGCTTGCCCTTCCATCGCAATTCCTCTTTCTCGCCTTCAACGCTCTCGGTGTCCTACTTGGCGTTGTCTATAACAGCCACACGCCAGACCTCTACGAGAACAATGCACACCACAAACTCGGCTGGGTCGCGACATGTGTCGTCGGTGCCCAGGTCGTCCTGGCTTTGCTCTTTGCCTATGCTGGGCGCGGCGAGTCGAACACGCCCTCTTATGAACACGCCGCATTCTTGCCTATCGCAACTGACGACCATGATACTGAGCATGCTTGCCTTAACGGCGCGATGCGCGAGCATCGCTGGTCTCGTGATAGTGGCCAGGGTACCGATAGTAACTCTTCTATCCATAGCCCAGGATCGTCTTGTGGGTCGCCTACTGAATACGATGGATTTGAAAAGCCCGACGAACTGCCAGCGAAGGATACCGGTCGACACGGTTGGATTCATCGCACCAGCGTTGGTCGCTTCCTGTCCAAGACTGTCCCTGGTCTGATCCCCGGCCGAATCCTCCGCGTTCTAAATGTCGTATATAACGTCATTGACCGTGTTATTCTTCCATTCGGATTTGTGGCGATTGCGACTGGAGCTGTGACTTACGGTGGTATCATGAGGGAGCGTGAGATCTTCAATGGACTTGCGCACTTCATCAAGGGTGGTATCTTCTTCTGGTACGGTGTCCTGACACTTGGACGCTATATTGGTTGCTGGGCAGATCTAGGTTGGGCCTGGAACAAGAAGCCCTCTGCGGCTATTGTTGGTTGGAAAGCCAAGGTTCCCTCGGGCGAAGCTACAGAGTCGTTCGTCATTTTCCTATATGGCGCGTCAAATGTTTTCCTCGAGCACCTCTCCAGTGCGGGCAAGGCATGGTCCGCTACAGATCTCGAGCATGTTTCGATTTCCGTGCTGTTCTTCGGCGGTGGTCTGGTATGATTTTTGTCTCCTTGTTTCCCGCTCTTTACAGAGGTTGATTTGACTAACCTAAAATAGGCCGGTATGCTTTTCGAATCTACCCGCGTCCGTGAGTGGGTCAACAATACCATCCTCCAACACCCTGCTCATGCTACCTCGGATGAAGCCTGGACGCCACCGAAGTCGCAGGGGGTTTCCTTGAACCCCATGCCAGCCCTAGTCATTATGTTGCTTGGCATGATGATGGGGTCGCACCACCAGACCAGCATGACATCAACTATGGTACACAAGCAGTGGGGTAACATGTTGGTTGGATTCGCGCTGGCACGCGGCATGACATATGTGATGCTGTACCTCAAGCCCCCGACCTCGTACCTCCCGGCTCGTCCCCCGACAGAGATAATTGCTGCATTCTGCCTGATTTCGGGAGGTCTGATTTTCATGATGAGTGTGAGTACACGCCCTTTATAAGCCCGATAACGTCACCCAAATACATGACTAACGTTGATCCAGACCCGTAATGTGATTGAAGCGATGGAGTACTACGAACTAGACGCAATGTTCACCTTCACCGTCGGCCTGGGCTTTAGTGCTTTTATCATGGCTTATGAGATCTTGGCGATTGCCATCAAGGCCTGGGCTATGAAGCGTGCCCAGCGTTCACGGCCAAACTTCCGCTTCAAGTGAAAAATTCGCGACGTGTTTCCTTTGATACCCCCTTTACACTTCTAAGGTTTTTGTTTCATGCCGGAATATACGGAGTCATTTTGTTTTGTGAATTCTTCATGCGACATAATATTCCCCGCAGAAAAAGATACCCTGGGAAGAACAGTTCCTTGGAAGCCCTCGGACATGATATTTTGTGACGTTCCATGTGTGAATGGACTAATGTGGTAATAATGGTTGGTGGGATTGATTGGGACTAGATGTCCCAGTCTCCCAGATGATATATGCAGTACAGATGTTCCTATGAATGCAATGTTCTCTTCAAACAAGTCGCATTGGACGGTGTAGGAGTAGATGCACGGAGTAGATGCACGGAGTTAGCAACTTATCCCCGGGCCTTCGTCGTGCCGAGTCCCGAGTACCACGAGGCCATCAGGTCCCCTCTTGTTATACAATTCTACATGGGCAAAGCTATACATATATGAAGGTCAGGTATTCAAATCCAATGCGAACCATTGAGTCTCAGCTGAGGATTATCTCAGCTGAGGATTAGCGCAAGGTCAAAAACATATTAACCAAGATCTAAGAGATCTTAAGAAGTTCAAGAGCTCTATGAGGGGCAAGTGGGGTAAGATAAAGACGCAACTTAAGAGCCAAGTTTGATTGGAAGAAAATGATATCAAATGAAACAAGCCCTTACCCGGAGGAAACAAGGGTAAAAGGGACAGGCCCGACATGTGTACACATCCGAGAATACATTTATAAGCAATCAGGGGGACCCTCCAGGGCTCTATTAATTCATACACAAAACTCCGACAAACTTCATTTTCACATTTTATAACCTCCTCTCTCACATTAAAAATGGCTTCCAACCCTCCCGGTGCCTGCTGTGCCTCTGGTTTCAAGCACGAAGGTACTCCCACTGGCGAGATCAAGAGTATCAACGGAGGTAAGTATACTTAATTCCCCGCCACCCGCCACCCGCAACCCCGCGGAACCAGTTTTGACCAAGCTGTTCTCTAGTCAACACCTATATCGCCTACCCTAAGGACAAGTCCACTGAGAAGGCCATTGTCTTCCTGGCCGATATCTTCGGCATCTACATCAATGCCCAGCTCCTCGCCGACGAGTTCGCCAACAATGGCTACCTGACTATCATTCCGGATCTTTTCCAGGGCGACCAGATCAGTCTCAGCGACATGCAGTCTGGCAAGGTCAACCTGGGTGCATGGCTCCCCAACCACCAGCCTGCAAACGTTGAGCCCGTTGTTGTATCGACTATTAAGTACGCCCGTGAGACTCTCGGCGTCAAGAAGATCGGCGCTGTTGGCTACTGCTTCGGCGGTAAGGTATGTACTTAAGAGTCCAGATCTGAAGATCTGATCTCCGAAAATCGTAACCTATGAACCCTGTTGCTAACAACAATCTTGGTTTAGTACATCTGCCGCAACCTCAAGCCCGGCCTGATTGATGTCGGTTACACTGCCCACCCCTCGTTCGTCAGCCATGAGGAGCTCGGCGGCATTAAGGGCCCCTTGTCCATCGCCGCTGCTGGTAAGTTAATGATTGCTAGATGTCAGTTTGAAAAAAGAAGCATCATAGGGCTAATCTCGCGTGTGTCAACAGAGACCGACTCGATCTTCACTACCCAGCTTCGTCATGAGTCCGAGGACCTTCTCATCAAGGCTGCTTATCCATGGCAGATCAACTTGTTCAGCGGTGTCAGCCACGGTTTCGCTGTGCGCTCCGATCTGAGCGACCCTAAGCAGAAGTGGGCTAAGGAGCAGGCCTTCTGCCAGGCCGTCGCCTGGTTTAGGCAGTACCTGTAAATAGATTGGATGGGTTTGCATATATATAAATAGCAAATAACGATATACAGCTCCATTTGATGAATAAAGCATTGTCATAACCACGGAGTAGATTGATAATCAACCGCTAATCGGGGCTCGGAGGTTTACAGTTGCGCGGTTGGTCTTTATCGCAGGGCGTAACTTCGCGAACAAGTCGCCTGAGTGCTGAATGGTTCGCGGGTCTTCCTCGAACTTTCCTCGAGTCTAATTATCTAATTTAGATTGTTTCAGATCTTGACGTTCGGGTTTTGCTCGTTCCTAGTTAGGACTTCTTGTCCGTTGTTTTCGATTCCCGTCAAGGATCGCGTGCGCCTCGTGAGTTATCCCTGGGCCCGGCCCGGAACTTCGACTAGCGAGGAAAACAGAATCTAACGATTGATCTTCCTTTCCAGTCATTAATTGTTTGATCCGCCATCCGACCATTGCATACACTGTCAATTCTTCTTAACGGCTCCGACTGCAGATCCTCTACCCCAGAGTCGTGGTATATCCCGACTTGCCAGCCCAACTCTACTTCCACCCTGAGTCTGAGTGGTTTCGTTACTATATTTATTCGACAGTGATACTAAACGGAATATCAACATTCAGAAACCATGGCGACTCCCGCCGCTTTACCCCCGTTGCCTTTCAATCCGGGTCGGATACGAACATACCTCCTCCGACTACCGCTGTTCACCCGACTGGTGCTGCTGGCTATTCTGGCATTCTGGCTGCTTGAATTCCAAACTATATGGAGCGTTGTGCAGTGGGGTGCTTTGATTCCAGAGGAGATTAACTTGGGGACTAGTATGTTTGATTCCATGTTACAAGAGCATATTGGGCGTATGCTGACTTAGTGGTATTACTAGTGTACCGACTTAACACTTATCCCATCATCCACACTGGCTTCTTCCATGCTTTCTTTAATGCTCTGGCGGTTACACCGCTGCTGGAGCGCTTTGAGGCCGAGCATGGCACTTTGACTGCTATTGCATTGTTTATTGGACGTGAGTACTCCACTAAAACGCAACACTTGTGGCCATTTTGACTAAGGTTGAATAAGCTCTCTCGACTGTCCCTGCCGGGCTCTATATCCTGATTGAAAGGTTCATCCTACACAGAAATACTTCAGTGGTCGGCGCAAGGTAAGGTTTAGGTCTCCAGGTCGAATGTTTCGGTAACTGATCTTCAATCCAGCATCTGGGTTTTCCTTCTTCTCGGTTCGGAAGCTATCAAGACCTACAAGTCTCACCCCAACTTCAAGTAAGATTCACTTGGAAATAATTTACTCCAATCTTACTAACGTCCTTCAGTCTTGGTCCGTACATGATTCCTACTTGGACTTCACCCCTGTTCGCATGTATCGTTGTGTCCATCCTCGTCTCAAACGTGAGCTTCCTCGGTCATCTCTGTGCGATCCTTGTTGGATATCTACGTGGGTTCCCTTCTCTGACTTGCCTCTTTTTCAACGCTAATTGTCGTTAGTCGGCCTTGGATATCTCAAGGTGTTCGTGCCCCCTGAGAAGGTTCTCCGCTGGATCGAGGGCAAGTTGAACCTCCTGGGACGTCTCCCTCACTACGTCTCCGTCGACCAGAAGACCTACGGTCGCTATGGAGTTCTTCCAACCACCAGCCCCGCCGGCGCCAATGGCACTCAAACACCTATGAGCTACTTGGGATCTACCCAACGCCTGGGTGCCTAATCACGAGTATTGATGCATTCTTCATTTCTCATTTTTAATGTATATTTTCCACTATAGTTTTTTATATTGTTGCAGACTCAGGTGGACATTGGACAATAGCATAGCGTGTGCATACTCACATTTAATTTGCGTTGTTGGTATTTGTCGCTCGGCGTAAATTCCATTTCTCCGCGCATAAACAACGGAGCTCTTGATCTCCACTGTTGACTTGGAAGACAACAGACAGTTCAATCCAATTATTTCACTCATTTAACGGCTTCGCCTTCGTGGCACGGGAATCAATTTCCCGATGGTCATTACTTAATGGCGTTAAAATGTGAGCAAGCTGGAATACCACCTGTCCTTCCTGGCAGCCCCGGAGACCCCAACTAACAAGATGCCAGCTGCAATCCGCAACTTGGGGAATAACCCCCACCTCATCTTTGTTCGCCTCCCGAATCTTCTATCGTTTATCTGCGTTGTCGTCGGCGTTGTCTGGTTACTTCTCCTGCCTCTGAACGAATACTCCCGACAAACCTACATCTCCGAGAATGCGCTCCTGCCGGGCCAAGTCCATGCGTATTTCACCGGAAGCGAGCAGAACATCTTCCGAGGTTATAAGAAAGAACTAGAAGGACTTTTGAATGATGGACAAGCGAGAGGTGGCCAAAAAGACGAGGCAGAAGTGACAGCGACGTAGGTCGAATGAACACAGTACAGGCTGGACTATTCGCTGATACTTCAACAGGGTCTCGGACAAGTTGCAGTCAATCTTGCAAGCGGCGGGCCTTAAATTTGCAACGCAAAAGTACGAATACACCTCCGCTGGAATTACGCACCAGGGAGAGAACACTTATGCTATTATCCATGCGCCGCGCGGTGATGCCACGGAGGCAATTGTGCTGGTTGCGCCATGGCTCACAGCTGATGATGAATTGAACCTGAATGGTGTCACCCTTGCCCTGACGTTGGCAAGGTACTTTAAGAGTGAGTTTCGTGGTTGCGCTCCTCTAGTCAAGTTACTGACTGTTGATGCTAGGGTGGTCATTATGGTCCAAGGATATCATCTTCCTAATTACCCCAGACAGCAAAACTGGAACTCAGGCCTGGATCGATGCCTACCACGATATGCACCCGGATTCAGTACAGCCACTTCCTTTAAAGAGTGGAGCGTTGCAAGGAGCACTAGTCATCGAATACCCATTCGATCACCGGTTCCAGTCCCTCCATATTGTGTATGACGGAGTCAATGGTCAACTCCCCAACCTCGACCTGTTTAATACGGCTGTAGCCATTGCAGGCGGCCAGATGGGGATCGGGGCCAATCTACAGGAAATGTGGGGTCACGACGACAGCTACGAGCATCGTCTACAGACCATGTTCCGCGGTATGACCAAGCAGGGTCTCGGGTATGCTACCGGTGCACACAGCAGCTTCATGCCGTACCATATCGACGCTATCACTCTGCAGACCAAGGGCGAGGGATGGGAGGACGAAATGGCTCTAGGCCGGACGATTGAGTCTCTTTGCCGCAGCTTGAACAACTTGCTGGAGCACCTGCACCAGAGCTTTTTCTTCTACCTGCTCATGCAGTCCAACCGTTTTGTCAGCATTGGAACATACTTGCCAAGTGCCATGCTGATCGCTGGAAATTTCACTATCATGGCAATTGCCCTCTGGATCCGTACTGGGTACTACCCGGAAAACGAGTCAAGTGCCAACCCCAAGAACGAGAAGGAACCCACTGAAGAGAAGGAACCCACCAAAGAAGAGGCTACGATGATTAGCATCGCGGAACGACACCTCGCTCTACCTCTCTCACTTGTTGTCGGACTCCATCTACTCGGCCTTGTCCCGCTCTGGATCTTTAATAATATCTTCCACCAGGTGAGATCTGCCAGCCTACAACCACAATAGTAATAGCTGCTAACAAACCCTACAGTACTTCACAACTACCACCTACATATTTGTGGTCGTGGACATCATCCTTCCCCTCTTCCTCGCCGCAATCCTCTCCAACGGCCTGGGTCTATCAAAACCAATCATCCCCCAACAGTACCACCTTATAAAATCCTTCTCCCTCCTGCTACTAGGTCTCTCCCTCTCCACCCTCGCCACCCTCAACTTCTCCCTTTCATTCATGATTGGTCTGCTCTGCGCACCACTTAGCTTCATCACTCGCATGCAAGGCTCCGCGCCATTCCGCTTAGCAACTTCCAGTCTGGGTCTGGTGCTTCTTAACCTCGTCTCCCCGCCAACTGTTCTCCTTGGGGTCTGTTGGTATACGGGGGTCTCAGTCGAGGCTGTTCTCACCCAGGCGGCTTTCGGTTGGGATGTTTGGGGTATGTGGACCCAGGTCGTTGTTTGGTGTGTGTGGTGGCCGGCTTGGTTGATTGGCTGTGTTTTGCTGGGGTCATCCATGTTCTGATTATATTGTTGTACATTGTCGTGTTATGCGCTTTACGCATTGGTCCAGTAATATAGGATATTAATAAATCCAAGTCCATTCTATAACTACCAAGACACAGAAACAAAGACAGGGACCCGGGTGCTACATCCCACAGGCTGGCGGCAGAAAGTCCAAGTATCAACTGTTGACCCAGGTACACATACCGATGCATTGCAAACGCAGAATAGCCAGGTACGTACATATTCCTGCCACTCTTGCTTAGACGGGTATCCTAAATATGCCCCCTTTCATGTGTTTCGTTTGCCATGCCATGCTGTACCTGTCTTCAAAGGAGTGACACAATTTCTGATTCTTACTCTAGGTCGCAAACGTCTATCGCCTCACAATAGCCAATTACGGCCAAAGAACATTTGGCATTCGATTCCAGAAGACCCCGGGGAGATGCTAAACAAAGACCATCCCTAACTTTATACGTACCATTTCGCAGAGGTTATGCACGTCTGATTCGAGCAAACAATCAAAGCATCCAGGATGTCAAACGTCAGACATGGCACATTTCCCGGGATCTTTGTTTTGGGCCCTTGAACAATACTAACATCTCACATTCATCAAGTGCATCAATGTTAGATTGTTCTTGGCCAATTCCCACCGGTCTTGCCCTAAGTCAGAAACAGTATTCTATTTCTTTCATGCAGTGCCTCAATCCCGTCTCAGTTTCATGTCCACAAATTCTCTCTATCAATCTATATAAAGAATAACGAGCCTTGTTACTCGACAAACAGCCGTATCTCCCAGGTCTACACAAGATGGGTCTCTTTCGAATCGACTTTCTTGCTTTATGGCTTCTCATATTCCGTATCGCGACAGCCACCGCCCCAGTCCCAACCAAAGACGGCTTTTGTTTCACATATATCATCCAGGGTTATGATACGTGTGCATTGATCGCCAAAGCCCACAGTATCACCGAAGCCGACATCGAAAGCTTCAATAACAACACCTGGGCATGGCGAGGATGCAGACAGCTATACCAGGGCGACTTCATCTGTCTCAGTGCCGGCAACCCTCCAATGCCAGTCGCCCTTCCCCAGGCTACCTGCGGCCCGCAAGTACCTGGAACAACACGTCCGGCCAAATGGGCCGACCTCGCTGGAATGAACCCATGTCCTGCGTCTGAATGTGTGAGTAACCCCCGGAACCCGTCTTACAGACCTAGTCCTAATAACCCGACAGTGTGCTTTCTGGGGCCAATGCGGTGTCTCCGATCTATATTGTCAAAATAACCGTGCGCCTCCCGCTGGCCCTACGGCCACTGTGAAAGGAGCGACGGAGGCACCGAAATCAAAAACTACTGTCAATACCATGGCCACTGGGGCCAAGCAGTCCGCTACTAACACCGGCACTGGCTCAGTACCGACCTCCAATGCCACTTCCAAGTCCAATTCCAATGCCAATTCCAAGTCCAACTCCAACTCCAACTCCAACTCCAAGACCAGCACTACCACCCTCAACCCTACCAAAATCACAACAACAACCAAACAACTCACTACTACAACAGCAAAGGCAGCCGCTGAACCATCCGTATCATACGCTTGGACGGCACCGTGGGAGATCACAATGTACAGCAAATCCGGCTGCGAGGGCGACTACTACCATCTCGAGGGGTATAACCAAGAATTCCTCGATGATGCGGGCTGCTTGGCGCTCCACGGTGGCCTCAATAGCAAGTTCACTGAGACAGGAGTTACCTGTAAATGGTGGACGGATAATAGCTTTACGTGGAGTAGTTGTGATGCGAGCAGCCTTGAGAAACCTCAGTCGTGGATTCTCAAGGGCGGGTATTGCTATGTTTTCAGTAAGCAAGATTGCGATTGCTTTGATAACGTGAAGCAATATTATAAACCTAAAGGGTGTCATAATCGGACGAACGATGATACGCCTACTTTTGCTGCTTTGCAGTGTTCGCTTCATGGAGTCTAAGGGGTGGGATGTGGATGTGGATGTGGATGTGGGCAGTTGTATATATATATTCTTCTTTTTAGGGAATGAGGTTGTTCTGGTTTGTTATACTAGATAGACTATAACTACGAATGTCATATTCTTCCTGCTCTCTTCCTTGCCTTTGAATGATGAGCGAAGTGGATATGTTGCTTTTGCGGAAATTACAAAATATAATGGACAATAAAAGACGACACCATTGTATTCATTATAATAGAACTGATCAGAACACAAGTGAGATAAGACATCTAAGCAGCCCAAACATCCTTACCAGCCCCCTCAATCCAATGACCGAGCTGGTTAACACCGGCATCCCAATCCTTAAGGCGGTTTCGCATGCCACCAATCTGATTTATATCCAGAACCTTAGGCTGAACCCAGTGGATCTGTGCAACCTGGGCAACCTGATCAATAGATCCACGCAGCAAACCCAACGATAAAGCCTTCATGACAAGATGCTCAATCTCATCGGGCTGCACCTTAGTCTCGGATGCAATAGCCTGGAAGGAGAGAGAGCGGTCATGAGGGGGACGGTGGAAGACCATCTCCGTCAGTGCCGAGAGCGAGATCTTCTGGTATAGGAATACCCGGTGTGACTCCAGCAGCTTGTTCTTGCTGATGTTACCGGCAAGCACATCGTAGGCAGTCAGATCGCCCCGGTTGAAGGCGAAGAGAAGCTCACGGAGCCAGTTGTGCGGGGTCTGCGTCAGCGAGTCCAGAATCGGGTGCAGGAGGAGCTCTCCGAAATTGTAGATCGTCTCTGATACTAGGGCGGCTACGCTGAGGTTGTACGCGCGCGATGCACGCTCGGTCTTGGTGAGTTCTTCCAGGTCAATGCAGGCGAGGTAGAGGAGGGCGTTTTTGTAGAAGGAGGCGAATTCTTGCTTAGACTGTTAGAGACATTAGTTTCAATTCCAGTAGCCATGCCCGGCCGGAGAAAGGATTTTGCGAGTCAGCATACATGGTAGTAGTCCGCATTCACTTTGTAGAATGATGCGTGCACGACGGTCTCGACCGAGTCGAACGTGTCTAGCACCCGCTGGCAGGTGGCCAGGTCTGTTTGTGCTCCTTCCAGATCCTTCAGCGACAGCTTGACGTTGGCCACGTCGGCGAGCGCGTAGACATATGCGTCCTGTGTATCGGCCGTATCCGTCTTGGTAGCGAGGGATGTGAGGAAAGCCAGTCGTTCTTGGTCATCTAGAGGGAGATGGTTAGCCTGCATCAACACAACGGAATGCTCATCATTGTGGATTTTGGAGCTTCCAGACTAGACTGTGGACCACCAACCTGTGCATTCTGTCGCCGCCATCAACCCCAACGAGACAAACTTGAGCTGGTTGACCCGGTCGGCGAAGCTGAACACGAATGTCTTAAACAGGGCTAAGCGATGCGGGGCACTCTCTGGCATGCGGAAGAACTCGACCAATGAGTCTGTAAGCTGGTGCCATAGTTTGCGCTCCCAGTAATCTTCGAAGGTGAGGAAGTAGGGTTGTGTCTCCGGGCTTCCTTGTGCTTGCTGCTCGAGCAAGAAGTCGGGGATCTTAGACTCCATGGTGGAGATATGGGTGGTGTTTAAGTTGATATCACTGGCAGAGAATGAGGTGCTGAATCAAGAGAGGAAGGTAGGTAAAGGACTGAATTGGAGATGTTGATGGTTGATGCGGACTGCAAGAGAGCTGATATGATGTCCTCACGTCGGCAGTTTGGGGAGCTCTCGCTCACCGCCCTGGCTTCTACGGTCTTCGATGTTTTGCTGTTTCAACGTCAGTTGTCTACTTGGATTTTGGTTTATTTAACAATTTACTCTTAAAGCTCTAGAAATTTAATAGAGTACGAGGGGGTTAGATGTAAATAAACCCGTTTCCTTCACGGTGCTTACCACTGCAGAACACATAGTATAAATGCGATAACTTCTAACTTGGATATCTCAACAACCATACTTGTATTTTAGTTCCCTATTTGTTGATAGTCATGGATAAGACCTATAAGTACCGTGTATCAATTTTAAAGAGAGTAGAAGGCTATATTATTATCACTTTGAAAATTACGTTGATCAAAACTAGAGATATATATAGTTTGTATAGTGGGCTATTCTTTGTCCGGGCGAATGTTGTTCTGTTTCTTTGCCTCACTAGTCTCTGCCCGGGGGCGAGGGACACAGATACTTTGTCAGGCTTTGTATCATCTTGAGCGCTAATTTTAGGTGTTGAAATCCAAGTAATGCATTGGCACAGACTGGCAGACTGAAGCAAATCATCAGTTACCTGCTCGGATGCAAGCCCCTCTCAAAGTCAGGCAAACACCATTTGACCATCCATTCAGACTGTAATACCTCTTCAGCGGTAGGTCGATCCTCAGGTAGAAATGCGAACATTCGCCGCATCAAATCTAGAATTGCAACAGTTTCCTCCTTCCCATACTCACCAACTTGACGTAGTCGTCTATATTTTTGAATACACTCCTCAAATGACTGCTCAATAGGAGACCACACGTAGCGACTCTGCACTGGACGACCATTCACATCAAAGAATTCACCTCGTTCGTTCCACTGCTCCCACCAGTTTTGGGATACAGGGCCCAGTATGTCGATTTGCTGAGAAGCCAATTCATCTGCCGAGTAAGATTCACTGCTAAAGATAGGCTTCATACCAAGGATCTCCCAGATAGACGTAGCAAGACTCCAAATGTCGGCTGGGAATAAGAGGGGGGCTTTTGGCTGAAAGAGCGCTTCGGGTGGCCGGGCGGCTAGTGGCGTGTGACAATTTTCGCCTCTACGAGAGTTGTAGGTTGGGTTGAATGATTCGCCAAAATCGGTCAGAAGCACACGAGCATCAGTGACAGTAAAATTTTCCGCCTCTTTCCCAAGGGACAGCGGTATGACTGCCCTTGCTGGGATGTTGGAAGGGAGCGGCTTTCCATCCCGTTGTGTGATTTGAACGGTATCGGGCTCGCCATACGTCTTGTAAAACTGCTCAATTGAGAGCTGATCGAGCGAAGATGGCAGTTTGACAAGAATATTGCGAAGATGCACATCTAATTAGGACAGATCCAGGTTAGCAATGGATAATTTGCTTGCGAATTCTAGGGAATGTGGCGACAAACCTCCATGAACATAACCTTGCAAATGCATATATGCAATAGCTAGAGTGAGGTGATAAGACAGAGCACGAGTGACTTCAAGAGGGAAGAGGCGGCAAAAGGAGACATCTCTCAGATTACATTGTGCAGGAGGCATGGTATAGCATTTATGTGTTCCGTTCGGGCCACTGATTTCAAATTCATCAAGAAGGAGAGATATCGCATTGCGGCCTGGATGCTCACAAGATGAGGCTTGGTGCTGGGCAAGTGCTCGAAGAATCTTTGTCTCATGGGGAGGTGCATCGGCAATGCCGACTTTAACAGCGACGTAGCGCTTGGAGCAAGTGTCACGGGCAAGCCAAACGGTCGAATAACCCCCATAACCCAACTTATCGACAATATGGTATCGATTGTGTAGTACATCACCAATCATGATAGGATGATACCCGCCTGGTTGATATTTTTCAAGGATCTCTGCACCATCAATCCAGTTGTACTCGAAGCGACGTTCCTCAGGGGCGTCCTCACACGGCGACGTGAGCGAAGAATAGCATAACCTGCTCGGACGAAATATTGGAGACCCGTGAAGATTTGAGACGGTGTTCGAGACATACCCTGGCTTCCAGGACCAAAGCTGATCCGGAAGACCTTCTGAGAGTAACACATCATGGTAAATGGTGTGATTGCCTCCGAAAGGGGGAGGTCAAAAACATCGTCACATGGGTATAAAGTCACATGTGTCAGTAGGCTCTAGATGGTTAGCTTTAGCCATTTCCAGACAAAAACACTCAACGTATCATGGAATTTCCATTCTATAATCAATTAGAATAGTTGTTGGCATCTTTATCTCTCGCATAGATTTGGCAAGACATCATGATGGGTAGGAGGAGACTAGCCAAGTCGAATGAGTAGGAAACCCCCACATGCAATGCCCAATTCAATGTGTTTTCACAGTTTCAGAGTGTAGCTAGGGCTAACTCTGTGTGATATATGGTATAGTTATCCTGTTCCCGCTCACTCACAGGTGAAACCACGTGATGTATAGCGCGAGATGAAAAGCAAGTTATTTGTTGAAAATCCTCTGGATCTCAATGGGTTAACATGATTCTCACCCAACATCACGCGATTGCCGCAGTAACCTTCCCACATTGTTGAGATGTACTTATGCCGAGTACGAAAGTAGAGAAATACATGAAATAACTTCCATGCTATGTTGCTCTTGATGCTGTAGGACATGCCAGCTACAGTGGAATCAATACTACGACACCTAAGTCAAAATGTATAAAGGAAGCCCCAAAGGGAAAAGGTATTTTGTATTTTGTAAAACCCCAACCGCACCCCAGGTGGGAACATGGAATCATAGATGCTAACGAAAAGCGACACGCTTAAGCGTCATCAACGGTGGTGGTGTGGAGACCCTTGGGGTCCTTGACGTTAACGGCCTGGACGTGGGAGTAGAGACGCTCCTTGGCGTTCTCCTCGTCGTTACGCTTGCGGGAGATGCGGACACGGAGACGGAAGGGAACACCCTTGATACCGGCTTCCCAGACCTTCTTGTTCAGCTGGGGGTCGACGCGGACATCCTTGGTGCCCTATTGGTAAGTTGAGCCGGTTAGCGAACTGGTTCTCCAGTAGAGTCAGGGGAGGTGAGAGCATCGCTCAAAACTTACCATAGCCTGCTCAGCGAAGGCGCGGATCTCCTTGATAGCCTTAGGAGCACGCTTCTTGAAGCTGACGCCGTGGCACTATAATTCCGGAAAAGAAGTTGCAATCAGTCTTCCGCCCGAATGCCATCTGCTAGAGAAAACTCTGCGCGATGAATGTTTCTGGTCTTTCGGCCATAGTGGACTTCATAAAACTAATTCTTCTTTTGTGTTCCGGGTGCGGATATGTGTGGATACAAGCGAAGACTTTTTCAAGATCTTCCCTCGCCTGTCTCTATCACGAAGCAGACAAAAGACAAAAGTGTCATGTCCTACCTGCAGATTTCTCCACAGGTCATGATGAGGATGGTGGTGTGACATACGAGGGGATTGGTTTCCCATTCTACCCTCGATGTGCACACACACACCAACCCACACCACACACATTCTTTTCCGTAACAAATTCCATTTTACAGGAAAAGTTTCTTGTTCTCTGTCCATTATATGCCTCCAGAACGGAATCGTATTCGAATCGTCGCAGGTAGACTGGGAAAGGGTTGTTCAACATACTCGCTTGTGCAGGTTGATGGTGTACTCGCGAGACACCACATCGGCGATAGCCGAGCGCTTGTTGCCGGACTTGACGTTGGACATCTCTGCGGAGCAGGTTAGAAGGGTATTTTGGAGTGGTGATTGAGGAGACTGACTGAAGGGGTGGTCGACGGTGGGCGGAAGTGATCGATTGTCGGAAGGAGAATTCGCGGTCGATTTTCGAGTGAAATTCAGTGTGGTCTCGCTTGCCTGTGTGGGGTCTGATTGGGTGGAATGGGGCGATATTATGGCCAATGATATCTGAGTTGTGGATATTGGTGCCTTAGGCGAGAACCACCTTATTCAGTCAAATTTTCATACTTCCAGTTGTGAATATTCAGGCCATTTAAACTATAATCTCTAGATAAATTGACATAGTTTCTAACAAGGATCCCTCGCAGTTTCTTAAACATCCCCACATTACTTTTGGCCTGCGCTCACATCGGGGTAAAGGTCAAATCGTCGCTGAGTAGAGGTAGGAATTGCACTGCGAATGTTCGCAATCGAATCGTTATCCAAGTCAGCGTAAATAATGGTCTCCTTCTCTTCGGCTTCGGAGAGAACATTTGCACTGGGGTCAGCGACCAAGCTGTGACCATAGGCTTGGTAGGAGGCATCTGGGTCACGCGCCGGACTACAGAGCGCTACATATGACTGGTTATCAACAGCTCTAGCACGAGCAAGAAGCGACCAATGCAGAGGACCGGTGGTGGTGTTGAAGGCTGCTGGGTAGACAAGGAGGAAAGCGCCCTGGCGGGCGGCGATCATCGCTGCCTCTGGGAAACGAATATCGTAGCAGATGGCCAGAGCGACCTTTCCATACTCCGGGAGATCAATGACTGTCAACTGGTTGCCAGGTGAAAGTACATCGCTCTCCTTGAACTGAATCTTGCCCGGGATATTGATGTCGAACAGATGTGTCTTGCGGTGAGTGCCGATCAAGGCACCCGTCGGTGAGAAGACCAAGGAGGTATTGTAGTATTTCTTAGTGGATGGCTCTAGCTCAGGGATACTTCCGCCGATAAGGTATGCATTTGCCTCCACGGCGATGGCTGACAGGGCGTGGAAGGAGGGCGATTGTTCAGCCGTTGGAGGAGAGGGAAGGAGGGTCTCGGCGTATTTTGGGAAGAAATTCGTGCCATAGGGCGAGTTGAAGCACTCGGGAAGGACGATCAATCCTGCGCCAGCCTTTGCAGCTTCAAGGACTTTGCTCCGAGCATGAGAGAGGTTTACGGCCTTGTCCGCTCCTAGATGATTCAGTTAGCTGGGGAACAAAATAGGTAGGTCTAGGGGTTCTAACCTGATGCGAGCTGGACGAGAGCTAACTTGAGGGGCTTTTTCAAGAAGGTAGCCATGGTTGGGAATATAAAGAAAAAAAAGATGAGGGGGAGACTGGAATGATATCGGAGTTGCGAATTGCGGGGATGGGCTATTTCGCCGATAAGCAGAGTCGCGACATTACTCGCTCGAATTGTTCATACTTCAGGTTTATCTCGAGTAAATTTTACTTACTTTTAAATAATTCCGCGTAGATATGTATAAAACCTTTTTTTTTATCTACCTTCAAATAGGGGCAATGCCCCCTGATTTAGAGATTGGGAGATTATGTTGTAGCTACATATTTTTAGAGAAGCCGACACCAAGTGGTATTTTCGGCCTCTTTCCAAAGTTTTTGAGGGGATAAACAACAATTGTGGTGGTAGTTAGGACAAAACTGCATTCATATCAGCTTCTAAACGAGTAGACTTCACAGCTCCCTTCAATGGCCCTTCATCATGAGCTGTAACCATGCCGAGACACCAAAGCGTCAGCAGAATTCCAGGGAATGTCACCGCGTGCGAATGTGCCCCGAGCTTCTCATGGAATGGCCCAAGATAGCTGTGAATTGCCTTCATTGTCCCTTCTCCAGATCGTCCTGAGGATCTTCATCAAATTTTGCATCCTTTGGGGCCATCGCGGGGGTACGCTGATCATGCATACGAGATAAGACGACACAGAGACATTAAGAGCATGTTGCTTGCCTTGATACCTTTTTTTTTAGCCCTTTCTCTGCATTAGATGGTCGTTCATTGATCTCGCGAGGCATGCCGAACCCAAGTACTTCCAGGAGCATCCTAAAAAACAACGTAAGATTTCCGTTTGTAGTACGAGCTGTGATAATGGTGCTTGTCATGACATCGAGCAGCTCGACGGTCTTCGAACGAAAGATCGGCATATTGTTCGCTGGTATAACCAGAGGTCTCCCAGTCCGTATCCTGTCTGGCGTTGTTTCATGTACCGGTTCACTAGGCCCAGAACCTGGTTATTCTCGTCGCCATTTCCCATTTCCCACCAATTTTCACACCCCAAGGTGCTGGAGGCAACACTTATAGCGCCTCCACTGGAACAACAGAAAATTCCCAGGTAGACTATTTATCTCCATTCTCTCTGTGTTCTAGACTCTCTGCTAGCTTCACCAACTCTTTGTCGTGCTTCTCCAGCCGTCGCCGACATCGAAAGAAAGAATCGCATAGGAGTTCGCAATGGAACACGTCAAGTCGCTTGCCAGTTTATGAGCTGCCCAATAGCAAGTATCGTCTGCTGCCGAAGCGCAACCTTTTTGCCGTGGACATATTGCACCCCGACATTCATTGGTGCTAATTTGTCTCTCGGAAATGACAGTTTGACACTGGACAAGTCAGGCAACACTTTCCGTCGCAGACGTCTGCATCCATGATGGGATATGAGAGTCATTGACGAGGTTGCTTTTTTTCACGGCTTCTGTGGTTGCAAAGCAAATTTCCAATTTTGAATTATAGAAGCCACTGGCGATATATCGGACTATCGGGTGTGCTCTCATCTTGGAGGGTTGATGGGGATGATAGAGCTACTTGCAAACAACTCAAGAGAGAAACTGGGGTTGTCATGGTATTGGACTATGTTTATAAAGAGGAAGACACCAAACCCCCAAAGCCCTACTATATATTATATGTTTTGAGAGAATAAAACAATTTAAACACTCAATTCCCATCTTATGTCCGGAATATCAAAAGGCAGCTTATACTCCATATAGTAGCTCCATATACTGTAGTAGCGAGGTCCACTATGATGTTCAACCAATAGAAATGCGAAGTGCGGAGTCCCGCTTCTTCTTCGGACACATCAGACTTGCCAATTAACCGTCCCCATATCCCGTTAACTCGATCCGACTCACGGGCCTTATTTGTGTATGCGAAGACATTATGGAGGACGGAGTTGGCACCCGTCACCCTAAAGCATGCTTAACCTGTGCCAAGGCAAAAGTTCGATGTTTCCCGGAAACCGATGGACCTTGTAAACGGTGAGTATATCGTTGATCCCATACTTGATACATATTGAATTTTCTTTAGTTGTCGTCGCTTGGGAAAAGAATGTGGAGTTCAATTACCCGGAGCCCATCGCCGTAAAAAAAAATCAGTTGCAAGTGGCTCGTACGTGGTCACCGTTACCAACTCTCTAAGAGACCCCTAACGTTTTTACCTAGAGATGTTGCTGCACTCGAGGCTAAATTAGATCGTATGGTTGCCATGCTGGCCACTTCGGAGCAAAATGCTAGAGAAAGATTAGAAAGTGGCTCAGCAACGAGATCATCTACCTTTGAACATAACACTGCTGCTCCCGATGAAGTCGAAGGCCAGCTCTTGATGGAAGTATTCTTCAAGAGAATGTTCCCTCTCTTTCCATTCCTTGTGATCCCCCCGCAGGTCACCGCAGAGGAACTGCGCCGAGAGAAACCATTCCTCTATCTGAATATTTCAATGGTTGCATGCCAAGACGCTCCACGCCAGCGAGAAATTGTGGATGCAGTTCAAGAATATGTGGCCGAGCACATCGTCATAAGAGGAGAACATAGCCTGGATCTGCTGCAGGGACTTCTTCTTAATGTGGCTTGGTTCCTTTCAGTCAGTCGTTGTCCGCGACTCAATGATCAGCCAGAGCCTCACCATATTATTCGAAGCACTGCCCAGCTTGATACAAATGTGCACTTACTCGTGGCGCAATCCTTTAGCTTGGGCTTAAATCAAGAGATGGCCTACCAGAAAAGCTTGAACTATCCCTTGACTTATTTGAAGGATACTACGAATGAGGACCATCAGAATCCGGTTCGCACACTGGAAGAAAGGCGCACCTATCTTGGGTGTTATTATCTAACTACCATGTATGTATAACCCCCTAGTCTTGCTGGACATAACCTGATATTTCAAAGGCTCTCGACATGCGTGAAAGACTTGGGGCCGATCATCCGCTTTACAAGGTACACCGACGAATGTTGCAATGTTCTAGACCAAGTCGCAGAGTATCCCACCGATGCCTTCCTGGTACAGCTAGTCCGAGTGATGAACGTTGCAGATAGGATTCACCACACACTGTACCACACCGAGCTCCATTCGTCATCAGTTTCCTCAGCACCTCCGCCTCTTGGACTAAGCATACGATGGCTTGAGGCCGAGCTTAAACAACTCAAAGCTCGCATAGCGAGCGAGACACCACACTCTGGTTAGTTGTGCTACCGTCTTTGCGCACAATCGAACAGATCTGACAAGCAACAACAGCCATTCTACAGCTTCATTACAACACACTCGAGATACATCTTTATCGAATTGCCCTCAGTAACGAACCCTCCAAGTCCAACTATGGTGATCATCCTCTCATGCAATTGGATCTCCTTTTCCGCTGCCTGGAAGCGACAACCTCCTTTTTCCAAACCATCCTCTCTCTCCCATCCGCCCTTTTCCCGTTCTTCCCTTTCAGCATAATGTGCCAATTCGGAAAAGCAATCGTCACACTCTCCCAGCTTTCTCTTTATGACCACCCCGGATGGGACCGAGCATACGTGGAAAGCATACTCGACTTCGACCAGACCGTCGATCGTCTAGCTAGCAAACTTGAAGAAGAACGTCCGGTTTTTGAACAGGCCGTTGCGCAAGATCTTAAGTCTACTAAATTGCCGGAGATATTTGGCAGCATGAAAAATCGCGCGCAAATGATTAAGAAGATGCATCGGCGGAGGAAAGACGCACTGGAACGAAAATCCCTACCCACCACTACTGTGGCCCCAATGGACTATGACTTCATGATGGATTGCCCCCTCGATGTGCTGTTTCCTTTTGGTGAAATTCCACCGGTCTATGAGCAATATATATAGTTGATAGTCGGTTATGTCTAAGTCCCTGCAACGGACCGAACGGAGTCCGTTGCCGAGATTCAGCCATCTCGGGTTGCTTGTACATACGTCAATGTAATAATTATTTGTTTTAAACCATTAAAGACTGCTATAGGCAAAGAAATTACCTCATGCTACATCTAGCACTATTCTCTTTACCTTTGCGCGAAAAGAAAAACACCCCATGGCTGCATCTCAACCCCCATATTTCAACCCATCTTTCCAACGCTCGTGACCTCACCCGAGGGCCTTTATTTCGGGATGGTCGGAAACCGCAGATCGAGTCATTAAACCAAGACCCCCATCGCTGCGACTCAAAAGTACATACATGATGTGGAGAGCGTCCCTGCTCGGCAAGAGGGCGGGTCTTGCAGATCGGCGATGCGGCTCAACTTCTCCTGTCGCCGGGTAGTGGTGCTATGAACAACATACATGTTAATACATGTAGGGAATGGGAATCTCTATAAGCGGTCGCATTTCTAACCATTTATCAAGACTTGAGCATTTCGCCTCTCTCCAAAAGGCTGGATATAATCTAACTCTCACATGACACAAGTACATACATATAATCAAGTTGAAATTACAAGACCATAGCCCCGACCATAGCAGCCACCACAGCCATGACACCGACCACATTGGAGGCGGGGGTAGTAGCAGCATTGAAAGTTGACGAGCTGGTCGCCGCAGCAGAAGTAGAAGATGCGTTACCGGCGTTCGAGGTTGACGAGGTGGAAATCTTGAAAGAAGAAGCGACGGCGGTAAGGCTAGAGGGAGCATCCGTGATCATGGAAGACGAGTCTGACGAGGCCTCAGAAGTCTGCGTTGCAGAAGCGAGCACAATATCAGTGGTTGACGAAGCAGTCGACGCCACGGTGCTTGTAGAGGCGGCCTGTTTGCCATTGGGTCCCCAGCCCTCCAGGTAGTCGGGAGTAAGCGTTGCGGTTCCGGTGTATTGTGGACATCCTGGTTGGGTGGTCTTTGGGGGCGCGCGGCCGCCGCCGCAGTCCAGGAATGAGCAGATCTCGCCGCTGTCCGGGACGTACCAGAGATAGCTGGCGTAGTAATGATCGAATATGACTTCCGAGGAAATGCAGCCTTCAAGGTCAGTGCGGGCTGTGGCGAGGCTGGTGAGGCCTAGGAGGAAAGAAAGAGTGACAGGTTTCATTTTGAATTCTGAATGAGTGACTGAAGTAAGTTTTAACGAGTGACAGCTAAGAAGCAGAATAAAATAAAAGGAGAACTGGAGAACTGGAGAACTGAGGAAAGTTATTTCTTGACTAGTCGGGAACTTAGTCGGGTCCTTCTAGGCGATACGAGGGTCTCGGCCCTCGAAAATCAGCCGCAGGGTCTACATTGACTTTAGATTACTATCTTTCAATAGAAAAAAGATCAATTTTTATTCATTTTCACAGAAATACAATGTAGACCCGATTATCTTCACGGAAAAAAAAAGGAAAATTCAACTTGGAGCCCGTGGTGCCTAGGGAGATACTCAACCGGGACGTAACTGGGCTTAAAAGAAAGACCGATGCCATTGGGAAGCTGGCCCACTGCATAAAGCCGGGCCAACTTTGTCCGATAATGAGCTTGTGGTGCCCAGGGAGATACTTACCCGGGCCCTAACTGAGCTCAAAAGAACGGAGACCAATGCCATTGGACTTGAAGCTGGCCCACTGCGTAAAGCCGGGCCAACTTTGTCCGATATTGAGCCCGTGGTGCCTAGGGAGACACTTACCCGGGCCCTAACTGAGCTCAAAAGAAAGGAGACCCATGCCATTGGACTTGAAGCTAGCCCACTGCATGAAGCCGGGCCAGCGTTGTCCAAGGAGGATGGGGGCCGATGCACAAAAGAAAAACAACAACAAAAAGCAAGAGATCAAAAAGAAACCGAACCACAAAGGCAGAAAACGCGTATGCAAACCTTGGCAATGCGCTTGGACATAAACATACACTCCCGAAAGGGAGGACAAAGATGGAGAAGATATGAAGAAGAGATAGAGAAATATCTAGTTCTTGATCTCGTTGATCAGCCGGTGGAACTCCTGCAGTCTCTCACCCTTCACTCGGACGGCCCAATGTGTGAGACCCCCAGTCTCGTTGGGCACCAGGAACTGAACACTGTTACTGGTGAGCATGTAGTCGAACTCTTTCTTTAGGAGAATGTTCATGGTGACATTTCCACTCGGTTCGGCACGGGCGACAATTCGCGCACGTCCAGTGACGGGGTGCTTCAGGAGGCGGACGGGACCAGTTCCTTTCGGGCACCACGCCGCCTCGAGTTTGAAAACCCGGGATTTGTCTTCAAACATAACGGTTTCTTCTTCTTCACCGCCGTTGCCCTTTGTCAAATCGAAGATTTCACCAGGTTCACCGTCTTCATCTTCAATGGCTGTGGAGATGAACTGAGCAGGAGGGGCCGAGGGAGGAGCCATCACGGACTGTGCGGAGGAATTGGTCGAAGGAGCCAGCGGTGCAGTGGAGACCCGTCCAAACATACTGGCGCCCGCAGAAGAAGGGGAGGGCGATGGTTTCATCTTTTTTGCGGTGGAATCATCCTGGTCGTCACTTCCGTCCACCGAGGCCTTGCGTTTCGGCGAGGTTGGCTTGAGTCCGCCGAAAATGTTCTGGGAGGATGTCATCTTTTTTGCGGTGGAATCATCCTGGTCGTCAGCCCCGTCCACCGAGGCCTTGCGTTTCGACGAGGTTGGTTTGAGTGTGAAAATGCTCTGGGAGGACGTCATCTTTTTTGCGGTGGAATCATCCTGGTCGTCAGCCCCGTCCATCGGGGCCTTGCGTTTCGACGAGGTTGGCTTGAGTGTGAAAATGCTCTGGGAGGACGTCATCTTTTTTGCGGTGGAATCATCCCGGACGTCAGCCCCGTCCATCGGGGCCTTGCCTTTCGACGAGGTTGGCTTGAGTGTGAAAATGCTCTGGGAGGACTTCGTCTTCTTTGCGAGGAAATCATTGCCATTGTCACTTTCGTCCGCGGAGGCCTTGCGTTTCGGCGAGGTCGACTTGAGCCCGCCGAAAATGTTCTGCGAGGCTGGAACCGGCTTACTGGACGATCCGAAAACCGAGGAGCTCGTAGGGGAGCTAGAAAGGCCTGCACGAAAGAAAGGAGGTGGGGATCTAGGCTTGCGCTCAAAGAGCGAAGCATCCGCAGGCGAATGCTGGGCAGTTCCGACGATAGTTGAGAATTCAGAGGACTGAGGAGATGATGATTTAAGGAACTGGGACTGGAATTTTGAGGAAGACACAGACGGAGTACCGTTTGCTCCAGCAGAAGCAGTCGAGGGAGAAATGAAAGGAGGGAAGATATTAGGGGTAGAGTTAATAGTACCCGCAACGTGGCCATGTGAAGGAGTAGTAGGGGCGGCAGGGGCGACAGGGGCGACAGGGGCGACAGGGGCGACAGGGGCGGCAGGGGCGGCAGATGTAGCAGGCTCCTCAACGTTCTGCGGAGAAGTGTCATCATCAGGGAACTTAAAACCCACGCCGGGGACAAAGATGGCACGCTTTTTCGCTGCAGCTTCGATTTCAGCGTGCTTCGCGCGTTGGCGTTCCTCATCTTTGCGCTCCCACTCTGCCTCATCCTCCTCATCTGAGTCAAACTCTGCAGCCTTTCTCTTGGCCTTTTCATCAGCTATGGTACTGTCCGATGCCGACTTGAACTGGGCTGAAAAATCGACGCCAGTAGCTTTACCACCAAAATTGGGAATTTGGAAAGCAGGGGCGGCGGTTGAGGTGGCTAAACCGTCAAACTTGGGAATTTGGAAAGCAGGAGCGGCGGCTGAAGTGGCTAAACCGTCAAACTTGGGAATTTGGAAAGCAGGAGCTGCGGTCGAAGTAGCTGCATCACCGGACTTAGCAATTCCAACAGCAGAGGTAGTGGCTGAAGTGGCTGTATCACCGAACTTAGGCAGGCCAAGAGCAGGAACGGCCGAATTGGTCGCATCTCCAGACTTAGGAACTTCAATGGCAGGGGGGGCTACAGAAGTAGCAGCAGAGCTGGCATTGGGAGGAGAAGGCTCAGCCAGGGCGACAGGGGCCGCAGAAACAGGAGCCGCGGCCGGAGACAAAGTACCGGCAATGGAGGCGGAAGAAACGCCAGCAGAAGTAGTTTCCAGAGCAGGAGCCTCAGAAACAGGAGCCTCAGAAACAGGAGCCTCAGAAACAGGAGCCTCAGAAACAGGAGCCGCAGAAACAGGAGCCGCAGAAACAGGAGCCGCGGCCGGAGACGAAGGACCGGCAATGGAGGCGGAAGAAACGTCAGCAGAAGTAGTTGCCAGAGCAGGAGCAGGAGCTGGAGCTGGAGCTGGAGCTGGAGCTGGAGCGGGAGCGGGAGCGGGAGCGGGAGCCGGAGCAGGAGCCGGAGCGGAGAAGGACTGGGCGAATTTGGAGGCAGTAGTAGATGCACCAGAAGGGTTGGTAGGAGTTGCTGGGCGTCTATACTCAAGAATAGAAGGTACAAAGGTCGGAGGGGTCGGGATACGAGGAGGAGGAGGGGCGTTGCGATCTGCCGCTTCCTTGGCGGCATCGCGTTCGTTGATGGCAGCGCGTTTGGCCTCTTCCTCGGGGTTGATCGACCCAATAGGGACGCCAAGCTCACGGCGAAGTTCAGCGTAAAGGATAAGGACTTCGTCGATATCATCAGTCATAGGGTCGCATTTAGCGATCTCACGCTTGAACGAGTCAGTCAAGACGCCAACGTTCACGAGCAAATACGCTCGGTTCCGAAGGTCCTCCTTATTTTTCTCAGGGAAAAGACGTTTGAGCGGCATTTCGTCAAGATTTTCAGTTGATACAGGAAAGCCAATTGATACAGGATGATCAGGTCGAGGGAAAAGACTGTCAGGGTCTGAAGCAGTGAAAGTGTTGGAAATAGTAGAAGTTGAGGAGGAAGAGGGGAGAGAAGAGGAAGAAGAGACAGGTAAACAAGACGAGGTTTTATGGTCGCGTGGAGACAGCGCGAACGACACATGAGGTGTTGCAGTTTTGGTCGCACCTTCCGTTTGAGGTTCCTTCGACACCTTAGGCCCAGCAGTGAATGGGCTAGTCAATGAGCTTTTGAGAGGTGTAATGTGATTGTCTTTATTGTTGTCAACTGCTGTACTTGCACCAAAGAGCGAAGTGCTTGGTGCCTTGGGCGTTGCAGCCTGCTCTATTGGCTTTGGCGCGAATGGATTGCTAAACGCGTTTTGCCCTGACAGGTTCGCGAACGGATTGCTAGGTGTCGCCTGCGTTGTCTTTTCTTCTCCAAGCTTCGACAGCGTAGGAGACACCCCGAACACGGAGCCGAAGTGTGAGGTCTTTGCAGGTACAGGAGGAGTCTGCTCTTCACTTGTCACCTTCGGTGCAAAAACATTACTTGCCGCTAATTGTTCCTTCCCTACCACAGATGTTCCAAACATAGGCTTGAACGGCTTGTCTTCGGATGGCTTTGCAACCGTACTCTCAGCAACCGGCTTTGGCGAGAACATATTGCCAAATGCTGGTGAAGCAGTCTGTTCTTTGGCACTCTCCGAAACCTTCGACACCGCAGGTGTACTAAACAGGGACTTGAACGGCTGATCCGCTGTAGGCTTTGCAGCCGCATTCTCAGCGGCTGGCTTCGACGAGAACATATTGCCAAATGCTGGCGCAGGCGTCTGCTCTTTTCCAGCTTCCAAAACTTTTGATGCTGCAGGTGTACCAAACATGGATTTGAACGGTTGTGCTTCAGCAGCCTTTACAGAACTTTCAGTCCCAGTAACCTTCGGTGAGGACAAAGCGCCAAATGAACTCGGCGCAGACAAGCTCGCAAACGGATTGCTTGCCTTTGGTTCTACTGCTGCTGGTTTGGGCGCAAATAGATTGCTGACAGGCCCTGAGGGCTGAGAACTTGGGGTCGACCCGAAAAGAGCACCAAAAGGCTTTGCCGCCTCTGCGGGCTTTGCAGGAGTTTGCTCCGCTGCCGTTGTCTTTGGGGCAAACAGGTTAGTGCTGCTGGTTGGAGCCTGCCCTGACAGGTTCGCAAATGGATTGCTGGCTGTTGGCTGCGGTTTCTCTCCATCTGCAGGCTTCGGAGCGGCAGGCGTTAATCCAAAAAGCGGCTTGAAAGGCTGGGCCGCCACAGGTTTATCGACCGGTTTCTCAGCCGCAATTGTATTTGCTGCAAATGGATTGCTGGACGCATTCTGTCCTGAAAGGTTCGAGAATGGATTTCCATGTGCCGACGGACCTGCGGCTGGCTTCGATGAAAATATGGAACCCGCTTTGGGCTTGGTATCGGGCGAAGTTTGCATGCTATCATCGGCAGGCGAAGTTATATGTGCTGCAGACTGCCCAAACAGGGCAGGCTTTACTGGAGTGCCTGTGTTCTGTTGTGCTCCAAATCCACCGAACGATGGAGTGGACTGGGTTCCAGCATTGAATCCCCCAAAGCTGAATCCATTGGTACTTGACTGGGTATTTCCGCCAAATGATGTGTTTACAGAAAAAGGATTGCTCGACGGTGTAGATCCAAATGAGGTAGGGCCCGCGCCGAAGCTGAACGACACCTGGCCACCGGCCTGGCCGTTGGTGCACGACGAAAATATTCCACCCGGGCTGGGTCCCGAGCTTGCCCCGGGGAAGCTCTGGCTCTGAGTCTGACCAAATGTGAACCCAGTCGATTGGGTAGGTGCTGGTGCCGCAGCCGGGGCCACGGATGCGAAGGGGTTAAATGAAGCCGCATCAGATGCGCCTCCGCCGGTTGTGGGAGTTGGGGCCCGGCGTTTGCGGACATCCTTGATCCTAAAGGGTTCAAAGAGATCTTCAGTCAGTTTGTGTTCATCCACCGCTATTTCAGTTATCACTTACTTTCTGCTGGCTAACTGGGCCGCTGTCGCCCGTTGGGGTTTGTCATCTGGGGTGCTGGCCATCCCGAAAATACCTTCGTCTTCTTTTGACCCTTGAGGGCCTTGAGCTCCACGTTTCAACATATTGCGAGGATGAACACCACCGTTGGGTTGTATGCTTGCAGAGCTACCTCGTATCCTTCGGAATCTATCTGACCCGGTTTAAAACGCTAACTTAAACCCGATGCAATACTGGACCTCGGTGTGATGCCGTGAGGAGTTTCCTCACTTGCGGCAATCGAAGCAGGGAGCTTTCTGTGCCCGGCGAGGCTTTTTTCGACTCCGCGCCGACTCGAAAAAGCAACAGCTTTGATGATGATTACCCTCCACTTAAAGATTGCCAATCGTGGAGAGAGCAAAACCCAATTTGTCTCTAACGTCTTTGATGTGGTTGTCCGGTGGTATTCGGAGTTCCCTGACACGTTCGCGATCCGTCGCGCAGGAAGCTGTCAGCACAACGAAGGAGCTTTCGAGTTAGGAGAAGTGAGATCGAAGACAGATCGAGGGCGTATTACTGTCCCTGATGATATTTGTCTTCGAATTTCGATGTAGCTCACGACGCAATGAAGGGAGGCACGACTATTTTTTTTTTTGCAGGAACCATCCAAGGCGGAAAGAAAGAATCACGTGATACTTCTTGGCGGCCAAGGTCTTTGCTTGGGACTTTTTACATTCTACAAGCTATGGCCCCTATTGGACAAAGGGGGAGGTGATATGGATGTGTCATGATCACAATTTTGTTGTGGTGAAATCTGTTCATCTAGCAAATGAAGTAAATGAGAAACTGGGATATTTCCGTCATCAAATAAAAGCCCCACTCGCTTCATGATGTCGCCGATGTTGACCAGCGGAAGAAAGATCCGTTTCAGGAATATCATAAGGAACATTGGAGCCCTAAAAGGAGATGAAAAGAATACTGTGTGAAGCGGAGTCTGAATCTATGTGTATACTAGATTTAGCCCATGGCTTTAAGTATCTCCTTATGTTCCGAACCGCGGGGCCTTCCTCTGAAAGGCAAACAAACCTGTAAAGCGCCTATGCATGATGTATGTGCACATTCTACCAAAGAATACAAGAAGCTAATAATAATCGCTGAGTGGGCTGCACGTCTTGGTGACCGGAAATCCATACCGATCGAAACCTCTTGAAAATGTATTACAACGTTGAAGTATCTGAGTACTTGAGTGTTTAGTATCATCTCCCCACTTAGGGCCACTTAGGGTGCGGTGTTCCGTGGGTCTGCTGACCCTATTTCCATTTAAGTTAATCAGAGTTAGGGCACTTTCAATTGTAAGAGCATAAATCCCTAAATGATTAAGTTACCAATACTATCTAAGGGATCCTTATATATACAGGATATGGTAAACTGCATCATTGACTCGTTCCTAACTGCCAGGATGAAGCACAAATCATTGCATTATGACCGGACTTTGGAGGATAATCATCAGAACGGGCCATGATACAAAAAAGACCATTAAACCAAAAATAATATCTATGAGTTCGCGCAGTCTTATGGAAAACCATTTTAGACTAATGTCCTGTAGTACCGTCAAGCCTCTAAAGTAGGGTTACATGTTTGGATGTGCTCTTCTCACCTATGATATTACCCTTAATGTGTATCCTCCGCTCACCGCAAGGCAAAAGCATTCGATTAGATGACAGATATTGGTTTCAAGAAGGCTTTGTATAAAGTATGGCACGATTGCTGATTTTGCTGATCTTGCTGATTTTGATCTGCCTAAAAGGCCTGTCTGGCAACAAGGTTGGTTTTTCGACTGCGCTTTCTCGGTGGTGGAATTGCTTCATCTGATAAGACAATTTCGTCCGCTTGAGAGGAGAAGGAATCAGCACAGGGAGGACTTCTGAAGGAATCTGTGACCTGCAGCCAAGCGTTCTGCCTAAGCAACTTCTATTAGCGGTTGGCAGTCGATTAAATGTGGAATTGTCTGAAGACTCTCCATTCTCAGACTGGCCCGGAGTTCAGGGACTCTCGGGCTATGATATAGGAAACTATATATCAGTCCTTTACTTTACATGGGCCTATATAATATCTGCTCGATAGGTTGAGCTGCTTAGTCGCTCTGCTGACCACGAATGTCATATGGGCTACACGTCGGATAGGATAGAGGGTCTATTACCGCAGTCGGATAATCAACCCATGGTTGAAATTGACATCGGCGACGATGCTTGTGAGGAGGAAGTCCTCTAGTGGCGGGCCATTTTATATTCTAACAATAGATGGGATACGACCGCCAAGTACAATGGCCATGTCTATTTGTCACCATGGTCGGTCTCATTAAAGAAGAGGGGATTTACCTTAGCTAAAGACTTTTTGGGCGCCAAGTCAGAAGCCCAATTGTCTAGGGCCGCTCTTAACTACCTCTCTCGTTTCTGTGTACACTACCAGCTTAACGCTCAGTGCTCGGTCGCCCTTGTTGGGGTACTCTAAATTCCATTCCTAAGGGGGAGAATGGTCGTTTAGGCGGCTGCGACAGCTGCAATCTCAAAAAGGTTCGGCCAACACAGGCATCGACGGGAGAGTATTCACCACTTTCAGAGGGATCCTGTCCTAAGGCAATAGGACCCACATGGAAGAAACCTGTTCATTCCAAGGTTCGATGCTATTGGTCATATGTCGCTGATGGGGCTCTTTCGGGGCGGAGTATCCAAATATTGGCCCTTGACAGAAATCTAGTACAACAATAATTAATGTATGGGATAGATGCAAGATTTGTATGACTCTAACTAAAATGACACAAATTGTGCGGACGAAGCTGACTACGCATTGTATGCAATTTATAGCTATAAGAACTATATATTCCTGGCACACGACAATATGTTTTTGCGACCGGACGGCTTGGCGAGTAGTACGACGGCTGATCAAACTTATTAAGAAATCCAGAGTGGATGTTGGCGGTGTAAACGTAAAGGACATTGGCCGCTACTCCAGAAAGGGCCAGGACCTGGACCTTTTAGGTTTAAGGTTTAGTAAAATATCGCACTAATCTAAGATTGTACGGAACATACCTTGAAAGAATTCGCTTCGTTCCAAGCCATTTGTTCTGTACTTAGAGAGCACGAGCGAGCTGTTCTCAATTTTCCAACTCCCAAGGTGGTATCTGCACCCACATGACTTGTCTGATTCTTTAGTTGGATTTTAGCACCTGCTCCTTGCGATTCCTCCTGCGGCTGTCGACGCAGCCATTGCCCCTGGGCTAAAGCGATCAGTATCGTCACGATGTATGGGTCCTCGGCGAGGTTTGGGGGTTCAAGAGATTCCAGCCTCTTCTGCCTGACACGAAGACCGGGTGCGTTGACTATTTTATTGACTCTTTTGTCAGGTGGCATGTACATATGCTTCTTGCGAAGTGACTGTATTTTATCAAATGTGATATAGGCAAGGCTTGGAGCCACGGAGTTGTTCGAGAAGACACCGTCCGTTGAGAGTTTCACAGCAGCCCGGCGATTAAAGTAAAACGGCAGGCATTCAGAGCTAGAAGCTTGTCAGCAGCACCGTCAACGTCGTGGCACACGGGATATGTTACTCTGAAATATAAATATTGTAAGCATGAAGTATGTCTTCAACAGCTGACTTCTTGGCCACCAAGGTGCTTATCTGTGCCAGCTTAGTTGCAGTACGCATGGCATGACTGTATCGCCCTTCTCCTAGCTTTGTCTGCGCAGCACCATCTACCGCTCTACCCCTACCGGTTTGAGAACCAATATCTTGCGATGCCGGTTGTGTTTGTTGTTTTCTTCTCCTCCCATTCTGGAGGCGGAACTGGCACGTCAAAAGTCGTAGTCGGTCCGAGGTCCATGCTATCGGCGGGACATACAATCGTATCCCACAATGGTCACGAATAATTGCCTGAATTGAATCTGGTTGGGGTATGCTCCTGACTGTCGTTTGTGGGTACGTGGTAAACAGAGACTCGCTTTGGGAGAGACAAGGTCGCTGCGCTGGAGGACTTGCAATATCGTTTCGAGCCTTTCGCTTGGATGTAATTGTTGAAGGAGGAAAGTTTGACATTTCATTGAGATAATTCCCCGGAAATGTGCGACCGTCGGTTCGGTGGTAGTGGCTGCTGTTGAGTCAATGTTTCATTGACGCGTAGTTATCTTCGACTGTAATCACGAAGTCATTGGTTGCCCCACTCTGCGAACAGTCAGGCACAAGCCACAGCTCCAGCCCCACCCTCGCAAACTACGTATCATATCCAACATCCATCTAGTGTTTACCCCTCAGCCCTCACTTTTTACTTGATATACTATGGGGAAATACAGGGTATTGAAACCCGGAAAATCATCAGACCGCCATGATGGCGTGCTCCATACAAAATTGCATACAATGCTTAGTCAGCGTCGTCCGCACAGATTGTCAAAAAGCGGACTCGTGTCATTTTAGTTAGAGTCATACAAATCTTTCATCTATACCATGCATTGTTGTACGCATAGATTTCTGTCACTTACTAGTGGCATGAAAGGCTCGAATGATCATTAAATTCGAGGAACTAAATGTATATACCTCATCCCGAACACTCAAAATGTATTCTTTTAGCAATGAGCTGACACAATATCTATCACATCACATGCACAACACTAAATAGTTTACCCTTCAGTCGCCTGGGGACGTCCACGCTGTGCCATATTTTAGCGATGGTAAGGTGGCATAACGAACGGAACACCGTACTTTTCCCTGTTGTTGATGACTCCAGTGGCTTTGAGGATGACAGTGATCTCTCCATGGAAGACCATAGCGATTAGGACATAATATGGATGGTTTGGGGAAGATTAAATAAGGTAGTAGGTAGCCTGCGAAATCGATGTCTGTTCACTAGGGGGAAATGGGAAGAATAACGGTATGATGCTGTGGGTTCGTGTTGCGGAATTCGAAGTCGCCAAAAAGGCAGCTTGACAACACAAACGGCATTTAGGCCCCAAAGGCCCCGGCGAGCCTCTAAGTTCGGACCAGGAAGTGAGGCACTCTACAAAGAGTAGCTTTCTACTCACTATTTAACTTCCTAGGGGCTTATAAATATAACACAAGTGGATTCTATATGTGGAGGTAAGCGAGGAATAAATTACTATACAGGATAGGGTAATTCTAGTCGACATAACTCTTACTCCTAGAGATCGTCTGCTTCCTGAGGCATATAATACATATAATAGAGCCTCAGGTTGCGTAGGATTAGATCCTTTACAACCTAAAACCCAGCCCAATAGTGGGTTTTGTGGGTTTTGGCGTAGCCTAACTACAGGTACTACTCATATGAATCAAACAAGCTTTGAGTTTGCGAGTTTCCCAGTTTCCTAGGTAATGAGATATCTTTCTGTCTGATAATGGCTACCCATTACTCGGGAGAGTCTTCAACCTTTTGACTCCTTCTTCTGTCCCTAAGAACTAATATTTGAATGCCGATAACGCTGAAGATTGCGGCTATCACTAGTCCAAAGGTAGTAGGGAACCCATACCCTGAAGAGATACGTTAGCTACAGTCCATCGGTTCACGTTGGTCTTTTGAAGGACTTTGATATCAATGGATACTCACGGAAGCTCGGCGCCATAGTTTGTGGGAATATGACGATAGGCAGCCATGCGGCCACGGCGTACTGGAACCCGTTCATGCTACTGATCACTACCGCTCGCTGTTCGTTGTCATCGGCACAGACTTCATTCGCCCAAGTATAGCTGTAGGAAGTTTAGACCATTAGCATACATCTGTCCCCAATATGACCACATATTTTAGAGAGGAAAACTCACAAGACAGCAGTCATAAGCTGAATGTTGACAGTCAAAAATGCGAACTCCTTCAATGGAATGCTGGAAGGCCAGAAGGCCAGAATTCCGTTCGGTATAAGCCCAAGGACCTAACAATTGTGGTTGATTAGAGAAACAGATTCCAGTATTCGTTTTCTAGGATACAACTCACAAGTGGAATCAGAACCCAGGCAAATCTGCTGCCAGTGTAATCTGACAAGAATCCCCAGAGAATGACACAAGCTGCAGAAATCCAATTTGTCCCGGTTGGGATGACATTTCGATCGACGACTGAAAAGTGCTCGGCTTTGAGCCAAATGGCGAAGTAACCATTTGCTCCGCAAGATTCTCCATAAAGCTTTTTTTTATGGCACATTAGCAGAGGTTCGTCCAATGCTTTTACGAGAATGAACACTAAATAAACTTACTACGTATCCAAGAACGAAGGCATACCACTTCCAAGAGCTGAGAATCCTCTTGAAAGTTGCCAGACTTATTTTCACAGGTGGGGCTTTGCCAGCCTTCTGTACTCTCTCTATAGCGAGCTCGCGCTCGCGCTCGGTCAAAAACCAGATGCGAGTAGTAGTATATGGCGTGTTTGGCAGCAGGACAAATGTGGCGATTCCCACAGGGACGGTCATACACTATAAGATAATTCACTCCATATTAGCCCAATCTGTCAAATTTCATGCTGTGAATCTTTCTTTTGCAGGCAATATACTCACTCCGCACACAATATACAGCCACCTCCATCCGGCAAGGCCATGCGATCCGTTCAGATTTTTGTACACCGCAGCCTGTAAGTATCCACCGAATGCGCTTCCCAAGGGCGCCGTCATATGAAACAAGGCTACTCTCTTTGCAAGCTCGGCTTTCGTGTACCAGCTGCCCAGCACATACAACATCGATGGGAAGAATGAACTCTCGAAGAACCCAATGAGGAAGCGGAACGCGTATAGTTCTCCGACGTTGTGCATTCCGGCTTGTGCAAATGTGAAAGCGCCCCAGCAGACTTCCATCAATGCAAGCCAGATGTTTGGTCGCACAAGTTGAATGATCAATGTACTTGGAATTTGCATCACGGCATACGCTACCGTATAAGCAGTACCTGCATATGTATACTGGTTGCCGTACATGGAGAGTGCCTCTTGCATACCCGATACATAGGCGTTAGACAAGTTCCCTTGGTCTAGATATTTCATGAAGAAACCCAAACAGCCGACGCTGAGAATCGCTGCATCTAGCTTGAGTAGGAGGCGTTTTTCCTCTTTCGATTTCAAATGTGTGTCGTTGTCCCAGATGAAGGACCTGAACGAGCGCCGGGGCGACGGAGAGTTGGAGACGCTGACATCTTCCACCGTAGAATGAATCTGAGTAGCCTTGCCATCGGTCTGGCTGGTGGGGAACAGAGTTGATACCATATTTTACGGGCAGGCGGAAGTTCTGTTTTCGTTCTTCCCTATCCCTTAGATTTAATGTTTCGGAAACCCATGAATATACTCATCTGGATTATATACACGCCGTGTTATTGTTTCCAGAGGAGGGAAAACATAGCACGACATTCTCGCGTGATAATATGTCATCTTCCTAGTTAGCCACTTCCTACCTTGCCTGGCCCAACCAGTGTTCAGGATGCGTTAAATACGTATCTCTCTAAAGCACAAGTATCTCCGTGGGGGTCTGCTGGGGGTGGGCAGTGGCACATCTCCACAGAATCCCTGCTGGGTGGCGTGCGCAATAAGCGCACCAATAGTAGTATTTTGGGTATTAGGGATCCCGGTAGAAATCAAAAGCAGGCCCCTTGAGGTTGGCGAGTAGATATTTGGAGTTCACGATGATAACATTTTCATATACCACAGCACAGGAGTAGGGACTGATCTCGAGTTGGCCATCGACCAACCCTTGACGGCTGTTAAGACAACACCAAAGAAATATCTCAAACGGGCATATCAGCGCCATTCGCTAAAACGCCCTAAAGTACGGAGATACTAGTTGGCCAAGAATGGAGATGAGATTGCTCCAGGTTTTGTCGGTCTTCTAGAGCCAGTCTTTTGCAACAAATCAATGCCCAAGCCAGGTCACTATCCTATATTGTTGGCGTTTCGCTACCAGAGCCAGTGTAAAACAGTTCTTGCCTCTCACTTGTTCCTTCTTGTATACAACATATTTGATTTACCCGAGCGTAATAATACAGGTGATGATACAGGTGATGATACAGGTGATGATACAGGTAATAATACAGGGAAGAATAATACGGGCACTAATACGGGAAATAATACAGGTAATAATACAGTAACTACACACGTCAGTTGACGTTGGCTACACCAGTCCCTGGTTAATTACCACAGGGATCTAACGAGGCCGGTCACGATAAGAACGATGATTACAACGGTGATTACGGAGTACAACCCAGGTGGGGGGGGGGTGTTCAAGGTTAAAGGGCCTGTGGCTGTTTCATTGAAGTAGACAGTAGAGAGCATCTTGTACACAATTATATCAGAGAACGCTAATAAAATCTTTTTCCAATAATCAAATTCCAAGAGCCCTGGCTTTCTGGGAGTTCGATGACAACTGTCTTCTTGTGAGAGGATTCCGCTCATGAAAGATTTCCTCTTGAGAGATATTCACTCGTACTTTACGCCGTAGTTGGAAGCAAGATAAGCAACAGACAGTTCCCCAAGCTTCGCGGTTGGAGGACGGTAACTGGGCCCACTCAGCCTCGCACGACATGACTGGTAAGTATGTCGACATCCCTGGAGCAGGGGAAAGATACTCAACCGCGGATTTTAGTAAGCTTCCCCCGCACGGACAGTTCCAATTGATAAAACAATCCTCCAACAGGGCCAAAACAATAACAGACTCATAAAACCTCGCCATGACAATCAGAATGATTTCCCTGCCCGAGCGACCTATAAATCTCGGACGAGGATGGCCGTCACCTGGCCTTCTCCCGTCGCTGGCCCTTCGCTCGGCAGCAGAGACGGTCCTCTCGGACTCTGGCCGCGCAACAGAGGCCATGCTTTACGGTTCTGCCATGGGTGATCCGGCCCTGAGAGCATGTCTTGCAGAATGGTTATCGCGTCTGTATCATCGGCGCTTTTCACCCGATAAAATACACTCTTTACACCAGTTTTCCGACAGCCACACTGGCCCAACGGCGGACCTTATATCACCGGACCGTATAAGCATTACGAATGGAGCATCTGGGAATCTTGCGACAATCCTGTCCGCATTCACAGATCCATTGTATACTCGTCGCATCTGGATGGTTGAGCCAACGTACTACCTAGCCTGCTCGATCTTCGAGGATGCAGGATTCCAAGGGCGTCTTACGGGCATCCCGGAAGACGAAACCGGAGTAGATTTGAACTATCTCCGATCAAAATTGGAACAGGCTGATAGAGAAGCTGAAGAATTGCTGGCAGGGCCACCCACCCGGTTCAAAACAGCGCCCCAGTATGGCAAGCTATATCGGCATGTCATTTACCTCGTTCCGACATTCAGCAACCCTAGCGGCAAGACCTATCCCGTGGCCAATCGAGAGGGTCTCGTGAGACTGGCGCGGGAATTTGATGCTTTACTCGTGACAGATGATTGTTACGATTTCTTGGCTTGGAAGGCAGACTCTCATCCTGGGGTGCCTGAAACGAGTCACGACAACGGATCAATTTCCACGAGAGAGATAAGGCCTAAGTCGGCTGCTCCTCCTCTTCTTCCTCCTCGGCTTGTTGATATCGATGCCTTTTTGCCTGGGGGAAATCTGGAATGGGGCAATGCTATTAGTAACGGGTCCTTTTCGAAGCTCATTGGGCCTGGGATGAGATGTGGCTGGGCCGAAGCCACGCCAACTTTTATCAGGCGCCTGAATGCGGTGTAGGTGCCAACTGGTTTCATTCCCCTGAAGTCTCTTTTTCTATACTAATATTTTTGATGCCAGCGGAGCGCTTGTATCAGGTGGCGCACCTAGTCAGTTTGCATCTGTTCTGATTGAAAACGTTTTGCGCACCGGTGCATTGGAACGCCACCTCGCAACCAACGTCATTCCAGTCTATCAGTTGCGGTACTCCGCTATGCAGAATGCCATTTCGAATGAGCTTGTACCGCTAGGTGTACAAATAGACACAGGTGCGCCATGGGTGATCCCCGGAAATGGTGATCAAGGAGCAGATACGGTAATCGGCGGATTTTTCCTTTTCATCATATTCCCTGAAGGTGTCGCAGCCCAAGATGTTGCTGCAATTGCGTCAAAAGATTATAATTTAAGGATTTTACCAGCAAAGATCATGGCTGTGAGGGGAAGCCCTGAGAGTAAGAATGAATGGCTATTAACGCGGGGCGCACGACTATGTTGGGCTTGGGAAGAAGAGGAGATGTTAGTGGAAGGGGTGCGAAGAATAGCACTAATCTTGAAGGATCGGTTTCTCTTGACTCGGATCCCGAAGTGAATACATACAATCTCGAACTACTGACGTCAATCCATTCAAACTGGGACCATTGACTGCCCATTATTTTTACAATCTCTGCACGGACAAGCACAGACTTATACCCATGATAGTTGTCGATCCTCACTGTGCGGCCTTCCGAGCTCACCCCCTTGGCCTGGTCCCTCCCCCCTTCCCCCCCCCGATGGCCATATTGCGAGCACCGGTCGAGCTGGTGCAATTGACATCCGCGCTGACGGACTCCTGTTCCTTCGCCATTTCGGAGAGCTCGGCTGATATCCTTCGTGTAACCGCCGCATAAAGAACGTACTCTGTGTCGTTAGCCTTGGCGACATCATCTCATCTACAATGCCGGAAAAGTATGTAGGCCTCTCTCCCTCTCCGACTTCTCTGCACGCCCATTGGTCTCCTGGGGATGTGGTATGTATAAAAGATATGTACTCTAAAATGTCACGAATCTGCTATTTTACCAATTTGTGTAGATAAAGCTGACTAAACATTAGTATTATAGCTGTCCGAGGATTTCCCGGGGTTCAATACCCCTATATTTCGCTATAGTTAGACTATACTTAGTTACTAAGTACCTCGCTTCTTTTAACATGAATAGCTTGCTAGTATCATACATGGTACTCATTATACTAACGTTTAAGAAACGTTTTCTTAAACCCCTTCCACTAACTATACCCAAAAATGATAAACTCTTCAGACTCTCAACTTTCTCTCTCCAATGAACCTAAACCCAATATTGCGAAAACTACGCGAGAATTCGCGGTTCCGAAAGGTCACCTCCGTTAGCGCTAGAAAGGTAGAAAATCGCTTCTTTTAATAGTAACTAAATCGTAGGAAGCTTAATCCTATATAGGAGGAGGCTTGTAAATATATCGATTACTTGAACGCGGTCGGAGTATTAATCAATCGCCGCTCAATAGCTATTATAGCCAATTTGATTTTCGAAGAAGACTGCCATAATAATACCAAATAAACCATTTCTATAAATTAGTGACCACTACTATTTGGGTTGATCCCTTTCACATGGATGGCAGACCCGAATTTTATGTAAAAAAGAATTCAGGGGCAGGTTAGTACAACATAGGTTAGCTTGGATTTTCTGTATAATGTGATGTGCAGACATTAATGGACTATTGGCTGACATGCAGGTAGAGAGTCAGGGAACCTCATCTCTTTTTAGGAAAGATCAGCACCATTTATCAACATTTTCATTTCTACCTGGCACCTTCTCATGAGACGGAGAACACGGAGTGATGGGGAAATCAACTTCCCCGGAAAATAAACCACTGGATATCCCTGGTCTGGAGTTACTCGCTATCTATTTCTCCATGCTCCATGTCGAGTGGCATTTCAGGGTGGGATTCCTCAATTTGCTTTTCTATCAGGTGAAGTTGCGGGGTCATTGGCTCCATCCCTTTTCTGTCATGCGCATGTCTGCATGATCTGATCGAGTCTATTGTCGGAATCGCTCAGGTGGCTATATATAAAGCCATGTTTTCCCCAGCTATCGCTGCTGACGCTCCTCTAGCTAGTGCCTCACAAGCATCCGTCTCGCTGACTTCCCTCCTCAGTGATTCAGGGTCAATATGTATTATTCTTCCATGATCAAGTATCTTGGCTTACTAGCTTGGGCTAATGCACAGCTACTAGAGATCCCCGCTGTGGATGCTATAGTCAGTTCTGCCCTGCTCCCCTTCGAGCAGTATACGTCCTTCGGTCTAGCTCCAACGAAAATCGCCTCGGCTGCTGTTAGCTTTGGAACCAAGGCCGCTGCAAATGCGGAAGTTGCCATTGCAGAAGTGGCAGCAGCAGACACTGCGTACTGGCTAGCAGACATCGCTCATCAAGGAGTCGCAGCCTTCAACCCGAACCCTTCTGGCTACCAAGTCTTCCGAAACGTGAAAGACTACGGAGCTAAAGGTGAGCATTCAATGATCACAACCACCCTAAACAAGTACTAAAGTAGTCATAGGTGATGGTGTGACCGATGATACGGCCGCCATTAATGCGGCCATAAGCGCCGGTGGTCGTTTTGGTCCAGCAAGCAGACAATCCTCTACCACGACTCCCGCGATAGTCTACTTCCCATCTGGAACGTACTTAATCTCAACGTCAATTATTGATTACTATTTCACCCAGCTGATTGGAAACCCGAATGCAATGCCCGTTATAAAAGCAACCGCAGGTTTTGTCGGACTCGGCATGATTGACGGTGACCAATACCAGAGCGATGGAAACCAGGGCTGGACATCGACGAATGTGTTCTTCAGGCAAATTCGCAATTTGAAATTAGACTTAACTTCAATCCCTGCCAGTACTGCTGCGACCGGAATTCATTGGCCGACTGGCCAAGCTTCTAGCATCGAGAATGTTGTCATTGCTATGAGTTCGGCTTCTGGAACACAGCACCAGGGTATCTTCATTGAGAATGGTATGTTGGTACTTGGAATTATTTTTTGGGTCCATACTAATGTAATATCAGGATCTGGCGGCTGGATGACCGATGTGGTAATTACTGGTGGACTCTATGGTGCCAATATTGGCAACCAGCAATTCACAATGCGGAACTTGGCCATTTCAAATGCAGTGACCGCAATTTCTCAGATCTGGAATTGGGGATGGACTTATCAAGGTCTGTCGCTGTCCAATTGTACAACTGCTATTTCGATCAGTAATGGTGGTGCTGGTGCCCAGCTCGTTGGCTCGGTCAATATCCTTGACAGCACCATCCAAAACTGCCCTACCTTTGTCGATACCGCTTGGCAGACCTCGACGCTATCAACTGGCAGTCTTATTCTCGAAAACATACTGCTGCAAAATGTCCCGGTCGCAGTCAAAGGCGTCAGCGGTACTGTCCTTGCTGGCTCGACGGGTTCCACAACCATTGGCGCCTGGGGCCAAGGCCACAAGTATACTCCGAATGGCCCTACGAATTTCCAGGGCTCTTTCACTGCGCCAACACGCCCTAGCGCTTTGCTTGCTAGTGGATCGAACAGGTATTTTACCAAGTCTAAGCCTCAGTATGCGCAATCACCAGTAGCTTCGTTTGTCAGCATTAGAAGCGCGGGCGCCAAAGGAGATGGGTCAACCGATGACACGACAGCCATTCAATCCGCACTGACATCTGCCGCATCCGCAGGTAAAATCGTCTTCTTCGATCAAGGAACGTACAAAGTCACTAGAACTCTTTACGTCCCGCCGGGCTCTCGGATTGTCGGCGAGACATATTCTGTCATCATGGCCACTGGCAGTGTCTGGTCGAGCATTACCGATCCTGTCCCTGTTGTTCAAATTGGCAAATCTGGAGAATCCGGGTCCATTGAGTGGTCTGACATGATAGTGAGCACCTCGGGCTCCACACCGGGCGCTGTACTCATTGAATGGAACTTGGCCGCGACATCAGGTTCTGGGATGTGGGATGTTCACACTCGAATTGGGGGCTTCCAAGGGTCTCAGCAGCAGGTTGCTCAGTGCCCAACGACCGCAGCCGTCTCTGCAGCCTGTCAGGTCGCTTACATGTCCATGCACATTACCAAAGTCGCCAGTGGTGTTTACCTGGAGAATGTTTGGCTTTGGACCGCCGATCATGACCTCGAAAGCCCAACTAATACCCAGATCTCAGTGTACACCGGTCGTGGTCTCTTGGTAGAAGGAAATAATGTCTGGCTGTAAGTGGCAGAGCCCTCACCGTGCTCTCTCCTAGCTAACAGTGGCGCAAGATACGGAACGGGATCCGAGCATCACTCGCTGTATCAGTATCAGTTCTCAGGCGCAAGTTCGGTTGTGGGAGGTTTCATGCAGACAGAAACGCCGTAAGTGACTCTATGCATAATACTGCCTCTGTATCTCCGGTCCTGACCAATTCTACGCAGATATTACCAGCCGAATCCCAACGCAGCCAACAGCCCGTACCCTACCAACTCGGCTCTCAATGATCCTAACTACAGTAGCTGTCTCGGTGGAAACTGCAACGCTCTTGGTCTTCGGATTCTCAATTCCAATAATGTGAACATCTACGGGGCTGGGCTATATAGCTTTTTCAACAACTACAACACCACTTGCTCCACATTCCCCCTTCCGGAGAATTGCCAAAGTATGATCTTCAGCATTGAGGGTAGTACAAGTGGATTAGTAGTGTATGGCCTCAATACTGTTGGAACGAGTTATATGATTGTGAAGGATGGTACTGCGTTGGCGACTGTTGGCGACAATCTGGCTACCTACGCTGCTACCATTGCGTACTTCACCTTCTAGGGTCTCATAGCTTCTATGGAAGGGGGAGGGGTCTCGAGTGCCAGATATTATATAGTACATATGTCGATGCTATGCTATTTGCAGATTCAACATCTATATGAAATAAATTGTGGGTGTAGACCTCAATATAATAGATAATAACTAGATGATCTACGGAGGAGTACTAAATTCCAAAATGCGTTCCATCCTCTCCACCTATTCGACTCTAAGGCATATGAACAGTTCAGCAATGCAACCACTCCCTCCTTCCAACGCGTCTTTTTTCGTGGCAGTCTATTTGAGGTTCTGTGACAAATAGCTCTGCGAGCACTGCCTAGGAAAGAGCAATCTATCATGCAGTTTGTCTCCCTCCAGTGCTGATCCAATTTGAAGAACACTCGGTGCACGCTATGGGCTTTTTTCGACCACCGTTCGCACTATAAACTGGACAATTTCTTTTAAAATTGGGCAACTGGTGGTTATACTTGAGGTTTCGCCGCCAGGTTGAGTTTTGTCATACAGAACGAAAGAATATTTGGTCGCCAAAAGATGGAACTAACTATTCGTCCGGCAGATCAAAGGGCCAGATGTCTTTTAGGTCCTTTTCATCCCGAATTGGTTCATCATCGTCAGGATCTTTATTTGTCAGAACAGCTTCCAACATCCCATCATACATTGCCTTGTTTTGTAATTTTGCCGCTTCCCAGATCTCTGGAGGCACCCATCCGTCAGATGCACAGTCAAGCAAGCTTGACAAATCACGCTTCAAGTTCTGCGCCGCCTCGAAACATTTGTATTCCTTCCGATGCACAGACATTTCTTCCGGTGTCGGTAAGACAAATGGACACGAGCCGACGAAGCCTAGCGCCTCCCAGTCTTTGGAAGTTTCAATGAGCTCCTGTCGAAAAGTAACAGCGCCATCCTTCCACGTTCTGTAGCAGTACCTAAAAGGTCGGAACATGGCTTCATCCATCGTCCTAGGGAGGGCGAGCTTTGGGGTGAGAAATTGGGTACAGACTTCGAACGTCTTTCTGCATAGTTCGCTGTCGTTGGACTTCTGAGAAGACGATGTGGAGGAAGGCGGGCAACTTGCGAAATCTGGAACCTCATCTGCATACCAGAAAGCAGGCTCTATGCTAGCCGACTGCCAATCGATAATGGCGGTTATAAACGAAGGATCATCATCCGAAACAAATATATTCCTTCCATGTAGGTCAGGGTGGAAAAGGGTCGGCATAGCTGCATCATGTACTCGGGTATCTGCGGACATCGAATGGAGCACCGTACGACCACGTTCGAGAAGGTCTAAATGTGACTGAATCGAGCCGTGATAGAATGGCCGATTTAGGAGCTTGGAGTCTTTCGGTGGAAGCTTTGAAAGGCCTGCGTCCACAAGGCCATCAGAGTATGCGCTCATGGTCAACCCTTCACGCCAAGTTTTAGCCGTCATCTTCTGAAGAATGGAGGTTAGGAGAGACTCACAAGGGCCTTGATTGGGAAGTGTATGCTGGTAGTATCTGCGCTCGCCACAATCCCAATATCTTGTTCCACAGTGAGGTCCGAGGCAAAAGTCACCACTCAATGGTAGCCCGGAGAAAGAGCCTAATAAAGTGGTGGAAAAATATAAGCTTCCATAGGCTGGAAAGTTGATGTCGGCCATCTCTTTGAGCTTTCTGTAGACAGCATCTATACATCGAACCTTCTGATCGCCTGACATATAGGGCCACTTTTGCTGTAACTGAACTCCCGCTGCGTGTTCCATGATGATGTATTCGCTCCCAACACTGTTCGCCGCATCATCGCTCCAGTCAAGTATTTTAGGAATTGGGATACTAGTATTGTTTTGCACTATATCGCGCCCATATCAGTAGCAAAAGCCAAATATTTTCTTTCAATAGTTGAGCAACCCACAATATTGGATAGTCGCCACTTCAGAGGCTGTGGCTAATTTTGCGGGACCAGCTACTGTGAAAGGCAGTCGTGCCACAACACGTGAACGGTCGTCCATGGTGAAAATGAACACCCTGTTGAAACCTCCTTCCTGTTTGTCGCATTTCGAGATCAATCTGGCCCCGCTGGATAAATCGATTACTTTCCGGCAGAGTGCGTCAAAATTAATGTCAACATGGCGTATTTGGCGTTGATGCTTATCGTCTCGAAGCCATCGACCACTTGTGTATGAGTGAGGATCAACCCCTAGATCCATATTATAATCAACGCAAATTACAGGATTACCAAATGGACTTACCATGCACCGTTACCTGGTCCATCGCATGCTCCGAGAAGGACTGTGCGGGATTGGGATTGGAGAAGGAAGATGTACAGGAAGATGTACAGGAAGATGTACAGGAAGATGTAAAGGAAGATGTAAAGGGGGTGTCAAGAATGAGCGAAGGCCGGATATAACGAGACCGCTGAGAGTGAGCTAAGAAGAAAGGCACTTGCAGCATATGTGACACCTTTCTACGGCTCATTATGCGATAGGGTGACAAAGTATTGGGAATTGTATACCACCTCGCTTGTATGTTGTATGTCGTCCACGAAGGGGGTTCACTGGCCCAAAGGAGACTGGTGCTCATTACGTCATCTTCGACCGTCTACAGCCTTCGCCTTTTTGTGTTGTCTTTTCGCTTCTTTCGAACTATCGACCATATTCTAACTATATTCTAACCATATTCCATTTGATATGACTGACTCTACTCCAGAGCATCGATCCAGGACTCTTTTTTACCTTTCTCAACCAGCTCATTCACGACCCGAAGATACTCTGCATTTCTGAATAAGTAGCTGATTTAATCGAGGATGAGGTGGTAGGAAGTTCTTCGATTTAATAATCAGGGATCTGTGAGATGACGCCAACTGTCGAGAAAGGAGTTTGCGAGATGTGAAGGTCAAACAACACTATGGATGGTGGAGAGAGTAAGATGGTTGTTGAATCAATCGGGTCCAGAAAACACTTGAAATCATTCTAGTACACAGGGGGAGTTGAAAAGAGTTGGATAAGCTAGACCCAGGCATAAGTTTCTATATAGCTGTTGCTGTTATAAGGGTGCTTGGCCTCAGCTTCATCAAAAAGCGACAAGAGATATGAACAGAGATGTGAACCCCTAAATAGTCTACAAGTGAAATGTACACGGGAAATTAATTGTATTGCTCGGATTCATATCCGTGTGCGGGGAATCTGGGGTTATGGGGGCTCATATATGAGGGGTCGGTACCTCAGAAAAATAGAAAAGCATATAAAAATACAAGCCTCATCTTAATTTCGACCCAATACCATGACGAAAGTAAGCAGCGATGCAGTTATCTCGTTTGATTCCCTTCCACTGGACCCAACAGGCCCACGGGGAAATGCCTGGGGTCGTTTTGGAAAAGATGATCAACTGGGGACATTGAACCTGCTCACTCCTGAGCGGGTTGTCGCAGCTGCCAGGGAAATCCAAACTGGTGTGCGAATCTCGCTTGACTGGCCGTTGAGCATGCCTTCCCATCCTAGCTTCAATCGCCACCCATTTAAGCAGGAGCTTGTTCTTCGGAACCCAAATTGTGTTTATGATGATATCCTGACATTCAATAGCCAGGGGTCTACCCAGTGGGATGGGTTTAGGCACTACGGTATGTAACAGAGATTCTATGGCTTGAGTTGGAGATTATTGCTTACTGGTTGGCGGTTCTAGCAAACCAGAAGTCCCGCCAGTTCTATAACGGACATACCACAGAAGAGATAGAGAGCTCGGATGTTATTGGAATTCACTGTATGAACCAGATCTATGAGACATGATTAAACCGCGCTAACCTCGGCCCTCATACAGCGATATGTGAACACGGTGGAATAACAGGCCGCGGCGTCCTTCTTGACTACGCAGAATGGGCTACCACAAACTCAATCTCCATCTCTGCCCTCAAATCCGAGGCAATCACTCTCGAGAACCTGAAGCGAGTAGTCAAAGATCACAACCTAAATTTCCAAAAGGGTGACATTCTATTCATCCGCAGCGGTTTCACGGCCGCATACAACAAGCTGGACAACCAGCAGCGAATGGACCTGGCACTCCGATCATCGCCGGATTTTAGCGGTGTCGAAGCGACAGAGAGTATGGTGCGGTGGTTATGGGAGCATCAGTTCTCTGCTGTTGCTGGTGATGCGCCGAGCTTTGAGCGTGCACCTATTAGAGGTCCCCATGCGGATCCCAATTTCAATTTGCATGAGTGGGTGCTGGTAGGTTGGGGAACTCCTATCGGAGAGATGTTTGATTTGGAGAAGTTATCGCAGCACTGCAAGGCTAGTGCACGTTATAGCTTTTTCTTGTCTAGTATGCCTTTGAAGGTTGGTTTCTCTTGATCATTGGCTGTGACGGGATTTTGCTAATTCAGACTCGGTCTAGGTTATTGGCGGTGTGGCTAGCCCGCCTAATGCGTTTGCTATTTTCTAAATTTATTTTATCTACTGAAATCAACAATTTCTGAGAGGTCCTTTACTCCACAGTATCCACAGAAAGTGTTGGCGGGATTGTGCCGCCGAGTGTTCCGCCGGGTGGAGAAGGACAACAACATCACGAAGGAGACAAAAGCCGAGTGGCACAGTGGGAAAGCTGGATCCGAGCCCCCGGTCAATGGCCAAAAGGTATATAAAGACCACATAGATCCCTCTATAAACCCTCAATCCCCCGTACAAACCAACAATTCTCATATCGTTTCATCTTCCCTTCTATAAAATCTTCAAGACAGACCTCTCCCTTTTATCGCCTACCATGATCGAAGTTCCCAAGGCCAGCTCCCTCAAAGACCTCTTCAGTCTTAAAGGCAAGGTCGTGGTCGTTACCGGCGCCTCCGGCCCCCGAGGAATCGGCCTCGAAGCAGCCCGCGGCTGTGCCGAGATGGGCGCTGACGTCGCAATCACATACTTCTCCCGAGGCGACGGAGCTGAAGCCAACGCCAAAGCCCTACAGGACGAGTACGGTGTCAAAGCCAAGGCCTACAAATGCGACACATCCAAATGGAACGAAGTGCAAGAGCTGGTCGCAAACGTGATCGCTGAATTCGGCAAGATCGACTCATTTATCGCCAACGCTGGCCGCACCGCTGATGCTGGTGTTCTCGACGGCTCCGTCGAGGACTGGGAGAACATTATCCAGGCGGATCTCAACTCCGTCTTTTACTGTGCCAAGGCTGTTGGCCCCCATTTCAAGGAGCACGGCAAGGGAAGCTTTGTGATTACTGCTTCCATGTCGGGACACATCGTCAATTACCCACAGGAACAGACTTCATACAATGTTGCTAAGGCTGGATGTATTCACATGGCTCGCTCTCTGGCGAACGAGTGGAGGGATTTCGCCCGTGTTAACAGTATCTCGCCTGGATACGTTAATACGGGCCTGGGAGACTTTGTGCCTGCGGATATCCAGGACGGTTGGAATAAGTTGATTCCTATGGGCCGCCAAAGTGATCCGAAGGAGTTGAAAGCGGCGTATGTGTACTTTGCTAGTGATGCTAGTACTTACACTACTGGTGCGGATCTGCGGATTGATGGAGGTTACATTTGCCGGTAAAGTGCAGTTGCTTTGAGAATACAGCGAAGTTATTGTGTGATGTCTTTGTATATAAAAGATACAATGAAAAAGATTTGAAGAAAATACTGCCTTTTTGAAACTGTTTTGGGGAGGAGCATGGAGACACATCTTTAATAGCACAATATCCAATTTGATAGCACAATATCCAAGCTCCATGGCTATCATGGAGATTGTCACTACATTATCACAGAGTCAAAGTCCCCCCATCAATAACTATATCAGCACCAGTGATGTACCGTCCTGCACGCTGACTACACGGAAGCACCACAGCCCCAGTAATCTCCTCAGGATCTCCCATCCGGCCCATCGGGCAGCGAGAATCCCAAATCTTTCTAACATCCGCTAAACCATCCCCAGCATTAAGAATCGTATCCATATACCCGGGACTAATTCTATTCACTCTGATCCCATGAACAGCCCATTCAGCAGCCAGATTTCGGGTCATATGCGCAACCCCAGATTTGCTCGCATTGTAAGCAGCCTGCGGCTGTGGGAAATTTGTATAGTGGGTGGACATCGACGCCGTGAACAAGATACACCCACCTTTGCCTGAGGATTCCATGCGCTTTGCTGCTGCCTGGGCACAGAAGAAAGATCCGTTCAGGTTGACGTCTATCACACTGTTGAACTGGTCGGGTGTTACTCTGAAGGATGGTTGGCAGCCGGGGATTCCAGCGAAGCAGCAGAGGATGTCGATGCCTTCCATTGTTTTGTGTCCCTGCTCAAATGCGGCTTCGATTGACTCCATTGATGTCACGTCCAAGGGAATTTTGTTTATATTGGCACTGGAAAACTTTGACTCTAGTGATTGGATTTGTTCTTATGATTTCTCTAAGGTCCTGGGTAGATCCATGATACATAGCGAGGAAAGACCGTGCTCCAGGAGAGCTTGTGCAGAGATTAGGCCAAGTGCTCCTGCTCCTCCGGTCACTATGGCTATGCCCTGAACTTGGAATCGTGCTTCCGCTCGCTCACGGGCAGATGAAAAGGGTACGTACTGGAGTCAGGGGACGAGTGAGGGGACTTGATCCCTCTGACAAAGTCATCATAGGAAGGACTCGAGAAGTTAGCGAGGCTGCCTGGTCCTCACTTACTCCTGCTGAGGTGCTGGCAGACATATTTGCTTCAGTAAGACTAGCTTCCGAAATAAATCACTGTTTACTTAGAGGTTAATGCAATGAGTTGGTTCTCAGGATTAGAGGACTACCTTGGAAGGCAGTTAACACTGGGCGAAACAATGTGGGGTATCCTGATTATGATGGTTAATGATAAAAAAGGAAAGGCCAAAGGCGATCACTGCCAGCGGTGAGTTTAAAGCACTCAGTTGGAAAGGATTCTCAATTTGGAAGGACGTGCAGATGGGGAGGAGAAGCGGCTGTGAAGCGGGACACTTCCGCCAAAGCGGGGGATTCGGGGGGATTTTTGAGCGGAGGACATCGAGACGTCCATCGGAGTGGACCGATCCGACCTCGGGGAGGATTATGGAGCTAAGTAAACTGGTATTCAAGTGTAGCTGATATTTGGGAGTCGTTTTCCTCCTATTATAAGAGAATCGTGAGCATCAGAAAGCTGATCGGAAATAATTCCTTGCACTTTCTCTATGAAGAACCAACTCGTATATATATCCTCTTGGATCCCCTCATAAAAAGTCATCGGTCAGTCCTCCGAATTATAACATATCCCCCTCTTCCACTCCTAGGGCAGTGGGTCGACTGCCAGAAACTGACCAAAGAAGCCAGTTTTGACTATGAATCTGGCCAAAATTGTGGGAGCCTCAGCGCTCGTCAGGAATTTGTTTTGACGGAGAGCGACTCCCCAGTCGGAAAAATCGCTTCTTTTGGTCGCGTTCGTCTTAGCGCAATATATTGCAACAGGCACTCGAGTAGGGTGGCGCACAACTGCTTACTTTGATCCATCACCAAAGCCATTATTCCGCATGTTCTATATCAAATCACCGACTGGGAGAACCCTAATGTCGTAGTCACTTTACTTGCACCCTTGAACGCCTTGAATATATTCTGAGACGACAATGTTATTCAGATCTATAACTAATTCCTGTTTTATAATTCCCACCTTTCGAACTGGTCTTTTCTCATGCCTTCCCCAACTTCTTGAAAGTATAGAGGGTAACTTAACTACCTCTCAGTATCTTTCTAGTGTTATGTGGGGGTTGGATGTATCACTTCTCGGTCTACAGGACGACTCCCGTATCTGGCATTGTTGTTGAAGGGCTACCGTATGAGTGGATCAGAAGAAAGGGAGAGAGTTGATTCTACAGGAAGCAAACTGCCTCGCTATCTAATAACTAGCTATGGAGGGGTTGATGCGTGAGGCCACCACAACAATTGTTGTTGACAACTTCTGGCGAACAATCACATACAACGAAGACGGTGCCTTCATTCCACTTCCAGCAGACATCAGCCTCTCAGATAGACCACCGTGAACGCCTAGCTGTCATCTCACACCGGGGACAAGAATATTTCAAGGTCGCCATAATGGGGGATTGTAGCTCCGTGGTCTACGTCCAACGGCAGATGGGCTTGATCTTGAAAGACTTCTTCCGATGGTGTCGAACATACTTGGACGACATAGTTGCTTGCTCCGCCACGTTCGACGAACATACCAAACACCTACGCCCGTTATTCGCTAAGCTACTGCAGTACGCTATTCAAACCGAAGAAGGCATATATCGGCTTTCCTGAAGTCGCTTTACTCGGTCAACGGGTCGATGCTCTAGAACTCTCTACCCCAAAGGAGAAGCTCCGCGCTATTGCCGACTCACAGCTCCCAGACGCGCTGAAGAAGCTCGAGACGTATATCGGGATGACTGGCGATCTTCACCATACTATTTCTTGAATATAGATCATGATATTCGAGAAATTTTCCTGGCAGCTGACATTTGGTCGTTTCATCCGCCGCGAAAATTCTTCGTCGACCCGACCAGTATGCTAGGATAGTAAGGACATAGAGATTGCTTATATTATCACGATATGGACCCTTTTAGGCAATAAATTCTAGTAATCGGCATTTTGGCGTTATTTTCACATGTCCTTATATTCTATATCTAAATAATTAAGTCTGAAACGAGACTGAGTGAAGGAAAAGCCGATCATAGAGCAGCCCTAAGTGCTCACTAAGTACAAAGCACTACTCAGGGATCAAAGGTGATGTTGGGACAAGAAGTATTTTGGTAAGACCGTGGTTCCGAGGGAAGCTTGAGGGCTTAAACCGGAAATGCATCATGAAATTATGCTAAAAGGCTCTAGTATATAAGGCAAGGTTGAGTATGTAGTAAAACAGATCTAAATCTAAACGAATCTATGGGGCTTTTTAGAGGAGAAGCGTCTTCCTCCAGGTACATTACTCTCCAATCATGCGGTGTTAGCACAAGTCCAACTCTTTGAAACAGAGTCTTCGTGAATTGCGACTCCTGACACCCATAATCCCAAGCCACACTGGAAAGGATTAGCCACTATAAACAAAGTCAGGCAGGAGGATACTTACAATAGCAAAGGAAATAGCCAAGACCAGAACATTAGTAATAGTCAAAACAGCCTTCTTCCAGTTCTGGAAGTAACGTCCCTTGTTCATATAGAACCAAAAGATCGCAGGGAGTCCGACTAATGACAAGTCAGCATTTGTTGGATCTTGAAAATTAATAATGGGAAGGGGGTCAATCTTACAGCTGAACCAACTTCCAAAGACGGCACTCTGTATCTTCTGTATTAGCCAACGTTCTCGGCCAAATCTCATTTGATAAAATACTCACAATCAGACTCAGAAGATCATTGAACACAGGGATAGATTCCGCCACGATCCAGGCAATAACCCAGACTCCGAGACAGATACTGACCCAAGATCCAACGGACAGGAAGCTTCGGTTGTGCATCTTGTCAGAACCACGGAACATACGCACGTAGATATATTTGCATGCGACATGACCCAAGACAACCCCAGAAAGAATAGTCTGGATTGAATTAGTAAGGTGAATATAGAAAATAAGCGAACTAAAGGATAAAGGATAAACTCACTGTTGGAATTGAAAGACCCCAAGCAATCTTGCCCATCAACGGGCTCAGAGAGAGAATGGCAGGCGATTTGATGCCGGGGCTAGTGGCTGTTTCCGGTCCCACGTAATGATAGATGAGCAATGCACTGACAAGGTACAGGACGGTGTCGACAACTTGAAGCATGGCGAGGGACTTGTTGAATGTGCGTGGATCTTCTGTCTCGGACATGAAGCCGAAGTACGCAACGTGGGCGACTATAAAATCGATCCTTGGATTAGCTCGGTTTACTTTGTGATATGATGATGAACCGCATCACTTGGTGTTCCACGTACGGTAAGCGAAAATGATGTTTGTCACCGCCAAAAAACCGTCGCGGAAGCTGACTTCTGTGGTGGCCTCGTTCTTGATATGTCCTTTGCTCTCGACTCCCACAGTGATCATGGTCAACACTGTCGCAACAAAGACACTCAAAAATGCTTCATACCGGTCAGTGGAATGCTTCTCTAAGTTGAGCAGTTCTATAACTGTGGACTGTACTCACAAATGACGGACATCAAGTAGACTTTATCCATAGTACGAGGCAAGGCACCCAAAAAGCAGATGATCAGTCCAACAACACCAAACACCAACGTGCAGGTACCGTGGTCGGTCAATACATTCATCAGGATGTTGAACATCAAAATGTTGCTTGCCATGAGGAAGATCAAAAGTAGCAGCTGGCCAAGTCCTAGCAGCTCACGGCCGAAAGGACCCATTAAGATTTCACCGGCGTCTCCCATGCTGTGAACCTCGGGATGACGAAGTTTGAATTGACCAATGACATAACCAGTGTACCATGAAAGAGCAGAGATAAACAGAATCATGATAGCAGCACTGTTCCAATGTTAGCCATGTGGTCTCGAAACCAGAAGAAAATACATACGGAACCATTCCAAGCGTAGCCACTGCGGATGGCAAGGACAGAATTCCGACAGAGACATTCTCTGCGATCATGACTGGAATTGATGTTAGTAATTGAGGCTTTCGGTGTGCATGATATGTCAAGTTTAGCTACTCACGCATTCCACAGTGCCTGTTTGAGCATCATTAGCCATGTCCATGATCAAATCGACAAGCTTTATATAGAAAATAATAACATACCACCATTTCATAGTCCGATACTTGATCTCCGCAGTCTCCTCATTTCCGAAGGGCTCCAATTGCTTCGCGTCCAATTTTTTCTCCAAGTCTTTTTCGAGGGGTCCATCGACTTTGCCGTCCGCGGCATGCTTTCCGTCAAACATAGTGACCTTGCACACGAGTCAGGTCAAGACTTTAGACCCTAAATTGAATAAAACCGATAAGCTTGATTTATCTCAATATGTTTTAAAAGATCAAAGGAATTGGGTAACCCCAGCTAAGCCAAAAAAAAAAACTCTGAAAGCGCTCCGGGGAACTCAGGTGGAGCCATGAGTTTCCCGAAAGATGATCGGCCCGAATCAATTGCATTGCCGAACGCGGCCATGTCTACGGCTTCAGGTATAATTAAATTTGAAGAGTGATCTTAATGGCATATATTTTGATTAGGTGTTTGCATAAATGTATAATATATACCGTTAGTAAATAAGATCAAACAAAGGTGGTAAACAGCCATGGTGGGTGTTTTATAGTCGCCTGGGTTGGTAGAGGGGAAGAGGAAACTGTGAATGGGGATGTCCAGCTTAGAGGGAGATCTTCTCCAAATAAATCAAAGAGATGAGATCAAAAAGCAATCTTGCAGGCGGGGCCAGTGAATTACTTAAGTAATAATATCTTTCATCTGACTACAAAGTACATCTCTCGAAGACCCCGGCCCGCGGGGAGGTAGACAGGCGCGTTGATTACTAAGGCGGGACAAAAGCGGGCCCGGCGGAGTTTCCCGCCTTGTATTAACATCAACCGCAACACGGTCCATCTAGGTAGCTATGATCCTCGAAATTGATATAATTCTACCAGATGGAAAGCGGTCGTAAGCGTACTTCTTTAGCATGCAACTATTGTCGGAGACGGTAGGTTCCTCTTACCCCATGACCGAGGTTCCCCATGCTTACGGACAAGCAGCAAACGCCGATGCAATGGCGCGATACCCTCCTGCAGCCTCTGTGAGGGTTCAGGCATTGATTGTGTTTATATTGAAGCTGATTCTTTGAGGTAAGAGCCCCGTTCTATTTAATGTTTTACCAACTTTGCTAAACTCCGACAGGCCTCGAGGAGAGACTTCCTCATCGGAGTTCTTCCGTCGTCTTGATGCGATTGAGAACTTTCTTTGGAGTCAACCAAGGCTTCCTCAAACACCCCAGGCTGGTGAAACCAGAAGCGGTGGCTTCACATTTCAATCCCCATCTGAGCATGAAAGAGCAGACTTTTCTCATTCCTCCACCATGTTGATTTCTCCCCCATCGAGGCCCAACCCGGTGGATATCTCCCAGCTTATCAGTACAAATTCATCTTCTTTCATACCACCTGAACATGACATCCCGCCCATGAGTATTCCCATCGGCCACACAACAACAACTGAATATATGCTGCATATGAACAGAGTAAAGACGCTCTTCGGCGAGTTTCCACCAGACCTGTTCATACGTGCGGAATCCAAAAGGCATATGCCGCATCAGCTATCTTTTGTTCCAGGTACAATTACAGAGAGTCAGTTGCCAGTCCTCGACGAAGTGAGCACCTACCCACTGATAGACGCATATTTCAAACATGTCCACGTTGAGATGCCAATCCTTGACAAAGTCCAATTTTTGGGGCTTTATGATCACCATACTAAAGCCGGTCTGAGTGTCGACTGTGACTCTGCACTATGTCTTGCAGTTCTTGCATTAGGATCTGCAGCCCTCGAGCAGGTTGATCCGACAAAATCCAACTCTCCATACTGGGTGCCTGGGGCAGATTTCATTGCACCTGCGTTGCAGATATTGATGAACGAATATTTACTGTCGTTTTGTCCCAAGATCACTCTTCCTCAGAGTTTGATCCTTATTTCGAAATATTTTGGGTTTCTGTTACGCCCCCTGCAGTCATGGAAAATGATCCATATGGCTTCCACCAGTATCCAGTATTTGAATAGCCGGTTAGTTAATTCTCCCTGTCCATTCTGTTCGATTCCAATCATACTGATCAAGTATCTGTTTGAGATAGAAGCCAAGCTTCTCCAGATAATCATGAGCTCAAGTCCAGCATTATTCTACTATCATGGGCAGCATTCGACACAGAGTGGTTGGTCTTTTCATTCAATTTAGATGGCACATTTTTATGCTAATGTTAATGACAGTGATCTGATAGCTGAACACCATTTACCACGAAGTGGTATCGAACATGTAATTGATCTGACACCTTTCCCAACCTTTGGAAATCATGATGCCCAAGAAACACACGTCTTCCTTGCCGAACTTTCCGTCCGTCGTCTGCTCAATAGAGTACACCACACTATGTACGGAAGTGACTGGACAAGGCGTAGCCTTGGTCTACAACCAGCTCCAAGCGACAGCCCATCGTATGACTTTCAGTCACTCTCTACAATCCTGAATGTCTCGCAAGAGCTTGACCGACAGCTCGACAATTGGTTTAACTTATTACCGGGTACAATTAAACCAGATATCAAGGATCCGTCTCGATGTACTGGCCTTCAACTCAATATGCTCCACCGCTTTCACTCCGCCAAAGATATCATAACCAGACCGTTTCTTCTCTGTGCAATTGACTCCTCATCTGAGAATGATCTCGCACCAATGGTCCTCAAACAGTGTGAGTCTAGTATAGCCAATTGCCGAGCATATCTGGATGCCTCAGCGCGGAGACTGATGGGACCGTCATCATGTGCGGAGATCATTATTCATACGTACGTTTACAAGATAATTAATTCCCGGACTCAACTCACCTTCAATTCTTTTAGGATGTTCTCTTCTATTCTTCTCATGACCCTTGGCTCTGTTTGCCCGGCTTTGGCGCACTTGGTACCGGATATTGATACTCTGCAGAAGAACACGATAGAGAGTATCGAGCGATTTGCCGTGGACGGCTCTTTGATGCAGGAAATACATGGGATAATTGTATTATTGCACAATAAAACACGAGTTCTCAGGCGGGCTATGTAGCCGTTTTGATTTCCCATTTCGTTTGTTTTGAGTCTGGATAAGCGGGCTGTCTCAGTTCAATAATAAAATCATCATCACACAGCAGTGATATTGGGAAGATTTATTAGCAATTTATCTTTTTATTTAATACCTTTTTACTTGAATGCGGTAGCCTGTGAGTTGGCAATGCAAGGTCCACCCAGACTGGCATTGAATGGGCGGCCCCACGGCGGATGACCCCGCCAGACGATCGGCCCGACTGTTGAAGGTGTAGGGCCTGAGAGTCGACATCATGTTTTTATGCAAAGCACCATATCTAATCGTGACTCTATTAAAGTCGCTATGCAGTTTCTTAGTTCCCTGTATGATGTTCCAAACGGGAACCAAACACCAATTCTGACCTACTGACCTGCCTGCACGGGCCAATCGGATGAATATTGATCCAGCCCCATGTTGCTTCACGGAGGAATGTCACCCCAAGGCTACCAGGAAGAGTTGGCATTGCTCTCCGGACCAAGCATGAATCAAATCCCGCTGGTCCAGGATGCATCCAGATCCCAGTGTAACAAGCTATGGGTATGAACTTATGGCCTCCCTTGCTCAGGCTCGCATCTCACTGACTAATTCAGGACTCGCATAATGCGTGGCTGTCACCTTGTGCGTTGCCATATCTGGCATGCATTCCGGCTATTATAGTATTGCTTATTGCATTGTGTCATGTACTTGGTTACTTCTGCCAGCGATGGCGACCCAAGTGGACTGTTCCTTTTGTTTCTGAGCAACATGATACACAGGAGCTCCCGCTAGATCAGCCCAAGCAATCGTTGCGATGGACTGTCTCTCTTCTTATATTTTCAGCCGCTGGACTTCTAGCTGAGACAATTCAATTTGTTCCTCCAAGAATTGACGCCTCAGCTCCCGTGCTTGTTCTCTCATGGGTCGGTGCTCCTCGTCTCTGGCAGTATCAGTTATTAACACTCTTCCCTAGGCCACAGCAGCTATTCTGGTCGCAGTCAAGCGGCCCAGATCATGTTCTATCTCGATGCTCACGTATTACGTCTTAGCACTTGCAATTGAACTTTCTTTGGCGACTCACCCAGATGTATGCCCGAAATACAAAGTTGTTGCTCGCTACATTGCCGCAGCGGCGGCAGCAGCAGCCTGTGCAACAATCCTCCTAATGCCATTCCGTGAACCTTCGCTATCATCAGTAGATATCAGCGCTGTCGGTCAACAGCCATCCGATGATTTTCGCAGTCCAGAAGATAATCTGAGGCTTTGGCAGTTCCTTACAGTGTCGTGGATGGCACCACTTATCTCAACTGGATGCAAAAGACAATTAAATGAACAAGATGTTTGGCTGCTTGGATTTGATTTTCAACACAGCCGGCTACATGAAAAGTTTCGCCGACTTCGTGGTTCTGTCCTCAGTCGATTGTTGAGAGCCAATGGAATTGATGTGTTCATCATATCTACCGTCTCGCTTGTCGAGATGATATGCGGTATGGAAATTCAGAGGTCTTTTATTTCTCTAGCTAATAACATTCACAGAGTTCTCTACTCCCGTTTTATTGCAGCAACTATTGCAGGCCATGAAAGACCCGTCCCGACCAAAACGCGTACCTTTGACCTATGCTTTTATCTCATTAGCTCTTCGGCTTGTCGCTGCGCAATCTCAGGTGTTACTTCTGTGGTATGGAAGACGATGCTATGAACGCTCGAGGGGTGAAATGATCATGATGGTCTATGAAAAAGCCCTTTCACGCAAGAACATATCTGGACTGATGACAGAGGGAAATCCAGGGCCATCCGATGAGGAAGCAAATGGCATCAATCATGAGACCGCAGTTCAAGAAAGCCATCAGTCCCCAGCCAAACCCGTGCAAGGTTTCTGGCAACGTATCATTTCTCGCAAGAAAAATGCCCCACAGAAACAGGCCAAAGAAGCTGCATCACTTGGCAAAATCTTTAATCTCTTGCGCGGAGATGTATATGAAGTTGCACAGAGATTCTGGGAAGTTGACTCGTTAATTGACAAGCCACTAGGACTCCTGATTGCTACCTTCCTGGTGTGGACACTCTTCGGTCCATCGTGCTTCCTGGGAATATTAGCCGTTCTGGTTGCACAAATCGTGAATGCACTAGTAACCAGAGCCCTCCTCCGTTGGGAGAGGGTCAGACGAGTCGCAACGGATACAAGACTCCAAATAACTTCGCAGTTTGTGGAAGCAGTCCGGCACTTACGATGGTATGGTTGGCAGAATCATTGGCTTCAACAGGTAATGGATGCCCGACAAAATGAGTTGAATATTCGGATTGTGACTAGTCTGTGGAGTATTTTGATCCGCTTTATCAACGCTTTCGCTAGTGGCGTATTTCCAGTGGTTGCATTGTACGCATATACCTTCTTGGCTGGGCATGAGCTGCGGATTGATATTATATTTCCCGCATTGCAGTTATTTACAATGCTAGAGACCCGTCTTCGGGATATTCCTGGCCTCATTACATCGCTTATCAATGCCTTCATCGCCCTTGGGCGTATCGAGGATTTCATGTCCGAACCTGACAAGGAGATGCTGCCTTCTGAACCGCTAGAGAACGATACGCCACTCTCGATGCAGTCTTGTTCGTTCGCATGGCCCGGAAAGGTCTCACCCGTCCTTATTGACATCGATGTCACGATCCCCAAAGGACTTACCGTTGTCACCGGCATGGTCGGTGCTGGAAAAACCGCGTTTCTGCAAGCTCTTTTAGGAGAACTAGACAGACTTGGCGGCTCAGTCCATATTCCAAACGAAATGGTGGGATATTGTGCCCAAACACCGTGGCTACAAAGCATGAGCATTCGGGACAACATTCTATTCTCAGCCCCCTACCATGACCAGCGCTACAAGCGGACACTGGAAGCCTGCGCCTTACTTCCAGATCTTGCTCGATTTAAACATGGCGATTTATCGTTCGTGGGTGAAAATGGCATTGGTTTATCAGGTGGACAAAAGGCGCGGGTAGCTCTGGCAAGAGCTGTCTATAGCGCATCGCCGGTTCTCCTTCTGGATGATCCCTTGTCTGCATTGGATCACAATACTGCGGAGCTGATAGTCCGTAAATGCTTTTCAGGGCCGTTGATGAAAGACCGTACTATCGTTCTAGTGACACATCGAACTACGTTGGTCCGTCAAATTGCAGATCAAATTATCAATATTTGTGAAAAGCATGCCACTGTTTATGACAAGGATACCGTCAAGCTCGATGCGACCGAGTCCTCCCTGGATGTTATCAACCATAGAAACGAACTAGAAGCTGAAACTACCCTTGAGGAAGAGACAGCTGCCGTACCTGATAAATTCATCGAGGAAGAGCATCGAGCAGACGGGGGTGTCAAGGCTCGGGTCTACTGGAATTATATTAAGGCTGGAAAGTACCGATGGTGGTTTGCCCTCGTCCTGATCCTAGCAGTTTACCGGCTGATGGCGGTCGGACAATCATGGTTTCTCAAAGGGTGGGGAGAAGCCTATGAGCAGACAACTGTTCTTCAAGTGGATGCCCCAGAATTGAATTCCAGGTCCTCGCAAGGCACCTGGTTAGTCTCGAACTTGAGCATAGACACATACTT